>CAIGQV010000744.1:516730-551026 GCA_903798115.1 Danio jaintianensis | reverse complement strand
TTTCCAACTTTAGAAAATGCATGGTATCCACAAGCCATTGAGATGTAGCTGGAGGCTTGTTTGATTTCCAGTGAAGTAGAATACGACGCCTAGCTAATAATGAGGTAAAGGCCAAAATATCAAGTTGTTTAGAATTGAACTGGGACCAAATCTTTGGAACCCCAAAAATTGCAACATCAGGGGATGGATCTATATTTACCTGCAACACAGTAGACATAATTGTAAAATAGTTAATCCAATAATTCTGTAACATAGGGCACATAAAGAACATATGACTTAAATTACACTTTGGTGCATGACATCTGTCACATCTGTCATCAATATTGGGAAAAATTTCAGATAGCCTGGCTTTTGAGAAATGGATTCTATGAAATACTTTAAATTGTATCAGGCTAAGGCGAGCACAAATTGTACTAGAACGTATTCTCTGCAGCGCACCAAGCCACCATTCTTCCTCAAAACATAGTCCCAGTTCGTTTTCCCAAGATTTTTTAATTTTAGTAAGAGAACAATCATCCAAGCTTAAAATGCACCCGTATATTTGAGAAATTTGTGATTTGTGTTGAGGGTTTAGTTGCAGTAACTCTTCCCATACCTGTAGCTTAGGCAGAGATGGGTAACCTGAAAATAAAGTAGCAGAGCAATGTCTAGCCTGTAAGAATCTAAAAAAATGGGATTCTGACAACTCCATTTCAGAGGAAAGTTGTGCATAGTTACAAAAAAGACCATCTCTATACAGGTCCTGAAAATTTCTTAAACCTTTTGCATACCATTGCTTAAATACAGGATCCGTAAGGGATGGGGGAAACATATGATTTCCCAGTAATGGCATTAATGTTGAAGCGGAGGTAAAATTAAAGTGTCTTCTGAATTGGCACCAGATCCGAACTGAAGCAACAACTACTGGATTATGTGTTAGGGAAGAGGAGGAGACAATAAAAGATAGGGGAGAAGTAAGGAAAGCCAACAGTGAAGTAGATGCACATGAGTTGGCTTCCAATCTGCACCAAGGTGCAGTAGATGAACTAGACCAGAATGTTAATTTATGAATATTTACTGACCAATAATAAAACATAAAATTTGGTAATGACAGCCCACCACTCAGTTGACATCCCTGCAGCAATGATTTCCGAATTCTAGGAGATTTGCCACCCCACAAAAAATTACTAATAATTTGATCAAGGGATTTAAAGAAATGCTTAGGTAAATACAAAGGAACACACTGAAATACAAACAAAAATTTGGGCAAAACATTCATTTTCACAACATTAATACGACCAATCAATGATAAGGGTAAACTGCTCCATCTTTGAAAATCAGACTTTGATTGCTCCAACAAGGGGAGAAAATTTGCAGCTAGTAAAGAATGAAACGATCTAGTTATATTAATGCCAAGATATCTGAATCCTGCTGGACTGAACTTAACTGGGATATCTGATTGCAACAGCTTCATAGCCAATGCATTAACTGGAAAACATTCCGTTTTATGAAAATTTATTTTATAACCAGAAAAAGAGCCAAATTGATTTAATATAGATAAAATAATTGGAAAGCTGGGAATTGGATTAGAAATATATAATAATAAGTCATCTGCATATAAAGATAATTTAACTTCAACACCTGAACGCACCAGACCATGCAGCAAAGGGGAAGACCTAAGAGCTATTGATAGTGGCTCTATGACCAAGGCAAACAGTAAAGGGGAAAGTGGACACCCTTGACGTGTGCCCCGCCCCAACTGGAAATAGCTGGATCTAATATTATTGGTATGCACACTTGCCTGAGGGGAATTATATAAAAGATGTATCCACTTCATAAAATTGTCCCCAATCCCGAATTTTTTAAGAACTGCAAACATAAACCCCCACTCAACGCGATCAAACGCCTTTTCAGCGTCACATGAAATCACAACTTCAGGTGCATTTAAAGAATGTTTGGTATAAATTACATTTAAGAGTGTACGAACGTTATAAAATAATTGTCTCCCTTTGATAAAGCCTGTTTGTTCCTCTGATATAATTTTTGGAAGTACGTTTTCAAAACGAGAGGCTAATACTTTGGCCAATATCTTAGCATCAACATTTTGCAAAGATAGAGGTCGATATGAACTACATAATTTAGGATTTTTATCTTTTTTTAAAAGGAGAATTATAGATGCTTGTGTGAGTGTCTCTGGTAACTAACCACGCTCTAGGGATTCCGTGTACACTGATAAAAGTAGGGGGGTTAGTTTATTCTAAAATCTTTAAAAAAATTCTACCGGAAAGCCGTCAGGCCCCGGGGCTTTATTGCAGCGCATAGTTTTAATTGCCAGATTTATTTCATTAATGTCTAGGGGGGCATCAAGAATTGTGGCATCTGCTGAATCAATTGTGGTGACATTTAAACTTTGTAGAAAAGAAATCATAGCCTGTGAGTCTGATGGAGCTTCAGATGTATAAAGAGTAGAATAAAAAGATTTGAAAATGGCATTAATTTCTTCAGGTTCAGATATCAAATTACCAACTGAATCCTGAATTTGTGGAACCGATCGACCAGCTACCTGACATCTTAATTGGTGTGCTAAGAGACGACTAGCTTTATCACCATGTTCATAATAGTTACTACGAGAATGCAATAAAAGCCGCTCTGCATCATTTGTCAAAATAAGGTCCAATTCAGCCTGCAGGTCAAGACGTTGTTTAATCTGAACTTGTGAGGGAAAGCTGGCCAGCTGTTGATCGATATTAAATATGTCAGAAGTAAGCTGACGTATTTTTGCTGAACGAAGTTTATTTAAGTGTGCAGAATAAGAAATAATATGCCCACGAAGGTAAGATTTAAGCGTTTCCCACAGTAGCAAGTAAGAGACCACACCATCTTGATTGATATCCATAAAATCATCAATAGAGGTTGAAATAAAATCAATAAAATTTTTGTCCGACAAAAGGAGAGAATTTAATCTTCATGGTGATGAATATCGTGGAATTGCAGACAATTGCAAATCAACAGTAAGTGGGGCATGATCAGAAATAACAATGGGGTGGTACAAAACAGATTTTACTTTAGGAATTAAGGAGCTGTCTATAAAAAAATAATCGATACGGGAATATGTCTGATGGACATGTGAAAAAAAAGAAAATACCTTATTTTGAGGGTTGTAAAACCTCCAAGGGTCAACGTAACCATTTCTATTCATAAACTCTATTATTGATCTGGAAATAGATGAAGGGGTCACTATTCGAGAGCTGGATCGGTCCAAAACTGGATCAATCACACAATTGAGATCACCAGCAAAGATCAGCAGATGAGTATTCAATGAAGGAAGGATTCCAAATAACTTATTAATAAAGCCCGGATCATCAAAATTGGGTGCGTATACATTAACAAGGAGCACAGGGGTTTGACATAATGTGCCCACCACAATCAAATATCTTCCATTTTTATCAGCAATTATTTTAACAGCAGAAAACTGAACCCTTTTATTAATTAATATCGCAACCCCTCTAGCTTTTGAATTGAAATTAGAATAAAAAATTTCACCAATCCAGGGACATCTAAGCTTTGGATGATCTTGATTTCTCAAGTGAGTCTCCTGTAGGAAAACAACATCGGCATTTAGCCTTTTTGAATGTGAGAATATTTTTGACCTTTTGATGGGGTTACCCATCCCTTTGATATTCCAAGAAAGAAATCTAAAATCTGCCATTTACCCTACTTTACACTAAAATTGGGGAAAATGTGTAAATAAATGCACCTCCTGAGGAAAAAAAAAGAAAAAAAAGAAAAGAAACAGAAACTAAACACCAACAAGAACACCCCCCCTTAGCACATCCAATATTCACATCCCCAACTGATGTGGACTCGTGCGCTGACTCCAACTGGAGCCAAATTGTACAGTTACTGCTCACGATTAGGAACTATCAAACACAGGCTTAAGACCTGCAGAATATAACACGTCAAATTATTGATAACGAAATTGCACATGAATACAATTATTGCAAAATAAGTCCTGCTTTGACCGTTACTGTCACACATATTGTGTAGCATCAGCGCATGTTATTGCACGTAAATTAACCTGATTTTACTTCTTAATTCACCAAATTTAGAATTTGCTAACATTTAAAACACTTAACCAGTATCAGAAATTATGCAAACCAAACCTCATTCCAAATTATCAAGTCCGGTGCCTAACAGGCATATCGCTGAAATCAAAGCATTAGATCACTCCGATGACAAAGTCAAACTTAGTCGCACATAAAGCAGTTCATCTGCTCTGTGGAGGCTTGATGGCATTGACATATTCTCTAGCCAATTCCGGCGAGCTAAACTGTTTTTCCACCCCGTTATAAGTGACGCGTAGTCTTGCTGGATGAAGAAATCCAAATTTCACTCCAGGAATAGAGCGAAGTTGCTGGCGGACATCATTAAAGGCTGATCGGGCATGTGCTGTTTTGACAGTAAGATCTGGAAAGATAGATATTCTCATGTCACCAACACTGACCTGTTTCATCTCACGTGCGCGCCTTAATACTTCCACACAGTCCGAATAATAATGCAGCCTTGCCACAATAGCTCGTGGTCGCTGCCCAGGTCTGGGTTTTGACTGCAATATGCGATGCGATCTGTCAATTAGAATGTCCTTATCCATGTTGAGTGCGTCCTTAATCAGCTTGGAGACCGCCACAGTGGTAGAAAGTTGGTCTTCCGGAACACCAATAATCCTTACGTTATTCCGACGAGATCTGGCTTCCAAATCTTCACACTTTTCTTCGAGTTTAACCACAGTAGCTGAAAGAGAGTCAACCTTTTCATGTAGCACAGTGATATCATCCGAACATGTGGAAAGAGAATGTTCCATATCCTTCACCGTACTTTTCAATGTCGACATTTCAGTTTGGATCGATACCATCGTGTTAGAGAATTCCGCCTTCACGGCTTGAAGTTCACTTTTGATGGTCGTTAAGTCATCGCCTAGCACGGACCGTAGTTCAGAGCGAAATATTTCCGCCAGATCCCGGCGTAGTGATGAAATTATTTCAGTTTTAAGAGACTGAATGTCGCCTGAAGCCATTTCGATCTCAGTCCGTTGACCCCCCGCGGCTGTATCACGTTCATCCGAGGATGCGTTAGCTGTTGCAGGCCTCTGTTGCGTTGGCTGCGCGTTAGCCCCTTTATTGCCTTTAGTTTTCATCTTCATTGCACAGGATTAGTTTAAAATGAACTCTGTTAGGCACAGTTATCTGCAGGCACTTGGTATTAAGTAAAAATGTGCATTAATTCAGAAAAAATTGCAAATTCTGCAGGACCTCCTAGCGAACACGTCCTACTCCATAGCTCACCTAACCGGAAGTCATAGCATTCATTTTACACACAGAATGCAGCCAGATGTATGTCAGGGCACATATTTGCAGTTTCCCAAATATGCAGCCCTGCATGTATCCCTAATCAGCCTGTGTTGGTTTAACTACAGAGTTGGGAACAGAGCAATTGCTTGCATTTCATAATGACAAGCAGCAAGAAAAGAATAAAAGGACCTCTATTTTATGGCAGTGCATCATACACAGCACAACATTTTGCACAGACACATGCAATAACTCCAGAAAAACAATGACATTTCCTGCTAATACTTCCCACCTTATCTTAATCTTCGTAATGCACAAAAAACAGTCAGGGACAAATGAAATTTGACTGCTGTTATCTCTAAGAGTGACTCTTAAGTGGCGCATTGGGACAGTCTGAACTGGAGCGGTCCCGTCTGTGCTCAGCAGCATATGGCGAACAGCATCTTGCTATTTCTGGCCAGCCCCCTGCAAGAGCTGTGACGGGACTTCTCCAGCCCAGCTCCAGCAGAACAATTATTTGAATAGTGCAGATTATCTCCCATCAGCGAGGAGCAATTAATGCCTTTTAAACTTCCAATGTTAATGTAGCAGCAAAAAGAATATCTTACAAAGATACGGTGGTGCTTTGCAAATAATGATTTAATTAGAAATACCTTATGAAACATTTGCCAGGTAAACAGATTTAAATGAACAAGAAAGCTAGAGCTAGATTTAAAAGGTACTTGGTTGAGGAAAATGCCACAGTTTCCTGGTTGATGATCTTGGTGTTGTTTTGTGGCTTGCCAGGCTGTTTTTACGGTACATTTGCACTGTTGCATCAAATATCTGCTCAGTGCCATTGATGTCATTGACGACGCTACAGCGCATCAGTGCATGGCCAATATAATCATCACATACACGCTAGCTAATTTAGCTTACCCAATTCACCTATAGCGCATGTCTTTGGACTGCGGGGGAAACCGGAGCACCCGGAGGAAACCCACACAAACACGGGGAGAACATGCAAACTCCACACAGAAATGCCAACTGACCCAGCTGAGGCTCGAACCAGCAACCTTCTTGCTGTGAGGCGACAGCGCTACCCACTGCGCCGCCCCCTAAACTCTGTATACAGGACATTTTTTTCCTCTATATTTTTAAAATGCTATTGTTATTTATTCATGTTCTTTTTTCTATTTATGTCTGCACTATGTTTGTACTTTGTTGCACTATGATTGTACCTTTTGTACTGTCTGTACTGGAAACTCCTACCACTAAGACAAATTCCTTATGTGTGCTAGCACACTTGGCAATAAAGCTCTTTCTGATTCTGAGAAGCACAATTGAAGAAATAACTGAAAATAAAGTATTCTACACAAAGCATTCTACACTACTCTCCTTACTTACTCACCTACTCCCAGGGCCATTTATATTGAAGTTGATATTTAGCCGCACCATATATTGGTGTTTCGTAACATCTAGTTTTTATGAGGTGGGTTGTTAGCCCAATGCTCAACCCCCAACCTGGAGGACCAGGACATACACACATACACTACGGACAATTTAGCTTACCCAATTCACCTACAGCACATGTCTTGGATGCACCGGAGCACCCGGAGGAAACCCATACGAACTTGGGGAGAACATGCAAACTTCACACACACTAACTCTCCTGCCTGCCTGAATTGCTGGAATGTTCCACAATTTGAAAAAAGAATATGGCTTTTTAATCTCTGTTCTGCATCTATGTTAAGCTGCTTTGACACAATCTACATTGTAAAAAATTGCTATAGAAATAAAGATGAATATAATTCGGCATTTTTCAGAACCAATTTTTCCTTTGGTAAAGAGAGTGTGCCACATCGCTTCTTCAACTAGGGAAAGAAACTAAACGCTTCACTTGTCGAGCAATATCATTTGAGAGATCATTTATGTCTGTAGCACAAACACCACTAATTAGGTCTCCAGCACTGTAGGGCTGAAAACTCTGATTGGATACCCCAATTCTATTAATTTCTGACTTCGATTTGCCGCCCCATTTCTATCTATTTCTGATCCTACAACAAATCCTTTGAGAGTAACGACCCCTTATACCTCCTCTCTAAAACGCATTCTCTGCTCACCAGAGACCGGGGTAAAAGATTTGTGTGTAACCCATTTCATAAAAATAGTCGGGTTAAAGCCTGGTGGGGGTCTTGGGTTTATCTTATTAATATAATCAGCGAAGAAAGGGGACACAAAAATGACTGAGTTTAATTCTCCCACAGCACTTCCATGCAGGGTCACTCAGCCAATCACTCCAGATAATCATCCCCTCGTTTCCCACCGTGGGCCTTAATCACTCTCATCAGAGTTATTGCATGAGGTTGTTCGCCTCCATTTTGAGATCCAGAACAGGTTTATTAGAGCCTTCTTTTGTGCGTCTCGGAGACTCACCAGCTAGTTTGGGATCGCTATTTCACAGATATTGGAATGTGTTGTTGTGTTGTGAAGATATTGATTACCAATAACAGCTTTCTGGGTCACATTTTTTTTTATCTTCAAAGAGGAAATGCTATAGAAAACTCATTTTCACTCTTATTTGAACCTTTATTGGTTACTTTGTTGATACTTCTGTACTTGTTCAAGTCGTAGAGCTGGATAAATGAGGGTGAAAACATGTCAGGCTCTCAAAAATTCAGTAGAGGTGTTCGCATGATTTACTTTCCTGTTTGTTTGTTTTGTTTTTGACAGCGTCCACTGTAGCATGAACAAATATGCACCCACTATTACTTATTTCACATCTTAGATCAGATAACAACCAACTGGTGTACTTTCCTACAGTGGGTAAAAAAAACATGTTTCTAAAGGTACTGTTAATTTGAAAATTTCACCAGATGTTGGTAACAACCCAGCAGGCACAGGACGTCAAAATGATATTGTACCCCAACGTCGTGGGACGTTGCATTTTGTTTGGAAATGAAAATCAGGTTGACGTCAGAACCAAGCGGCAACATCCTGCTACCCCTTGTGAAGGTAATATGAAAGTAACTGAAACTGCAATTCATCGAAATTTCGCTAGGCCTGACTCCATAATAGAGCACACTTCTATTGACCCCAATGTTAAAATGGCCAACTTTACAGCAGAAAAAAAGGTGTTTACAGCCTGGTACAAAAAACAATTTTGGTGTATATAGCTAGTATTATACTGTACTTCATGACAACTGTGACGCTGTGAATTTTTTATAACTCATACGTTTCATTTATATTGAGTTATATTAAGTCTGCATAATTAAGGGTGTGGCCATTTGAGTGACAGCTAGGTCTCTGGTTGCCGTCATGTCACCTTCTGGCTGATTAGCCACTGAACTCGACATAAACATCGCATTTTTGTTTTGTTTTATATGGCTTTAGACATTGAATTGCCTTTTGGAATTATTTCTTACAATTATCAGATGATATGGCATGCTGTGTGCACTTAATTGCGCTCACAAACTATTCCAGTGGCCTCCGTTTCCCAGGTGAGTGAAATTCTTATATACTATAAATGTATTTGTTTTATTTAAGATCATTTATAATTTTCTTTATAACATGAATGCACTCCAGTACCTGATAGATAAATTAGCTGTAGGCTCTAGAACAGTCGTCTGAAATGCTGTCATACAGTGTTATGCCTGTCTGGATTTTATAAATAGCCTTGCATTTACTAACACAGATTATATTGAAAGTATTTGGAAGTAATTCGCGTTTTCCTCCTGTAGAAAAACGTCATAAGAACAATGCTTAGTGGCTCAGTATATTACAACAGTGTTTTTAAAAGACTAAACACTTTTTTTGATATAGTATACAACAAAGCACATGTGGTCAGAACACAAAGGAATCGCAGGTAATGAAGTATTAAGCGTTTCTCCCAAAGAAAATCCTGTCTAAGCAAAATGCTAGCAGGCATCTTTAGCTCTGCTCACCCTCCGCCTCTTTGCCGTTTTTTGGTTACCCCCGGTCGGCGTGATGACGTGCGAACAAAATGGTGACAGTTGGCCATACCCACTTGTAGCTTCATTTGCGCTCGTCAGAAACCTATGAGTGACATCACGGATACTACGTCCATATTTTTTACAGTCTATGGTCAGAACCCAACATAAGGCTGATGTCAATGTAGGACAGATGTTGCATTTTGGTTACTTTCCAACGCAACCCAAAATCAACCTAATACCAACCTCTAATTATGTTACAGCTTGACGTTGTGTGGACGTTACCATTATGACGTCTATCAGATGTTGGATTTTGGTTGGCATACCTGACGAATAAATGTCACTATTTGACATCAATATGACGTTGGTTTAAGATGCTGGCTCGACGTTGGATTTTGGTCACTTTCCAACACAATCTAAAATCAACAAAATATCAACATAATTTCACGTCATTATTGGCATCAAAATAACATTGTCCTTACATGCTGGTGACTTAAATGTAACCTAATATTAACGCCTTATGATGTTGTGCGTCTGCTGGGAACCAAAGAAATCCATACATACAGTACAAAGAAGAAAGAAAAAGTGTCTAAAGGAAGTTACAGCTATGGTAATAAAATGAAATGACACAGGGCAAAAGTATTGAACACATGAAGAAAGAAAGCTCAGACAGCGACTGAAATCTCTCAGTGGTTATTCAGCAATCCTCAGTGTAAATGAATATTAGCTTCTTTAATCCCAACACCTACACTACCAGAATGATGATGAACCCAAGGTGGACATTTCAGAAAGACAATGATCCCAAACACAGCCAAGGAAACTCACAATGGGGTATATGCACACGGTCTTTTAATTTTCAGCCAGCCAGTTTTCTTTCCATTACAAAATCGCCACGTTTAAGATCGGTTTTCTTTCAAAATAAATCACCTTCACTGCTTAATAGAGATTTGGTATAAAGTGGATCTCAGACCGGGTATTTTGAATGGAGTTTCTGTGGTAGCCTGTTGGTACTGACGGCGCTATCGGTTACATGGTCTTTCATCTCGTTTTATGCTTGAACAACTAAACGAATGCTTAAGTTTATTTAACTGATTGCATTTTAATAACATTACAATGTCGATGCTGTAAAAGGAACCTTATAAACTTTAAATAGTCACATTAACCTTCCACCGGAAGTTTCCCGTTGGCTGAAAAACACGTTGTGCACAGCTGCTAGAATGGTCTAAACAGCACATGTCACAGAAGGAGACTGAACCAGATATGCACGTATGATAATAGTTTATTGTAAAGGATGGCAGAATGTAAACAAAGCACAATGGAGATCTATTGCAGGTTTGATATAGAATGACCAGATGAATCGGATGAGATATGGAAGCCAGGCACACCGATGAACTCAGAAAAAATCGATGACAACCCGAGGAGGAACCAGAAGGAACCACACTAGGAAGAAGAGACGCAGACACTGGAGATCAAAGGAGACGAGAGAGTAAGTAAACTGATATAGTAAATGACACCGACCGTGAGGCGAGTGCAGTCCTTCGTAATGCAACGAGGCCGGACACTGAATGGAGCGTGGTGCTGGTTTTTATGGAGCTGAAGTGATGACTGGTGATGATTTGCAGGTACGGTGCTAATCAGAATTCAGGTGACTGTGATCGGGTTGATTATGCTGACTGTAAAGCCGCGGTCACACTGGACTTTTCTCCCCTTAGACTTCCATTCATACGAATGCGTCAGACCGGAAACGCAAGCTTGTGAGACAAGTTTCGCAGTTCGCTGCGTTGGAAAGTTCAAGCTTGGTGAACCAATCAAAGATCAAAACATGAACATCGCACGCACAAACTCTAATGTGACCACGGCATTAGCGGGGAGAACCAGGCCTGGCTGTGACAGCACCTTTAGTAATATATTTACCAGGAAAAATCATGACGTTGTACGTTTCCGTATACATTTGTGTATGTTTAGGCATATTATTATGTTGTATTGACAATCTGGCCTTCCAGTGAGACTCAAACCTGTAACACCCACCATTTAAACAAGTTTTTTTTTGTTCTCTGCAACCAAACCACAGGCACTACCCCAATTAAGAGCGGCAGCATTTCTTAAGTCAGCGGGAGAAAAAGAGAAACGAGACACTGACCTGTCTGGGTTTTGCTTACATTTTTACAATCATCTCAGTTTTATGAAACCACAGTACCTAAGGGAGATATACGCACATACACGCACACACAATATTCAGACGCTGTATTCTTAATCATGTCTCCCTCTGCCTTTTACTGTCTTTCTCTCTGGAGAAATAATCTTCAGCCGTTATTCTGCAGTGTTATTTAAAGAAACAAAAAAACAAGCCTAAACATGAAGTAGAGTCTTAATGGGGTCTTAATAATGGCCCACTTTAGAGAGAAGGCCTGTCAGTTCCTTTGCTGATCCTCTCCTCCTTAATATGGTTTAAATGTCACGTCAGGTCACATCTGACAACGAGAAGAGTGTACATCCATTGAGATGACATCTTGAACAAATTAAAAGTTCATTCTTTTGGGGAGGCTTTTAATAGCTCCAAAAACACCTAATATAAACATTCATTCATTTATTTTCCTTCAGCTTAGTGCCTTTATTCATCAGGGGTCGCCACAGCGGAATGAACTGCCAACTTATCCAGCATATACACAGCAGATGCCCTTCCAGCTGCAACCCAGTACTGGGAAACATGCATACACATTCATTCACACACATACACTACGGCCAATTTAGTTCATTCAATTTACTTATACCGCATGTCTTTGGACTGTGGGGGAAACTGGAACACCCGGAGGAAACCCACGCCAACACGGTGAGAACTTGCAAACTCCATACAGAAATGCCAACTGACCCAGCCAGGACTCGAACCAGCGACGTTCTTGCTGTGAGGCGGCAGTGCTAACCACTGATCCACCGTGTCGCCCTTAATATAAACATATCAGGTTGAAATATATCAGAGCTTATTAAGTTTAGGTCTTTTAACTAATACATTACGGTTAAATTATCAAAAGTTCACTAAAGGAATTGTTCACCCAAAAATGAAAACTCTGTCTTAACTTTCTCACCACTGACCACCTGTACAGCCCCTTGGTATACCTTCATGGTTTTAAGGTGCTCTATAAATAAATGACTGATTGATTGAATATTTTTTCATTCATTCATTCATTTTCTTTTCGGCTTAGTCCCTTTATTAATCTGGGGTCACCACAGCGGAATGAACCGCCAACTTATCCAGCATGTTTTACGCAGCGGATGCACTTTCAGCTGCAACCAATCACTGGGAAACACCCATACACTCCCATTCACACACATACACTACGGACAATTTAGCTAACCCAATTCACCGCATGTCTTTGGACTTGAGGGGGAAACCGGAGCACCCGGAGGAAACCCACGTGAACATGGGGAGAACATGCAAACTCCACACAGAAATACCAACTGAGCCAGCAGAGGATCGAACCAGCGACCTTCTTGCTGTAAGGCGACAGCGCTACCCACTGCGCCACCGCACCGCCTTATTTTTTCATTAATAAAATCGTAATCATTAGTAACGTTTCACCAATAGTGCACAAGTTTTGAAATATATGCCTACTCAAATGCCTAATACATTTTTAAAGGGCAAGTTCACCCCAAAAATGTAATTAACTCAAAATTTATTCACCCTCTTGTCAATGTCTACATGTTTCCAACTTTCTTAAATATATTATTTGTGTTCAACAGGACAAAAAAATAAAATAAAACAAAAACTCAAGAACAATTAAAGGGTGAGCAAATGACAACAGAATTTTTGACAACAAATGACAACAGTTTTGGGTGAACGATCCCTTTCACATTTATTTAACCCTTGTGCACTGTTCAAATGTACTACCCTTTTGTTACGTTCGGGATGAAAACATCCACTGGATTAAACTTCTGTAAAAATGCATCAGATAAATATTTTTTTCAAATTTTTTGCATAAATCTGTTAATTAACCTCAGTCCTGATCAAAACTACTAAATTGTTTAGAAAATTACAGGATTTTAGCTCTTTAATTGCCAAATTCACAAATGATGTCACTGATTTGGTGAAAAAAAACACACAAAATGACGCATTTTCAATATAAAAAGTAATTTTGGACTGATTTTTTTTTACCTTTTATCAAAGTCTTGGACATGTGAATGATTGGAAACAACACTGGCTTTGATGCATTGTTAGATTTTCATTTTTCTCCCTAATTTACTGCTGGTGGCTGTTTTTGCCCCATTGACTTCCATTATAACCACATTTGATGGTGCATAAATACACAGTCTTTGTTTTTATTTACTCCATGTAGTTCTGAGAGCTGAGATGCATATTTTGATATTCTCAGAAACATCAAGGTAAGTGCGTAAAGGTCACTCTCACACTTTTACACACTCACAGACACACATACACACTTTAATTTGCTGTTATACTCCATATAAAATCCAGAAACTAAGCTTTTTTTGCACAGGCCTATCTTAAAGGTTAATGGTGTCAACTGATGATTATATGATGTCATGGTTTTGCAATCTGAAAAATGTGGTTATAATGGAAGTCAATGGGGCAAAAACAACCACCAACAGTAAATTAGGGAGAAAAAAATGAAAATTAATCAAAAACAATGCATCAAATGCAATGTTGTTTCGCATGTCCAAGACTTTGATAAAAGGTAAAAAAAAATCCAGTCCACAATTACCTTTAACATTGAAAAAACGTCATTTTGTGGTTTTTTTCACCAAATCAGTGACATCATTTATGAATTTGGCAATTAAATAGTTAAAATCCTGTAATTTTCTAAGCAATTTAGTAGTTTTGATCAGGACTTAGGTTGGTTATCAGATTTATGCAAAAAAAGAAAAGAAAAAATATTTATTTGATGCATTTTTACAGCAGTTTAATTCAGTGGATGTTTTCATCCCGAACATAACAAAAGGGTGGTAAATTTGCCAAGAGTGTATTCAAGTAAGAAGAAGAGTAAGAATTCAAAGCATTTTCTCAAAATATGTGTCAAAATAAGATTTGTCACCAAAAATCAATCTGCTAGCTGAAACAGAAAAAGTTATGGCCAAATTAAGACTCAAAATCACCCCAGAGTGGATGAAAATATCCCCAACAGTATACATAAGGGTTAAGCAGATGCTTACATGAGACAAATAATTATTAAGTATATAATAAGTAATAATACAAAAAGTTCTGTTGTTTTTTGTCAACAGACATGTAGTGAGTGACTGTACTAATTAAAATTTGCGGCAGTCTCAGCAGATGATGAGTGAAGTGCTGTGTTTGGAGGAAGGTGTTCACTCTGTGATAACATAAACAGTTTTTTGTTTTGTTTTTTTATGTCTAAGCAGTAGTGCTGTGTATATGAAGATGAATAGGGAGCCCAGCAATGAGCCTTGAGGCACCTCAGTGGTTTGCTAATGTGACTTGTTATTACAAACCACAGGCACAGGGATCAACTTTAAAGCTTTTTACTGGCTTGTTTCATTCTTTAAACCGGTTACATTGTTGTCTGCAGGGATCTTAAACATTCTTTCAGCCAACTTGATACTTTTTCTAACTAAATAAACTACTTCCAACAGGCTTTCTTAAGTCACCATAAAGTTTGTCCTCAAACTTTAACATCTAGTTTTAAGTTAGAATATTTTGTATAAATAAATATATACAATATTTTGATTAAATTACACTTAAATTAAACCAAATATATTTTAGTCAGGGGCGACACGGTGGTGCAGTGGGTAGCACGATCGCCTCACAAGCCCCGGCTGGGTCAGTTGGCAATTCTGTGTGGAGTTTGCATGTTCCCCCCGTGTTGGCGTGGGTTTCCTCCAGGTGCTCCGGTTTCCCTCACAGTCCAAAGACATGCGTTATAGGTGAATTGAATAAGCTAAATTGGCCATAGTGTATGTGTGTGAATGAGAATGTATGGGTGTTTTCCAGTGATGGGTTGCAGCTGGAAGGGCATCCGCTGCGTAAAACATATGCTGGATAAGTTGGCGGTTGTCGTAGTTGCCGACCTTCTCATCAATTAGACACTATCAGACTGGAGGTTTTGGATACCAGAAAATAGACTTTATTCACATAATAAAGCCGAGATGTCTGAAAACAGCCCTTCAGGACAACCTGAAGTCTCCCCTTGACAATCTGAAGTGTTTTGTCTTCATCATCCTGCTTTTATACAGATTTTTGTCACACACCTCTGTGTTCCTGTGACCATCTTAGGAAGTCTTTACTGAAAGGTCATGTATATGTTTAGGTGGTCATGTTATTCTTGGCTCTCAGCCCGCTAGCTAAGGTCTACGTAAGCAACTGTTTTCACCCCAGAGATGTCTCTTTATAGATGCAACTTCTTCTAAGTGTTTACATATATTGTTATGATGGTACATTAACTTGATAATATGTTACTCACTCTAATGCTTCTGACACATATACAGTTTCATATGAGTATTTAACATATATAATAAGTGCTTTACATATTTAGTTATTCTACACAATCAGTCATTCTTCAGCATAGCCTTCTCATTGTGTTGCTCTGTGCAGGGTTACTCATCTTACACAAACCCTGTTTTAGCCTGGCTCATGTTCACTGCATACTTTAGAGAATAATACCAACTGCTCTAAAACACACTTAGAGAATACTTTTAGAGAATAAAAATCTTCGTCACGGTTCATTTCGCTGTGGCGACCCCAGATTAATAAAGGGACTAAGCCGAAAGAAAATGAATGAATGAATATTTTAGTCAACTAGAGTAGATTTGTTCGACTAAAATCTTATCAAATTTAGTTGACTAAAACTAACATGGAATTTTAGTCAGAAGACTAAGACTAAAACTAAATCAGAATTTGCTGTCAAAATGAACTCTAGCAGATGTGATGTGCAGTTTAGGAATTTTTACTGATGATTCCAGATCTCCTGTTGAGTTGATTATGGACTTCAGCTGAATGATTCTGAACCCTTAAAATTGGCACAGAATTGTACACTGTCAGAAATAAAGGTACACTAGCTGTCACCGTGGTAGAACCTTTCCAGTATCTTTAAGTCCCCTAGGCACGTCATGATTTCATCAAGTACGATGCGATTTGGGATTAACATCTATGTTGATCCTGGAACATCATTTTTGTTGGAAAATGTAATCCATACCTATTCCTTACCCCTAAACCCAACCATAACTGAAAATTATTCCCAAAATCAGAGGAGAATAATAATTGGAAAACAATCATGTAGAAGTGCATAAACCTAACCGTAAGCCTAAATTTAACATAAATGGTAAACGTATCCCTTAACTCTGATTAGAATGTTGTTCCAGGATCAACATAGATGTTAATCCAGGAACATGTCCTACTTGGTTAAATCAGGTTGGCGGCCCCCCTCGAGTAAAACCGTTCAGTTTTAACATTTTTGAATCCATCTAGAAAGCATTTTTAGCTCAGCTTAGCTTAAATCATTGAATCGGATTAGACCATTAGCATCTCGGTTTCCGATAATGTTCCTATTTAAAGCTTGACTCTTCTGTAGTTACATTGTGTAAGAAGACAGACGGAAAATTAAGAGTGTCTATTTTCTAGGCCTATACGGATCCTTTGGGTACAAATGTGTAACTTTTGAAAGGGTTCTGTCACAGTGGCAGCTTGTGTACCTTTTTTCTGAGAGTGTAAGAAGGATATCAAGGCCATGTCTCCATGGAGAAAAGGTGTTAAGGCTAGGTTCCCATGGTTAAGAGGGGGGTTTCTATCTAGCACAGGAGGCATGTTGAGCAGCCACAGATGATAAATGCAGTAGTGCTCTTTTAAAAATCCTTTCCAGAGCTTTTATGGAGCTGGGTGTGTGCATAGATCTGTATGTATTCATGTGTTAATCATTATCAGTATAATGGGGAATTGGATGTGTGCAAGTGTGTGTGCTCCAGCAAGAATTGTTCAAACTAAGTTATGTGGAAATAAAAGAAGATGCAGCCAGTTTATATCTGGTATAAATAGCGCTGCAGTAGGTGTGCATCCATTAAAGACCTCGTGGACATTAACATTCATTCATTTTCCTTCAGCTTAGTCCCTTTTTTCATCAGGGGTCGCCACTGTGGAATGAACCGCCAACTTATCCAGCATATGTTTTACACAGTGGATGCCCTTCCAGTTGCAACCCAGCACTGGGAAACATCCATACACACTCATCCACACACATACACTACGGCCAATTTAGTTTATTCAATTCACCTATAGCGCATGTGTTTGGACTGTGGGGGAAACCGGAGCACCCGGAGGAAACCCATACGAACACAGGGAGAACATGCAACACCCAGCCGGGACTCAAACCAGAGACCTTCTTGCTGTGAGGTGACAGTGCTAACCACTGAGCCACCATGTCACACCCCCTCATGAAATATTTTGAACATTAACATTTTCTAAATTATTCTTTTCAAAAACTCGCTCGTTTTACATTACAAAAGCAAGCCTTCCAGTCTTAGTACGACTAAAGATCAATATGTGGAATGAATAAATAAATAGATAAATAACAGATTAATAACTTGAAGCTGAACATCCAACTATATGAGGTCAAATTGCTGAACATATGACCCTATAAAGTTATGTTAGTGGCAGTCAAGTTGAATTGTCTGAGTTTAAATGATAGTTCCATTTTGGTGGCATTTCTTAAAAAACTTCCTCTAATACTCACCTTCGTTGGAGTGAAAAAGCACCTACTCACCGGCATAATCATATATATATATATAGAACAAACAACAAAGACAATCAGACAGACAGACAAACAAACAAACCCCAAGCGCTGCAATTAAATAAAAACAAATCAAAACAAAAGAAGACAGAACTCTCTTGAAAATAAAAAACTCAAAGTTTGTGTAGAATGGGTTGAAGAGGATGGATGAGGTCATAAGTTAACTTCTCCAGAGACTGACAACTAAGAAATCCACATGAAAATAGTTGGAATTTGAGAAGTAGACCATTTTAGCCAGAAATGTAAGAGTTATAAACAGAGGTGGTGTGACACGGTGGTTCAGTGGTTAGCGTTGTCGCCTCACAGCAAGAAGGTCGTTGGTTTTGGTTGGCATTTCTGTGTGGAGTTTGCATCTTCTCCGTGTGGGTTTCCTCCAGGTGCTCCAGTTTCCCCCACAGTCCAAACACATGCACTATAGGTGAATTGAATAAGCTAAACTGGCTGTAGTGTATGAATGTGAGAGTGTATGGGTGTTTCCCAGTACTGGGTTGCAGCTGGAAGGGTATCTGCTGTGTAAAACATATGCTGGATAAGTTGGCAGTTCATTCCGCTGTGGCGACCCCTGATGAATAAAGGGACTAAGCTGAAGGAGAATGAAAGAATGAATAAACAGAGGTTTGGTAATCATACTTCATTTATTTTCCTTCGCAGAATGAACTGCCAACTATTCCAGCATATGTTTTATGCAGCGGATGCCCTTCCAGCCGCAACCCAGTACTGGGAAGTAATCATAATTTTGATCTAATATTATTATATGGTATCAATACTGAAACTGTTGAAGTTGTGCAGCAGAGCATGACATTTCAGATCACTACAGTTCACTATATAGTCTTGTATATTGTGCATTTACAGGTCTACAAAACCAGTTACTATTCATAAATATGGTAGAATGATCACCTCTAGCTCTAAAGATTACTTTGTCAGTAACCTACCTGATCTTTATAATTTCCTTAGCATTCCAGAAAGCCTAGAAGAGCTTTATGCTGCAACTGAAACTATTGATTCTGTCCTTTCTAGCACTTCAGAAACAGTTGCTTTGTTACATTTAAAGAATATTAGGGGGACTAAAAACAGATGCCGTGGCACAATGAACACACCTGTGCCCTAAAGAAAGCAGCTTGGAAAATAGAAAATGATAGAAGAAAACAAAACTAGAGGTTTTTCGTTTGGCCTGGAAAGAAAGTATACTTAACTTTAGAAAAGCTTTAAAGTCTGCCAGATCTGCTTATTTTCAACTCTAATAGAAGAAATCAAACCCAATCCTAGGGTCTTGTTTAATAAAGTGACCAATCTAACTAAAAATAAAACATCAACATGCATTTCTCAACACAGCAGTAATGACTTTATGAATTTCTTCACATGCAAGATTGATGACATTAAAGATAAAATAAGCACCATCAATCTGTCTCCTACACCATCGTCCCAATTAGAGCACTGTAGACCGTTAATACATAAACTTCAGACTTTCTCAGCAGTAGGAGAGGAAGAACTGTCTAAACTGGTAAATTCCTCCAAATCAACAACGTCTGTTAGATCCTATACTGACCAAATTATTAAAACAATTGTTCTCAGAAGTTTCTGAACCTCTTCTTAACATCTTGAATTCATCCCTACTTTTAGGATATGTGCCTAAAATCTTTAAACTAGCTGTCATTAAGCCTCTTTTTTTTAAAAGCATAGCTTGAGCCCAAAGAACTAGAAATTTATAGACCCATTTCAAACCTGCCTTTCTATCAAAGAAATTAGTCTCTACTTAATTATGTTTCTACCTACATAGAAACAATATTTGTGAAAAATCTGGATCGAATCTGGATTTCGAGCATTTCATAGCATGGAAGCGGCACTCCTGAGTTACAAATGACCTGCTCTTATCATCCAACCGTGGTTGCATTTCTCTCTTAGCAGCGTTTCTCTCCAGCCTAGCACAGTTTGAAAGGCAGACACACTATGTCAGTTTAAAACTAGATTAAACCGTATAAATTTCTTTGCATTAGCCTACACATGAAACAAACTCATATCTTTTGAAATCCAAATCCTCTAAAGGATTGTTAGGCTGCATTAATTAGGGCAACTGGAGCTGGGGACACATCCCAAAAAGACTATTATTTGAACAGCATCTATGCTTATGTTAGTCTGTTCTTCCTTATCCTGAGGTCTCCATAATCTTTTATTCAACCAGTATCCTGAGCAGATGGCTGTCATGGATGAGTGGAGAGCGTGAGACTGATTCCTGCAAAGACCCCAGTGACAGAAGAGTCTCCGCATTGATCACGTGACCTACTCAGACCTGCAGCTTCTCCACGACAGACATCCATCGTTCTCAAGCATCCAGCGCCTAGACTGCAGCTCTGCACAAGATGTTTGGTCAGAGGAGAACTGGTCATTCCCAGTTAAGCCTGGATTTTCTCTAGGTTTTTTTTCATCAGTTGTTGAAGTTTGTTCCTTGCCTGGATTGGGACTAGTGGAGCTGCCCATCGGTGTAGTTGCTCTTCAGTGTTTCGGCTTTCAGCAGTGACAGTTGCATTTACACTGAACTAAACTAACCAAAAGGTCAACTGCTACAATTGAATGGAAGTGGATTCAGTTTACTAGAACTTCATCTATGTTAAGCTGCTTTGACACAATCTACATTGTAAAAAGCGCTATAGAAATCCCCCCCAGGGATGTGTTCTCTCCCCACTGCTCTTCCCCCTGTACACCAACGACTGCACTGCAAAAGACCCCTCCATCAAGCTCCTGAAGTTTGCGGACGACACTACTGTTATTGGCCTCATCCGGAACGGTGACGAGTCTGCATACAGACAGGAGGTGGAGCGACTGGCTTTATGGTGCAGATACAACAACCTGGAGCTGAACACGCTCAAAACGGTGGAGATGATAGTGGACTTTAGGGGACCCCCCATGCACTCCCCCCACTCAGCATCATGAACAGCACTGTGCCTGCAGTAGAGTAATTCAGGTACCATCTCTCAGGATATGAAGTGGGACATTCACATAGTGAAGTTTATTTATAAACTAATTTCGAGAGGATCACATGCTTATGATTGCTTGCGGCTGGTCCCACATTATCCAATTTATGATTCATCAATCAGACGATTCCTAAGCCACTATAAATACCCTAAGTTCCATATAACAGCCATCTTTGTTTTGAAGAATCCCCCCTTCCTCCCCTACTCCTCCTCCTTTCCTAGATGGGTGGCACGGAGGCCCAGTGGTTAGCACTGTTGCCTCACAGCAGGAACGTCACTGGTTCTAGTCCTTACCAAGCCAGCCGACGTTTCTGTGCGAAGTTTACACATTCTCCCCATGCTCACGTGGGTTTCCCCCGGATTCCCCGTTTTCCTCCCACCGTCCAAAAACTTAAGTTAATTGACTAATCCAAATCGGCACCATAGACATGCACCTAGTAAGTAGTAACCTCTAAAGAGCAATCACTATCTGTGCATAAGCTACTAAAGCAGGGGAGTTCTCGAGATCTACCTGAGCTCAAACTCCCCTCTCGCCTTGCAAGGAGGGAGCCCCAGGCTCGAGGATCTTATGAGCTCAGGGCTCTCTCCCGGGACAGCATGCCAAACAAGCTTTAAAATCAATCATCAGCTAAGTGTGAACTCTTGAAGACTTTATTGTGAAGAAAGCCCAGCAAAGACTGTACTTCCTTCGTCAGCTGAGGAAGTTCAACCTGCCACAGAAGCTGCTCGTACAGTTCTACTCAGCTGTCATCCAATCCATCCTCTGCACTTCAATCACCATCTGGTTCGGCTCAGCTGCCAAAATCGACGTCCGTAGACTACAGCCAATAGTCCTGACTGCTGAACGAGTCTCATACGCATTTGTCCACAGCACCTTATAACTTGTATATTTATAACAAATCTGTACATACAATTTAAAATCCAGAGCTTTTTGACTAATTGCATCTCTGTTTAAAGTTTGTCGTCTTTTTTCATATTTATTTTCATATTGTCACTTGTCACTTTATGTACACTGGAAGCTTCTGTAGCCAAAACAAATTCCTTGCACACTTGGCAATAAAACCGATTCTGAAATACAAAATAAAACAACTCAGAAAGGTTTTGTAATAAACAAGGTGATGCATTCAAAACGAGTGGTTTAATGCAACAGTTATATTATATTAAACTCTTAAACATAAGCTTACATGAGACGTGAAATAGAAAGTACAAACAGTTAACATTAAGACAAGTACAAAGTCACATATTATCCGCTTCTATAAATTTAAGGCGGGGAAAAAAACAAGAAAATGAGATGGGTTGCAAATTTTTAACCCCCCAATTCAATTGTTGTTGTTGTTGACAGAACATTGACAGAATATGATGATTCAATAGATGCGTACAGTATCAATTGGATGGAGCTGTACAGTATTCAACATATTTTATACACATTAAGCAGTATCACACATTTTTTTTCACTGCAGTTCGTTTTAGATTTCATCTTAAAAATATATTTTCTTTAATATGTACATCAATGCTCAAAAAGGTCTAGTTCATCATTTTCATAGCTGTGTTTCCAGGAGAGACACCTGCAGAGCTTTGAATAATTACTTTTTCTTTTCCTTTACTGATATGTCTGTTCCAATTATTCTTTAATTACAAATGATAGCACATTAACAGATGTAAATAACACATATCACTACATTTTCCAGTTATGTCTTATAATACTCAGGAAAAAAACAAAAAGAAAAACACTTGGTAAGCCGATTTCCTGGAAACTGAAATGTCCAGGTCATAGTTTACCCCAAAATCTCATTTAATAAATAAATACACATTTTGCATAAACAAATGATATTTGCTCGGACCATTAAGGCCATTTTTGCATTGTTTTAAATATTAAATAATTGTAATAATTATCCTAATAGTAAAGTCCTAAAATAGACTACACTTACTACATTTGATTTGATCGATAAATCAAATAATATATATATATGAATTATATTCTACTATGTGATATGATTAAATGCAACTTCAAAATCATCTTAGATTTATGATGATGATGTTTGGCTTTACAGTTTGTTTTGCTCTCTACATGCTTTTTCCTTAAGGCAGGTTGAGTAAATATTGCAGCCTCACTGAAAGAGATCAAGATAAATTCAAGAAACAAGCAGCAAGTCATAAAGTCAGTGTACCGACTAACACTTTAGGTGCTGTAAAGAAACCAGCACTGAATTCTGCCCAGAGTTGAATGCACTTCAGTGGAGGCTAACGCTCCATCTCTGAAGATACACGTGAGCTACTGTCAAAAAAAAAAAGGAGTGTATGAGTAGCATAGATAGTCAGTCAGTCACATATGCTTGGATCAGAGGCAAAAAGCACTTAAAGCATATCTGGCCACAAATCGCCTGTGCGTGTGGCTCTTCTGATCAAAGCCTGGCTTAACAAGATCAAGGACTAGAAAATGACAGTTCACAAAGCTGTGAAGAAAGCCATAAACCTGACTCCAAGTCTTGTGTTGTGTAGAAACTCTGGATGTTTTCTGCTACTGTCAGACACCTAGCGTCATGTTCCTCAAGATCCACTGCTGTGAGCGCCTGCCGCTACAGTCTTTGAGAGTGGGAACCATCTTGTCCTCTTCAGACGGCATGTCCAGACACTGGTTACTGTTCACATGGAGCAGAGTCAGACGCTGTGGGGACAAAGATTTACAGGAAAATGAAAAACAAGCAACACTTGAAAAAAAAAAAAAAAAAAAGTAATATTAGGGTCCGATCACACAGAGCTCGCTTTTACATTCCAAAAACGTGAGGCGCATTGCAATTCTGCGTATTGTACGTGAGTGTTGCAGTTGATATTGGTAACGGCAGTTAGTAAATCATTCATGCTGTTGATTTTGGTATAATTTTTATATTTAATAATATTGTGATATTCAAGATTTGTGAAGTCATACAGCTTTGTATAACTCAAACAAGTAACCACTAGTCTCTTCTCTATCTTCAAACGTCTCCGTAGTCGTCTTGACAATACAAACACTGATGTTACCTCAACGGAAACCTCGCCTCTGCTTTTATGAGTTGACTTTCTTCAACTGCGAGCGCACGGTGCACAACGGCAAAAATGCAAGGCGCAGCAGGTCTTTAAAACGAGAGGCGTGCAGGGCACATAAGCAGCGCGCAAAACGCTTGCGGCCATTAGCAAATCATTTAAAAAAGGCGCCTCTCAAGGGGCCGATCACACTGAATGCACTTTTCCAAAAATGCAAGCGCACCGCAATGCCTTTTTGTTGACAAGAAAAAAAGAAGTGCGTTGTGCTTTTTATGTCGCCAGGCAATGACTGAATGAGCTGCCTATTGTGCGCGAGTGTTGCTGTTGATTTTGGTATAATTTTAATACTTAAAAATATTGTGATATTCAAGATTTGTGAAGTCATACAGCTCTGGATAACTCAAACAAGTAACCACTAGTCTCTCCTCTATCTTCAAAATTCTCCGTAGTCGTCTTGACAACACAAACACTGCTGTCACCTCAATGGAAACCCCGCCTCTGCTTTCATTTGATTGGAGAATGAGAAAGACGTGACTGACGTAACGTGATTTTTCTGCTCAGAGTTCACTTTTTTAAACTGCAAGTATGCAACGGCAAAAACACAAGGCACAGCAGGCGGTTAAAACGAGAGGTGCACAGGGCGCATAAGCAGTGTGCAAAACGCTCACGGCCGTTAGTAAATCATTCAAAAAAGGCGCCTCTCAAGGAGCCGACCACACCGAACGCGCTTTTCCAAAAACGCGAGGCGCACCTCAATGCCTTTTTGTTGACAAGAAAAAAAGAAGTACGTTGCGCTTTTTATGTCGCTAGGCAACATGTGCGAGTGTTGCTGTTGATTTTGGTATCATTTTAATATTTAATAATATTGTGATATTCAAGATTTGTGAAGTCATACAGCTCCAGATAACTCAACAGTAACCACTAGTCTCTCCTCTATCTTCAAACGTCTCAGTAGTCATCTTGACAACACAAACACTGCTGTCACCTCAACGGAAACCCCGCCTCTGCTTTTATTTGATTGGAGAATGAAAAAGACGCGACTAACATAATGCGCTTTTTCCGCTCAGGGTTCACATTTTTTTCAACTGCGAGTGCGCAACGGCAAAAACGCGAGGCGCAGCATGCAGTTAAAATGAGGGGCACGCAGGGCGCATAAGCAGTGTGCAAAACGCTCACGGCCGTTAGTAAATCATTCAAAAAAGGCGCCTCTCAAGGAGCCGACCACACCGAATGCACTTTTCCACTCTGAAAACGCAAGGCGCACGGCAATGCCTTTTTGTTGACAAGAAAAAAAGAAGTACGTTGCGCTTTTTATGTCACAACACAACACAAACACTGCTGTGTCAACACGAGATTGAGTTCACGAGAACGAGAAAAGACAAGATTTTTATACAATTTTTTGGAATCTTCGACGATGAAATATATGAATGGAAAATAGTCTTTTATTCAACTGAAAAAAAAAGAAATCACAAAATGCAAAACTATTTAGGTGCTTTTTTAAACCAACTTGTAATGAATGTTATTTTACTTCTATTTTAATGAATTATATGCCGTAAAGAAATGCAAACACTGCTAAATATTTTGCTTATATGTGAATGGGAAATAGATTTTTAATCAACTGAAGAAAAAAAAATACAAATAAATAAATCACAAAATTCAAAACAATTTAGGTGCTTTTAAAAAAAAAAGAAAGAAAAGAATGGTATTTTATTTCTATTTTAATCAATTATATGCCATAAAAGACATGCAGACACTGCTAAATATTTATCTATGAACTCTACTGACTGACCTCACATGAGAAATCAAACTCCTTTCCACAAATTGAGCTTAAAAAAATTTATGTAATTTTTCATTAAAATTTCATTTTTTAATTTGACTCACTCTGAGGTACTGGATGCGATGTTGAAGTAAGGACTGATAGGAGGAAGTTGTTGTTTTAATGTAATTTAATACCGCTCGCCGAAGGAAAAAATAGCATCTCCCGGACAGCATAAACGTGTGTTCGGTAATGATGATGTGACGAGTCTCAAGGAGTTAACTGTGTGTGTGTGTGTGTGTGTGTGTGTGTGTGTGTGTGTGTGTGTGTGTGTGTGTGCGCGTGCGTGCTTAGAGATGTGTGTATCTGTGGTACTTTACTGACTCTGTAGGTGCAAAGAATAGTGTCAAACAGCCGTGTGTGTATGTCCTGTCACAAAATGCGGCTAAAAGTCCTTCACGATATTAATAGTTTGATTCAGGTCTTTACATGTCTGTACTGCACTTTAATAATGCAGCTGAAGTAGGAATACTCCACATGTCTTAATTCCATTGGTGTTTAAGACGATTATGACTTTCAGCATATCTAAAGTGCTTTTCCATCGCATGGTTAATGTGTGCGGCTGCAGTTGTAGCCTCTGTTGGACACGGCAGCCACTGAACTCCGGTGAAAAAAAAAAGCGGTTATGTCACACTCACTCGGCCCAACCGAGTGACACGCGCAACTCCAAGGCCACCCTGGGTTGGGTTGCCAGGTGTGTGCAAAGCACCTGATTTACAGATAAATCCAATCCTGCCTCCAATCTTCAGTGCTAATTTTATCATCACGCTCCATCATAACATCACAACTCACGAGACAACTTTTCACCTCAACAAGAAATCTCGTTGCGATTTAATCTCACCATACGAGATCTTGTCACATCCCTACTGTTTATAACAAATTAACATGAATTAACAGTAGGCTAGGTCAGAGGTTTTCAACCGTTTAGGACATAGTTATTTGGATCTTCAGAGTAGTATTCAACATGATCTCCAATGCATTGTGCCATTCAACAGAACTCCAGAAGCAGATAATGAAAGCTGCTGCCCTGCTGAGTCCAGACACCTTTCCAAAAAGCCCGGAGCCTGCGGGTGATTGCTTCTCAACAGCTCTGAATGAAGGTAATCAGTCACTGTCTCACACTGAGAGATAGGTGAAAATATGCACTGTTCTGCCTCTATTCAACTGTAGACTCTGACTTTTTTTCCAGTTCATGCAGGAGACAGCAAGACAAATGTGTTGGTCGCATACAGTGTCAAGTTTAGTATGAATCACTGAGCATTTTGAGCTCATCATGAACAGAAGCTAGTTACTATTTGAACACAGGAAGCTCTCACAGCAGGCTGATGCCTACCCTGATGTTACATGGAGCACACCCGCTACAGTGAACAGACCGTGTCAGGTCACGGGTGGCAGGAAAGCCATACTGAGTTCCCCTGAATCAGTAGCTCTTCCGTGCAAAGCTGATTGGACATTAATTCATTCATTTGCACTTTTGCATATTCAATGCTTTTATGTCAAAATAGTTTTCCTTTTTTTCCTTCTTCTCTTTAGAAAATAGCATTACGTTCCAGTCCTCACAGACAGATATACAGTAACTGGCATTTGATAATATTATTAGGGACCAAGCTCGGAAGGTCCTGTAAGAATAAGATACCATACAACAAAACAAACTTTTGAATCTGAGGCCCTGTCCACACGAACACGAGCATTTTCAAACCTGCCATTTTTTCTTTGCAGTTTGCCTTTTTGTCCAACCAAAAACAGACTCAAGGTGACTCAAACCAAAACTTTCTGAAAACTCCAGCCAGGGTGAAGAAACTTACAGTGTGGTCCACTAAAAAACAAAGTTTTTGTCTCATGATGTCAGCGTAAAAACGTGGAAGTTCGCACTGTGAGATGGTAATCTGCCTTTGGCTGTTTCCAAAATTGCATACTTCCCTACTATATAGGGCCCTATCATACACCCTGCGCAATAAGGCGGAACTAACAGAATAAAGTTTTGCTCCACATTGTTTAAATAGAAAATCCATTTGCGCCACTTTGTGGACTCATGGGTGTGCTGGTCTGAAAAGGAGGTGTGTTAAGGCGCATTGTTGGCGCGTTGCTATTTTGAGAAACTGAAATAGATCGCAGCATTGACCAACTAAAAGCAAGTCTAAAGTCCAGCACAAAGCGCGTTAGTTTTGCGCCTATGCAGGTCCAAATGCTTACACATTGTTTAATACACGCAGGATGTGCAGCAACACACAAATATCTTTACATATGAAAAAATTTACAAAAGTTAATATTATAAAAACCTTTTTTCAGATTATTCATGACAATTTGCATTTGTATAATGTTATTATTATAAGCAGTATTATTTATTATATGGATATTTATATTTGTTTTAATAAAAACAAGTTTATATTTCTCCACCGGTCGGGTTTTGGAGAAGTATGCATCACTATATGGGGCATAAGAATAGGACGTGTGTTTGGATATAAATGTTTTTTTGACACTACTTCATTACTATTGCTCATTTATTCGTTTGCTGGAAATTACACTGAATTTAGAAATGGTTTTGAAACAAATCTTTGCGCTTAACAAACAAAATTAAATATGTAGGCTAATCTTCAGTGGAGTTATCCTTATCCACGAAAGTAAAGGAGTAATGTAAAGAGAAAGTAAAGAGGCTGAATGGAGGAGGCTCGTTCTTTATCCCCGCGCTGCAGATGTTCTGTTTAACTTTTTTCTTGCTAGTGAAGCGTTCAGTTTTTCCACTTACAAAGTCCACCATGTAAATAGCAAATGCGCCATGGCGTGATGCAAGTGACTCTTAAAGGGAATGGGAGATGAGACTCTGATTGGTTTAATGCATGTTATGCTCAAAACACACCCATAACTCATTAAGAGAATAAGCACAACCTTGTTAGACCATGCGCCGGTGCGCAGACCATATTTTTCCATCCTTAAAATAGCAAAAGTGGATTCGGACACACCCTTAATGATTTTGCGCCATGCACTTTAGACTTTGCACCTAGATCGTTAAAATAGAGCCCATAGTATTTGAAAAACAGTAGGTGAGAAGTACCCGGATGACCTACTATTTCCAGCAAGACTCTGTAGTTTAAATCCAATGGACAGTCCGTTAACCCATGATGCCATGTGAGAGAATTCATGAATGGGAGTGAAGCAACGCAACGATCGCAAGTAGGTCATATGATAATGACAAATGGCAGATGTAGTATATCCAAATTCCAGTCATACAACTCGCATTCATACTATATAGAACGTACTTTTCTAACAGTCGTGTAGCAAATTCAAATGAGGTACCTACTTATGAATACATGTGGACATGGCCTGAGAAGAACATCTGCAAGAAAGCCAGTTGTTCAGCTCTCCCATCACCCATCCTGAGCCCTCTCCTTCACCTCCTCCATCAAAGCTCAGGTCACTGAAAGTTCAGGCAGAACGGCCATATGCTTCATATGGCGTTTCTTGAGGATCTATAGTTTTTCCCCCTCTTTCATGTTTGGTGTCATTTTTAAATGTCTCAGTATGACTAGTAAATTTGTCTCTCTTTCACTGTAGTCACTCGTATGAGAATTCTGTTCTATTGGTCTGAGTTGTGTCCAGATAATTCAATTCAATTCAATTCATCTTTATTTCTATAGCGCTTTTACAATGTAGATTGTGTCAAAGCAGCTTCACATAGAAGATTATAGTGAATTGGAATGGTGTCCGTTCAGTTTTTAGAGTTTAAGTTCAGTTCAGTGTGGTTTAATTTTCACTGCTGAGAGTCCAAACACTGAAGAGCAAATCCATCGATGCGCAGCTCTACAGGTCCCGAACCATGCAAGCCAGTGGCGACAGCGGCGAGGAACGAACTTCACCAATTTGCGAAAGTGAAGGAAAAAAAAAACCTCGAGAGAAACCAGGCTCAGTAGGGCACGACCATTTCTCCTATGGCCAAGCGTCTTGTGCAGAGCTGCAGTCTAGGCGCCGGAGGCTGGTGAACGCTGGACGACAGAGAAGACTCGTCTTTCACTGGGGTCCCACTGGATAAGATCTTTACCAGATGCTGTTTTTCTTGAAAATTGTCTTGACATCACTTCATGTCCCAGAGAAGGTTCTGTGAAGCCTTTTATTGTCTTGAACTTATGGTTGTTTATACTGATTTGGGCATACAACTTGGCAGAGGTGCAGTAAAACACCCCCGCTGCAGTGTGTTAATCTCTGAGCTCTTCATCAAAGCTCACATGCTGCAGCGTAACTCTCTGTGTACATCCAAAGGCTTGTAAAATGCTATATTTTATGAATACACTGGAATATAAACTCAACATTTGTCTTTGGCACTCTGACCTGAAGGTACTCAAAAACGATTTGGAGCAAAATTCTAATGAAATAAATAAAAATGGCATTAGATTGTTCCTATTGTCATTAGATTGATGCTAAGAACACTGAAACCAAAAATATCCTGACTGCCATTTTGATTTTCTTCTAGGCCATTGGTCTGATTTCCACCCATCTTCAGACAATGCTAACAAATATGTAAGGGTGCTTTCACACCTAGACTTCTGTTTCAGAACCTGGCTCATTTCCCCAGTTAGTTTGGCATATGTGAATCCAGTTAGTTTGGCATATGTGAATCTAGTTCAATTGGCATATGTGAATCCAGCAATTAGATCCGCGCTAAAACAATCGGTCCGAGATTGCCTGAATGAGGTGGTCTTGGCTCGATTGAAACGAACTCTGGAGCGGATCGATTGTAGTGAGAAAGCAAAACGATTCAACAAACTAACGAACCAGGCTATATCACAGTGTATTCTGGATATGTAATAGCATATATACGGCTATATGAAGAGAGAATGATGAGTAGGGCGGGATGTCATAATTCGTACCAGTAAATGTGCGTTTCATGTCAAATGCGAAAGTGAAAGCATGCTGAATTATTACAGAGAGCTGTTTATTCTTTAGGAAAATTGACCGAACTGCAGTCTTGGTTTATCTGTTATTTCTCTCTATAATTTAAAGCCTATAATGCATAATTCTAGCCAATGCCTATATATGAGAAAGTCTGATTTATATTTGGTGAAGATGTCTGTGGGTGTCACCATTCAAAATTAAAGCGCAGCTTTTCACTTATAATGTCTTATCGCTCATCGTCATAAATTAAAATAAGGACGCATGACAGCTGAGCGAGACTCTGAAAAATAAACCGTGAAACTCTGACCAATGTGACGAGAGTTTACTTGCACGTGACTTGTTTTAGCTATTTTGGTCCATTTAGAAACTTTGCCGTGTGAAAGCGAACCGCACCAAAGAACAAGGTGCAACATTGTAATAATTTTAATCCCTGTTTCGGAACAAAACAATCGATCTACAGGTGTGAAAGCACTCTAACAGGGTTTTCAGGTAACATTGCCAAAGGGGTTAACACATGATTCCAAAAGGAAACCAAGGAAGTATTTATATAGCATATTGGCAGCAAACATTCTGTCATAGTCACCCCAGCTAAAACAAGGAGCAATGCTACCTATTAGTCAAAAATGATCAATTATTAAATTATCACTGGCTATTATATGTACTGTATGGTATTTTCAAGCATTTTGACCAAAATCATCTTAAAATGTATCCAAATACTCACTGCTGCACAGCAGGTCTGATTTTCCCAGCGATGCTAAGCTCCTCATTTTATCTCTATTATGTCTGGCCCGGATAAGTGCTTCTTGCAGCTATTGTTGTTTATAATCGCAATCATGAATGCACTGGTTACACCATGGCTTATTGCACTGTGTTATTCTTATAATTATTAACCTGTACACCAAGGAGTCTTAAAAATTGACAAAAAAATAGTTTACTTTAACATTCCAAAATACGGTTTACTTTACATTTAGTCATTGGCAAAATAAGTGACAGACTAGGGAACTTGACAAATGTATGGAAGCATATTTGAGAGTAACACATAGCCCTTTGTTGGCTGGAGAAATGAACGGAGGTGAGGAAATTCATAAACACTGCTATATGGAGCTGTTACAACTGATGTTTGGCTACAACGGCAGTCAAAGGCTGTGTGCTTCTCAGAGGTAGCGTGAGGGGTTAGAGAGATGCTTTTATCTGTGTGCATTTGAGCAGTAGCAGATACAGACAGCATCGCCCTAATGATGGCATCAGCTGTGAGATCAAACTAACGCACCATTCTCGCTAGAGTCAATAGTACTCACACTGATGCCCATTTTACCTTGAACATTAAACATACAGCATAACTCTATAATACCAGGTGTTTGATTAAGAGTTCAGTAATATTCTTCAGTTTAAGCTGTTTTATGATTTGACAGTTTTATGACTTAAATGTGAAAATCCAGATATCTGCAAGAAAAGGTATGATCTTAAAGAGATAGTTCTCCCAAAAATGAAAATGACCTCACTATATACTCAAGTGGTTAAAAACCTTAATGGGTTTCCTTTTTCTGTTGAACACAAAAGACGATATTTTGAAGAAATATGCTGAAAACCTGTAATCATTGACTTCCATAGTAGGAAAAATAAATAAATATGGATGTCAGTGTTTCCAGCTTTCTTCAAAATATCATCTTTTGTGTTTCACAGAAGAAAGAAACAGGTTGAGGACAACATTTTCATTTATGGGTGAACTAACATACACAGTCACGCTCACAAGGGGGCTTTCTATAGCTATGTTTCCATCCAAATATTTTATGCGCATTTTGGAGTATCACATAAAAACATGCTTAATGAAAAAGTCAAGATGCACATAATTTTTCAAAATGCCCAAAATGAACCTTTTTTTATATCAGATAAAAAAAAATATGCATAAATTACAATGTAAACACATTAATCAAATAAATTCTAGTGTGTGCCTCAAAAAGTCATGTGATTTTGTTTTAACAAATCATGTGATAACAAAACGTCTGAAATGTTGGTCATTCTAAAATGCCTTAGCCAATAGACTGATTTCATGTGGCCGCCATTTTAAAAACAAAAGCGAGGCTGCGGTGGGAAGAAACCCGGAAGTATCGCTTGGAGTCACGCAGGAACGGCGTCTGCGATGGCGTATTGTTGTGTACCTGGCTGTATATCTTATCAGCGAAAAGAAAGTGACACAAATTTATCATTTTACCGCTTTCCAAGTGACCCGAAGGTCCGTTCTGAATGGATAGTGAAAATAAAAAGGAATATCGGACATCATTTTCAGCTAAGTTAAGGGAGATGTCACTAGTTAGCTAAAGTTATCTTTCCAAAACACACGTTTTAGATGCCATTTATCAAATTCAAGTGAATGAACTGATTCTTTCACTATATTAGACATTTAAGCATGCGTTCTTAAACACCGCTGATTTGTCATTGTGTTCACCAGTGCTCAACAGAAATGACTGTGATTGGCCGTGAAGGTCATCAGTTCACCGCACTTTACCGACTGCAAACACAGACGAGCGATCCGCTGATGAATCGACTGATCTTCGCGGCTACGCTCCAGTGTCCCTGTATCTGTGTTTACACTCGGTGAAGAGCGGTGAACTGATGACCTTCACGGCCAATCACGGACATTTCTGTTGAGCACTGGTGAACACAATGGCAAATCAGCGGTGTTTATGAATGCACTTAAATGTTAGCAGGAATGGATGTTTTTAAAATTCCAGTATCGTGACAACACTATTACAGACAACACGAGGGTGTGCTCCAAACATTTTACACAGGACTGCATTGTTTTATCGCTCACCGGGTTTCATAGGCTGAAGCAGGGAAGCCCCAACGGTGTTTACCTGGTGCCATGAACTGAAGCCTAGAGGTCACTTAAGCGCACTACTCTTAAAGAGATTATGATTTTGTTTGATGCCTAATATGCTTTTAAGTGATTCAATTAAACGTAACTGAATGATATTAAAGTGATGTTAACACCACATCTGTACTTTGAAATCGCGACAACAGCTGGAGGTTTGTAGTCCACAGCATGTTGTTGCAATGTTTACAGTGCTAGTCCTCTACTTCCGGGTTTCTTCCCACAGCAGCCTCGCTTTCGCTTTTTAAAATGGCGGCCGCATGAAATAAGCGTATGCCCATCATCAAAGTGGTTCTTTATTATTTCCTCCAGAACTGTCTTGAACAGCTGCCCTCCCAAAGAGCAGTCTCGCACCACCAAAAGCCATTCATTCATTGCATTTCGGCTTTATCTTCTGTGGCGCAAGTCATTTATTAAATAAGAAAAAAGGCCCACATTGGCTTCTCCTACCATTCAATTTTTCTTGTTGATATTTGACATCAGGAAGTGACAATTTTGTTCTCTTTGACTCATTGGATGGAAACGGTGATTCATTTATTCATTCATTTTCCTTCGGCTTAGTCCCTTATTTATCAAGGGTCGACACAGCAGAATGAACCGCCAACTATTCCAGCATATGTTTTACGCAACGGATGCCCTTCCAGCCACAACCCAGTACTAGGAAACACCCATACACTCTGGCATTCACACACACACACACACACACACACACACACACACACACACACACA
>CAIGQV010000744.1:445773-516630 GCA_903798115.1 Danio jaintianensis | reverse complement strand
CTTTGGATGGAAGCACAGCTTATGACAAACGTATGTATGTAGGCATGCATGTATGTTAGTTTTAAGGATATTTATGGAAGACATGCAGCTTCTAAATCCATCAGTTAATATCTTCTCCATATATACTGCCATCATTAATATGCACAAACAAATGATCGACAAAATGAAGAACCTGTGAATGAAAACAACACGGCAGAAAGATGCAAGCATCGATGAAGCGTTGGTGGCTGAATATGAACTGAAAATAAACTACACATTAAAAAGGCTGGAGTGGATATTCAAATTGAGGGTTCCGAATAAAATGTAAAAAGCAACAACAACAAGCTCATTCTGTTTGTGCTGAGCACAGCTGCCGTGTGACCATGAGAGCGTGTTAATGCAAAGGCTTAGTCTCCACAAGCCCGGGCCATGAAAGAAATGTTTCACAATGAGATCACTTCAAAAGAGCTTGTAAACAAAGACAGGCCCATTTCCATCCACCACGAGCAGATAATCAAGCTTAAATAAATGCACCATTTCTGATCTGATGCTAAATGATAGCCAGGATACGTGGAACGCTGGCTGCCAGTAAATTTCCATTTCAACATAAAATATTTATGCAATAGAAGCAAAATTGAAATAAAATGTAATTTTTTCAGAGGCGCTAGAAATATCGGTATATGTTTAGCAGCTCCTGTGATGTCTGTTATTGCTTCTGTGTCTCTTTGAGTTGCTGTCCCCTCTGATTTTTCTCAAAAGGTCAGCAGTAATTGCTCCTAAATGCATGGGAAGCTGCCTTGAATGTAGACTCACAGCGTAGCCTGAGCTCCGTAAACGGCTCCCACTCAGTACTCACCAAAACCAAATATTTTACCACAATGGTTCCCAAGCTTCTTTCAGGGGACCCCTATTTTAACATTCAAAAATCCTAAATGACCCTAAAAAAGAAAACCCTACACAGTTCTTATGCCTATTTTGTCAAATATTTGTTATAATGCCTAAATCTCAGTCTAAACCATCTATGGTCTGAATGAAAACTGCAGATGGTTTAAAAAAAAAAAAAGGGATTTTTGCACAAAACAAAACATAACATGTGCTGCATGTTGCGACTTTGCTTAATGATGAAGAATTGATAAAGAAATAATGAAGAATTTCCTGTCCAAACGTCTTTTATTTCCACTACTGTGATTGAATACTTTTTATCGATCATTAAAACTGTAATATCAACCACGTGGCATTTGGTTTATCACCAAATTGGCGCCTGCTTCATTCCTACTACTAGAGTGAGCCCTCATAAATCTTTGGTGACCCTTAGCAGGGGGTCATGACCAGGGTGGTTTGACTACCCTAATTAACTCTTGAACCCCCTTAAGGAATGGTGAGAAACAATTTACTCTGATCTCTATGTTAAATCAGAGTATAAATAATTAAAATAATAGATAATAAAAATATACATTTGGCCAGCTCTATAACGGTTCATACATCCTATTAATGTGACTCCATTAGCAGTAAATGCGAAAAACATATTAATTCAGCAGTCTGAATCTGGCAGATCTAGAGCGCCAATAGACACGGTAAGTGCTCACAAGACACTTCTCTTGTAAAGCAGGTGTTTGTATCTACATATAACTTAAAAGTAAATAAAATTAGAGGCATAGTTTGTATTTTAATTAGGGTTGGGTATCGTTTGGGGTGATTTCGATACCGGTGCTAAATCGATACTTTTAAAACGGTATCAGTGCCAAAACGGTGCCTGAACCGATACTTTGGAGCCACAAAATTATGGTGGATGACTCTAGAAAAACTTTTTATTTGATTAAAAAATATTTTAAGAATTTTAATTGAACAATATAATTAAAGTTTAAAGTATACATCAATTCATATGTTATATTTTTGAATTGCATTAATATATTTTTTTTGATCATTTGTTTGTTAGCATGAATTTAAGATTTGCATTACGCAACTTACATTACATTAGCTTACTACTAACCTGTGGAAATGCTTTCATCAAACTCAGGGAACACACCTTTATTCTAGGGTTAGGGCTTGTGGCTATGTTTAAATGGACATCAGTAATCTAATGATTTGCCTTAATCTGAATAAGACAACCATATGATTAAGGTGTTTACATGAGTTGCTTTTTTAATGTTCCCTTCATGATCCTGTTTTACATGTTATACACTGTAAAACAAAATCCGTTATTTTACGTTTAAAAAAACGTAAAATAACGGACGTTAAATTACAGAAATTTTCTGCCGAATTGAACTACAGTAAATTTCTGTAATTTAACATCCTCTATTCATTCATTTTCTTTTCGGCTTGGTCCCTTTATTAACCTGGGGTCGCCACAGCGGAATGAACCGCCAACTTATCCAGCATATGTTTTACGCAGCGGATGCCCTTCCAGCTGCAACCCATCACTGGGAAACACCCATACACCCTCATTCACACACATACACTACGGACACTTTAGCCTACCCAATTCACCTATAGCGCATGTCTTTGCCCACGCAAACACGGGGAGAACATGCAAACTCCACACAGAAACGCCAACTGACCCAGCCGAGGCTCGAACCAGCGACCTTCTTGCTGTGAGGCAACAGTGCTACCCACTGCGCCAACATCCACTATTTTACAATACATTTCTGTTATTTAACGGCCGTTATTTTACATTTTTTTCCGGCACCCCAGCTGCCGAGTAGGGTCTGTCTACGGACTGCAAGACAGGGGCGTAACATGAAGAGGCCTTAGGGCCGCAACTTGTAGTACGTTAGAGGCGTAACTTGAAGTTATGGAGACATGTCAAAACTATGCTGTCGGCAAGATGGCGCTGTACATCAGTTATTAATGTCTATACCTACTCCACACCTAAACCCAACCATCACAGTTATTAACGTCTTTACCTACCACAACCCTAAACCCAACCATGATCGTTATTAATGTCTACACCTTCCCCAAACCCAACCATCACAGTTATTAACGTCTACACCTTCCCTAAACCTAAACCCAACCATCACAGTTTATATATTAACGTATAGCCACGAGTTGCAGAGGCTTTCATACTTGACACGCTCGACATTGTACTGTTATTTGCAACCACAGGGGGCGAGGCCGAGTAGGCTAACTGTCATGACAAAACGGATGAAGAAGTCAGCGAGTGGAGTTGCATGGTGGAGATGCTAGTTGAATGAATATAATAATTTATCAAATGAATTGGTTGTGGATAAATTTGCAGAAAACTCATGAAAACATTTGATGAAAATGTTCTCTGGTAAGTATTTCCGCCATCTTGCCAACAACATCTCCTTGTGACATCTCGCATGCTTCAATGGGATATCGATAACTGCAAGTTACGCCTCTAACTTACTACAAGTTATGCCCCTTCATCTTAAGCCCCCGTCTTGCAGTCCACAGACAGATACACTTGCAGCTGCCAGAAAAAAATATAAAATAACAGATTTTTTTTTACAGTGTAGTACATAGATTGATTAACGTCATTGCGTCACCAGGCTATCCACATTTCCTCCGGACTCTCATGTAATTTCGGGTGTTTCGTTTTGAATTTTTCGACTTTAACTGCAGTTCGGCAGTTTCACATTCATTCAGCAACATATTGTTCATGCCCCCCTGTTGTTCATGTCCCAAACTGAAGTATTGGATGAGAATATTAAGTAAGGGACTGGTGTAAGAGTGTTGTTTTAATGGAATTTGATACCGTACGGCGAACGGAAAGATAAAACTTCCGCATTACTGACGCGGATGTCTGTGGTCCTTTAAGATAATCAAAAATCACTGTTTACATGGTAGACTCTTAATCAGAGTACTGTCTTAATCATATTAAAATCGGAGTATTTGGTGTCCATGTAAACATACTCAGTGAATGTGCCAGATGATGTCGCAAGCTGTCAAACACAGTGCATTCCTTTGCCTTTAAGTTGATTCCATGTGCCCTCAAATGTTTAATTAAGTTTGACGTGTTTCCCCCCTTACACGCAACTTTTGTAAAGCATCTGCTTCACGTTGCAGTGTCAGAATACTTGCTGGTAAAATGCAGCCATACTTTAGAATGCTTAGTTTAAGCAAATTTGATGAACGCGATCAAGCGTGTTGATGAATCTAAAAGGAGTCGCTCACCAGACGCACTGTACTGCGCGCATTGCCTACGTGCGTGTGTTCCCTAAGCAACAAGAACAAACGCCTAACATCGCCAACGGTGTCCGTATCCCTCAAAGTAGTTTAAAATTAAATGTTTAGAGATGGTGTGACACAAAGCGTATCTATGTGTTACTTCGATGTACCCTTTGATGCTTCTTACATCCTTGTCGCAGAACCAGTGGCACCGAAATTAGGCACAGCAATTTATATGCTGATTCGGTCCAGTCCATACCGGTTACATAGGGCTTCAGGACCCAACCTTAATTTTAATAGACATCTGTGCTTGCACATGGAAGATTAACAGTAAAATACTAGTGCAATCTTTCATTGTCATCCATTTATTGGTGTAGGAGTGCAAATTTGTCACTTGTTTCATATCAAAAATAGGTCTTCACTGAGAATCACACATCTGTTGAAATAGAAAATAGGACATTACTGTAGGCCAGAATGAACTCTATATCCCTCAAAACATGGAACACTTAAACAAGTTTCATTAATTAATCAGATGTAATTGAATTAAATATATACATTTGGTTCACTGAAGCAGGTATTACACAAACAAACAATACTGAGAAAGTTGACACCCCCGGTTGACAATGCAGAATTTGCACCCAGGTCGTGAAATCCTGGTTGGGATCCACGGTTTTGGCACATGAAGTTAAATTATTTGAAAACTAGCACCAAGCTGATGTAATAAATTTGAATTCTGCTGATATTTAGTTTTATTACATTTTGACCCCCATCCATCTGTAGGCTACTTGGCTGTCATTTTGGGTATACATATGTATACACAATATTCTATTATATATATATATATATATCATATTATAAAGATCATATATTTTGTGTATTTATATGTAAATTTTAACCAAATGTTTCAATATTTATGTAATATGAGAACTTAGTAGTAATTAAATATTATCTCAGTCAACTCTCACTCTGTCTTGTGGATGAGTTTTCAGGGGTGATTCAGTGCCCAAACGCTGCTGGACGTGAGGCAACAAGTCAGCTGCCTATGTTTTTGGACGGAACCAATGTGTTCAGGGTTACTTTATACTTACAGACATGTGTGCTGGAGCAGGGTTCACAAAACAATCTCTGAGTCAAAATTGACAACCTTAGCAACTACAGTCACAAGTAAAGCCACGGTCACACTGCACTTTTCGCCCCATAGACTTCCATTCATACGCAAACGAATGAGGCAGACTGGAAACGCAAGCTTGTGTGACAAGTTTTACATGTTCGAAAGTTGCAAAATTGCACCATGTGATTGCGTGAGACCAATAAAAGAACAAAACATGATCTCTCTGTACAGAAATGTAAAATATGGAGCAATCGCTCACTTTTTTAAAGTCTAATCATCTTGTTTAAGCCCGCCCCTTTTTGCAGCACAATCTGACAGAATTTTGCAAGCTCAAACTCTAGTGTGACCGCGGCTTAACATTGCTACAGTTGAAAAGAATCACCTGTTCACGACGAATCGCATCATGAAGTCGCATTACAGCCTCATTAAAAAAAATTTAAAACTTCAAGTTTAACTGTAAAACCCAAAAAAAGTGCTTGTATGTATGATTCGTATGGATCCATTAACTAAATACAAAGTGAATTTTAGGAGAATTTGCTGTATTTTTTAAATTAAATTAGAAGTATTAAACAACGATAAGCATTCAGCATTTAAAATATGAGATCATTTAAAATTAAGAACTACATCGTGCTTTTTCCAGATTGGACGTTAAATCCCAAAACACTGATAACAGGTTTTTTTGCAGGTAATAGATTACACTACACTGAGACTTCTTTTGAGATTCTTTTTTCAGATATAATTAATTTACCATAGAAAATGGCATTCTACAATTGGTTTCCTCCGTTGTGCATTTTTGTGTCATGATGAGCATTACGAGTTGCTAAATGAACAGACACAGCACTGCAGTTCTTTTGGTTTGTTAGTTTTACTGAGAATCAGTTTCTTATTGGTTAAAATCCCCATGTTTATTTCAATTTTAAATGAAGAGATGACATTAAAATTGAAAGTAACTTTGGTAATCTAAAATACTTTTCAGATATAACTGTATTTTAATTACCATTTAAAATGAAGTTAAACAAAATACTGTTACATTTATAAATATATATTTGTATTTTAAATATGTAAGGCTGCTATTTTGTAACTCCCCAGCCATGGATATAGCATACTTTATGTGTCCACAATATGGCGAGAATTCAATTATTCTGCACAACATTGGGAATTCAAGCACAAAATTCCTAGTCTGGGGATTTGGTCAATCCACTAGCCAAGCAGAAAAAAATACCACTGGAATATCACTGTTACTACTGGAATACGGTTGAACACCATATCAACTTCTAACAAATTGTTGACAATAAAAGTAAAAAAAAAAAAATAAATCAACACAAAAGAGTCTTTTAAAAAAACGACTAAAACAGTTGCCAGAAATATTATCAATAGCAAGGTGAGAGGAGAGCAAGGACAAATCTGAAATCTTGCAACGGTGTATCACAATTGGCAATAATGTGAATCACAGACATCTAGATATCACAACATTTAAATAAGGGGGTTTCAAAGCACAACATGCACCACAACACCACTAACTATGTGTTGTCCACCTCCAACTTCATCTCTACTCTACGGGATGGTTTTAGAGTGGTTTGCTAGCTGTTTAAGCACTGACCTGACAGCTGTGCTAATTACAAAAAGTAATCAGTTGGGCTGTAGTAGAGCTTCTTAAAGACCTCCTGTCGGGTGAAGTTGCGGAGAGTCCAGGCCTGAAGGGGGCTATCATCACAGTACTCCACCGTGGGCCCATATGTTCCATCCTCAAGCCGACTGATGGTCAGACATGACTGCGTGATGATGTGGAGGAACGTGCGTTTCTGATGGTTTCCATGAAACATGACAATAAACCATGTATGAACGCTGACAATAATTAGGTTAAAACACTTTTTAATGTAACACTGTGCAACTTTGATTTTGCTCACAGTTCCCCATGTGGTTGTTATGTGCAATGGGCAATATGCAGGTGGACGTTTAATTTTGAATAAGCTAGCTCAGGCACTTCTTGTGAACTGTCATGCCGTTGTAAACTCATCATGTTTAAGATCTGGTTTGTTCAAAATCATTGATCTTCACTGCCTGATTGAGATACAATATTAAGTGGGTCTCAGACCGCACAAGAAGCACTGTATTAAATTCTACGGTTCTGCGCCATTTCTTTAAAATATGGACATTAATTGTACCACAGTATACTCAATGGAGTTTCAGCGTACGCCTGCTGCTCCTGATGGCAATTGCATTTAAATTTACATCTAAATCACAGGTGTCAAAGCCAGTTCCTGGAGGGCCGCAGCCCTGCATAGTTTAGTTCCAACCCTGCTTCAACACACTTACCTGTAGGTTTCAAACAAGCCTGAAGGACTCAATTAGTTTGATCAGGTGTGTTTAATAGGGTTGGAACTAAACTGTGCAGAGCTCTGGCCCTCCAGGAACTGGCTTTGACACCTGTGATCTAAATGAATGCTTAAAGCCTAGTTCACACTACATGACTTTAAACATTGGCAGATTGCTGTGCCGTTCACACTACATGACTTGATTTTGTGTCTTTAAATCGCTGTGGTGTTCACACTACGTGACACTAAGTAAATGATCCACAAGAGGGGGTCACACACTACATGATCTGACAACAACTCGTTCCCCAACAGCTCTGTCAAGCTACCAAACCACAGCCAATGAAATGTTGAGGGAGAAGCCGTCAGAAAAAGCTGAACACTTGTGTGCTGATGACATCACTGACAGCGTTTCAAACTTCACTGAATCAGCGGATCAATCGCTCATCTGCAAGGTTCAAGTAGATATATGTGGCTTTAACACTAGAACTACAGAGGCAGTCAGAGTTTAAAATTTTTGTAATTAAATAACTCTTTGAAATAAAACTGACATATCTATAAAACCCTGACTTTTACTAAATATCTGTGTATTTCTTTCTAACATTGTTATTATTATTATTTTTTATTACAAAACAGAAAAGAACTGAATATTTCTACCTTTAATTACCATAGCGGTCAAAATGACTGCATGCATGTCTGCTACTTTTTTGCCTAGCAACTTCCTGCTAACATAAACATAACTTTGATAGCAAACACATACATTTACTCTGGATATGTCTTTCAAAACAGCATATTCTGTGCCACGAAATAACTCCCGTTTATGAAAGTGAAAATGAAAGCGAGGCCCAGACCTTTGCGGGTGTTCTAGTAGCTTAACTAGTTATAGGCTGTATTACCAAAAAGATAATATTTTTTAGTGTAAACCCAGAGTGAAGCGGGTGCATCGATGCCCAATTTGTTCAATCACAGACATTTCTGTTGAGCTCCTGAACACAACGGGTATTCAGCTCATGCTGATATGCTCTCTCATTGGCTGCAGCTAGTCACTACATCTGACCGCACGTGGGGTCGAGTTGGAGCGATCCTCTTTGATGCGTTGTTCAGTAGTTCACATATAAAGACTGCCGAGCGCCAAGCACCCCGTTCACAGCCCGATCTGTCAGCGAGCTTGTTAATTTCCAAATCGGGCTTAAAATCCTGTAGTGTGAACTATAGGCTTAAGTCTATTAAAGTGACGATATTTTAATTAAATTACTTTTTTCATGCAGTAAAAGAAACATTATGAAATTGAAAATAGTTTGAAGTTTATTGATGGCTGAAAAACACCTGTCGTGCATTTAGCCCATTGTCTGCTACCAGTGGTGTGAATACCGGCGCTGTATAAGCTTCTCTGTGGGCAGCGCAATACATGCGAGTTTGATTAAGGCTATTAAGTAACAGGGCCTCTTTATTTAAATAACCATTTAGACGAGAACTAGACCGAGTGTAAGCCCATCTGATATTGATTTTTGTTTAGGCTCATGTCCAATCTCTCACTCTCTCGCTCTTCTTCGAAACTGCCGACAAAACCATCTTTGTTTTTTTAACCCAGGCTCATTGGAAATATGTGCTTCTGCCTACATTTTTGCAAAACGTAAAACATGTTGCTTTGGGTATATTTCATTGAACGTTTCAGATAAGAAATCCACTAGAGTGCGCGGTCTACATTTGAACAAATATGAGAAATGTAACTTAGTGTACGTTTCTGTTAAACATTTCAGATACACGTCATTCTCGTACACATCCACAAGAAGATAGGGCTTGACACCTAAATCATGCAGTTTTACCTTGACTTTACAATGCTTTTAACTCTTTTGTGGAACCGCACTTTCCCGGTCTCAAACCAGAGCACTCATCATCACAAGTAAAACAAAACTTGTTTAAATAGTCCCCTTGTTTAAATAGTGCCTTAGAAGAAGTAAAAAATATATATATATATTAATTAAAATGATTATTAACATTATTATAATTGTTATTATATGCACATTATTGTTAATATATACACATTTCCAGGTTTAAATTAGACTTTTAAATTACATCTTTTTAATGTGCCCAGCTGAAAAAAAACAACAACAAAAAACTAAACGAGAAATTATAAAGATCATATGGTTATAATGGAAATGAATGGTATTTGTAGTTGAAACCATTGGAATATTCAGTAATGATTTATTTATTTTTGCTTTTTTTCAGAAGGTTCTCAACAGACTTTAGGACCAGCTGTACATAAGAAAAAAATACAGAAACAATTTATACCAGGGAAAACTAATGGGGGTCATGGGAAAAGGTCAGATGCTGAAATGTAAATGTAGAGCTGAAATGTATTGCAGTACAGGTGGGTGGGTGTTGTTCCTATTTGCTGGTGTCTAATAATGACAGAACTAAACTGCAATGGAGCTAACATAGGTGGAGCAGTGCTGCACTAATGGCCATTCACGTTCTAATATACAGATTTAATTGGAAACAGAGCTTAAAAATGACATCTCTCCAAACCAAAGCCAAAGCTTTTTTTAATCATTCTCTCTGGCTACTAAGTATTGAGCAGCTTGTGAAAACAAAGTGTTAAACTCACAATCAAAATGTAAAGGTGCAATAGGAGATCTTGGAAAATGCTAATGTTACCATGACAGCAATCAAAGTCTATGGCTGCGTCCAAAATCGCCTACTACTCAGTATGTACTGCATTTGAATTTGAATTTACTGCTCGACCGTTAGAAAAGCATGTTCTATACAGTATGAATGTGAGTAGTATGAATGGAACTTGGACGTACTACATCCGCAATTTTGTCATGATCACGTGACCTACCCGCGTCAGTTGCGTTGCTTCACTCCCATTCATGAATTCTATCATGGTGCATCATGGGATAGCGTAGCATGCATCGGATGCGCACTTCAGAATATCGCCGGAAGTAGTAGGTCATCTGGGTACTTCTCGCATTCCGTTTTTCGAATTCTAGGAATTTGGACATACTACTCTGCTCGCATACTGTACTATATAGTATGAAAGTATGCGATTTCAGACAAAGCCTATGTCCCCCATCCTGCAAATCGGCATCCAAAGCCATGGCTCCTGAACTCGAGCACTAGACAACATCACTAGAATACATCACATAACATTCGCCAGATAGAAAGCTTTATAGTGCAGTTAGTAATTACAATAACAAAAAGGTTGTTGATGTTTGCCTGCTATTCTCTGTCTGAACCGCGTCCATGAACAATTCCATCAATGACGCAATAGGATGGCCAGCTCTAATGGTAAAAATGTATTAATTCTATTTTTTTATAATCATACTTGTCTGCAGAAACAGCCCATTAGTGACGATCTCTCCCTCATTAGCATAGACAGCCCTGAGTGAGAAGCATCCGTCCATGATTAGAGGTTTCATCTGCTGAAGATAATGTCAGCGACTAATGCTGCGTTCACACCAGATGCGGATGAAGCGTCAAACGCAAGTGATTTACATATTAAGTCAATGCAAAGACGCGAATAGACATCCTGCAGCGCGACACGCGCGTATGAGGTGGCGCGATTGATGCGATTCGCGCGAATTAAGCAGTACAAGTTAAGCGTTTTGCGTGTTTGACGCGCTTAACTCGCGAATTGCTTGAGTTAGAAAATCTGAACTTCAGCTGACATTCGTGCTGCGTTAACCAATCAGGAGCTTGCTCTTGTAGGGGCGTGATTATGGCGTAGTGCCTGTTGTTGGTGTCCCAAGGGGAAATCCTCTTGCAGACACCGGACAACAGCTCATCAAACTGGGCTCGGCTCAGTCTGAAGCACCGCTGAAAGCCTCCATCATCCAGGTATAGTTTCTGAAGGAGTTGATGAACTCACAGAGCTGGGTGCACCTCTGAAATGATCTAGTGAACTCTGAACGAATATACACTGTTTTTCAGCCTTCCTAAAGCACATAAACACAGCTATTCTCTCAATAAAATCTGCATTTTTTCATCTTAAAAATGTTGCCAAACTTCGACATATGCTATCAATGTCTGATGCGGAAAAGCTTATTCATGCTTTCATGACCTCTCGGTTAGACTATTGTAATGCGTTACTAGGTGGTTGCCCTATTGGTCTAATTAACAAACTTCAGCTGGTTCAAAATGCAGCTGCTAGAGTGCTTTCTAGAACAAAGAAATATGATCATATTACTCCAGTTCTTTCATCATTGCATTGGCTCCCTATTAAATATCGTATAATTAAAAAATTTTATTGACTACCTACAAAGCCATGAACGGCTTAGCTCCCCAGTATTTGAGGGAGCTCCTGGTAATTCTGGACAGTTAATTTATTCCCAGAATATCAAAATCAACTGTAGGCGGTAGATCTTTCTCATATCTGGCACATAAACTCTGGAACAGCCTTCCTAGCACAGTTTGGGAAGCAGACACACTCTGTCAGTTTAAAACTAGATTAAAGACACATCTCTTTGCATTAGCATACACATACAACACAAACAACACTTTTGAAAAAATACAAATCCTCTAAAACATTGTTAGTCTGCATTATTTAGGGCAACCGGAACACTTCCCAAAAGACAATATAATTTGAATGGCATCTGCGCTTATGTTAGTCTTTTTTATTATTCCCGAGGTTTCCATAATCCTGGACCAGGCCATATTCTGAGCAGCTGCTATGGTGGTCATGGAGGAGTGGAGAGCATTAGACTGATTCCTGTAAGACCCCAGTGACAGACGAGTCTTCGCATTGATCCTGAAAGGGCCAGCCTGTACACCAGCCGGTGACCTCTCCCACCTGCAGCTTCTCCACGATGGACGTCCAACGTTCTCCAGCCTCCGGCGCCTAGACTGCAGCTCTGCACAAGACGTTTGGCCATAGGAGAAATGGTCATGCCCAACTGAGCCTGGTTTCTCTCAATGTTTTTTTTTTCCTTCACTTTCGCAAATTGGTGAAGTTTGTTCCTCGCCGCTGTCGCCACTGGCTTGCATGGTTCAGGACTTGTGGAGCTGCGCATCGATGAATTTACTCTTCAGTGTTTGGACTCTCAGCAGTGAAAATTAAACCACACTGAACTGAACTAAACTGAACTTAAACTCTGAAAACTGGACTGACACTGTTTCAATTTACTACAATCTTCTATGTGAAGCTGCTTTGACACAATCTACATTGTAAAAGCGCTATAGAAATAAAGATGAATTGAATTGAATAAAATCCATGTTAGCCATTTAGCAACGAAGCTAGAGTCACCAGGCAGACAGAAGCCCTGGCCATGACGCGAATCCGCGTCTATTGTGAAGTGAATTTGACACACAAATGAAGCAAGTAAACTCCATGTTCACACGCGATTTATTAGTGCGTGCCACATCTGGTGTGAACACAGCATAAGAGGCATTATAAATGTAGAGTTTTAGGATGCACACGTGAACACTGTAGTCTCCATAGACTGCTTTCTTCTTAGCCAATTCTTTTGACATTTTCACCTTTTCAGAGAGATAACATTAGTCCTGTCTTGAATCTGACACTATCCTGATGCATATGAGTTTGTAGCCTTGCCCTCTATTAAGAAGAGCACAATCTCATTTAGATTTAAAGTCACCAAAACAGTACAAATTGGATCAAAGCCTAAAAAAAAGCCGTTTCAAAGAGTTCCAAAAGATTAGCTGTGGAGTATTTTAAGCTGAAACTTCACATTCTAGGGACAAAAGAGACAAATTTTACATCTTGTAAAAAGGGGCATAATAGGTCCCCTTTAATAGATGCTATTAGGATCTGAAGAGACTTTCAACCAGCATAAGAAAAAGGTTTCTGAAGACAATCACCTATTGCACCTTTAAAGATGATACATTTTAGGACGTGAAATGATGTCAGTATCACATTTCTTTGTTTTGATCATTAATATTTCCATTGTCCTGCAGCACGAGTCTCGTGAAGGTGGAATAAATATAACGCTCTGCTTTTGGAAGCAATTTAGATCAGACAACTGAACATTGGATTCATGCCTGCGTCCAGCATCAAAACCAAAGCCACCAAGGGGGTGGAGGTCTATTTTTAGATGGCTTCTGATTTCTCAAGCCCCTTCTGTGATTCAGAGCTAAGGTTCCTTACGGCTCAAATGTAATGTCCTCTTTTAAATCAAATAACTCATTTATTTGGAAATCCAAAGACCAGAATCGACCCGGCTGACAAAGCGTAATCCGTTACATTAACTGAAATATTGAAAGCCACAAAAATCTCTTTGTTCAGCTGTGGTGTATGTAATATGTGTTCTTGATATTTTGTAATGAACCTCGAGTATTGATTATGTTATAGTCTCTAAAAAAAAAAACAATCAATGCCCCTGGAGGGTTGTGGCAATCTAAGAGGATATGTTATGTTACAGGGCTTATAGTAAACCAATTTATTTCTCCACGCCATCACTGTAATTGACACGCACAGCCTGACAAACGTGTCTGTGTATGAATAATTGTGACTGTGTTTCTAAACTACTCACAATACAGTGGGAGTCTAGTACACAAACACCACTACCAGAATAGTTCAGTAACATGCAGCAATACACAATACAGATGATCTTACCTTAAAGTCATACTCCCATTTGCCAACATACTAAGACATGTACACAAAGAATATAGTTCATCAGTTTCCAGGGCCAGCAACTGCACTGTATCTCAAACACACATTTCTGCTGTAGGAATTGTGATTAATATCCAGACAGAAAAGAAAAAAGGAGAATTTTCAAAAAGGGAAGAAGCGCACAAGGTTGGAATATATGATCTACAGTGCCATCTGCTGGTTAAAAGCTGATTTTTCAGCTACTTATTCTGATATGGAGAAAAACAACGCTTAAACTTAAATTAACAAAACTATTTCTTTGAATGTAGAGAAAGGGAAATTAATTGTGTGACTTCTTATTTATATAAGCCTTGTTTGAAGTAAGTTCACAAATATAAATTTACTTGTGTCTTCTTGAACTTGGCTTTGTTTAAATGTACTCAACAGTTGAGCTCAGGTCTCCAGCAAACAAACTGTCCAAGAACACATGAATGAGCTAATCTTGGCCCGCTTGAAGATGAAATCTGGAGCAATTCCATTGTGGTGAGAAAGCAATCTCAATGCACCAATGAACCAGACTTTATAGCAATGCATGATAAATTATTATATACACTTCGTGAAAATAGCAGTGTTTATTTTTCTGACGCCTCTCAGAATGAATCAATCACAGAAGTCAAGGTATATAACCTTTCACCAGGGTAGAACCTTTTCATAATGTACCTTTTCATAGTGGTACCTTAAAGGTACATATTAGTGCAACCCCAATTGTGTTTGTCAAATGCAATAAAAATAATAATCTGTCACCTGTGATCTAATTATCTGCAATAACCTGTGATTTGTTTATTTTATATATATATATATATATATATACATACATATATATACACACACACACATATATATACTTACTCCCAGGGCCATTTATATCGAAGTTGATATTTAGCTGCACCATATTGGTGTTTCGTAACATCTAGTTTTTATGAGGTGGGTTGTTAGCCCAGCGCTTAATCCCCAACCTGGAGTACCAGAACATACACACATACACTACGGACAATTTAGCTTACCCAATTCACCTACAGCACATGTCTTTGGACTGTGGGGGAAACCGGAGGAAACCCACGCCAACACGGGAGAACATGCAAAATCCAAACAGAAATGCCAACTAACCCAGCTGGGTCTCGAACCAGCAACCTTCTTGCTGTGAGGCAACAGCGCTACCCACTGCGCCACTGTAAACTGTATTCCTTAATTCTCAAAGGTATTAAAACTAGTTATTGATTAGTTAACTGTAAACTACATTCAACTAAGTCATATCATTGATTGTTAAAGGGGTGGTCCAGAGTGTAATTTTAAGGCTTGGTTGTGTTTATAAGATGCAAAGCAATGTGTGCTCATGCTTCACTTGTAGAAAATCACGTTATTTTTTCATATAGCTTACCTTGATTATATACAGCTACCCTGCTAACATGAAAACGTTTCCTTGTTCCTCTGAAAGGCCCGCCCTCAAGAGACTCTGATTGGTCAGCTAAAACAATGTGCTGTGATTCGCGGATCGGCTCCACGTCACCATTAAAGCGTCACGCCTCCACAAGCATGCGCTTTGCCTCAGCTGTGTAAATACTGTCAGTCAGAGTAGCTGTTAGCAGTATCTGTTTGAGATTTAATCAGACAGAAAATGAAAAGGATGAACCTCATGCCTGCTCTCTAAAATAAAATCTGACAAGTGTCTGTAACGAGTGAAAATAGGGTGTGGCTCCTTTAAGAGAATCGCCATTTTATGTGTGTGTGTGTGTGTGTGTGTGAACAGTCTGTAGACGCATGTAACACGAGAAGCGCATGTGCGCGGGACCGATGTTTATTTTTCTCTGATGCTCGAATTAAGTTGTTTTTCTGTAATATACAGTGACGCTGTTGACAGGAGAATAAAGCACGAGATGTGGAATACGACCCGTGTGAGCTTTGATTGATTTTCTGCTGCAACACAAGTTAGGAAAGTTATAATGTATTTTTTTTTCTCAACTCAACGCGTTACATGTCTTTCACATATATCCGGAATAAGCATGTGTAAGTAATATGAAACGTTCACATATGTTTTGCAATTTTATTATCTGAGATGTAGAACGCAGGGAACGCAGCTGCATAGAGAGACAGTGCAGCGCTGCTGAAGATTGTGGCTGTTTACAGCGGTTTGACTGATAAAGATGCTAAATTGTTAGAGATGCCAAACAGCATTTCCCGTTGTTTACATCCTTGCTACAACATACCGTTAACGCTAGACACTGTGCATGTCATAGATCAATTTAAACAAATAAAAATACTTACAGGTTGTGGCTCACAATCCACAGCTTCTGCTTGTTGGAGCTGCTCTTTGAGGAGTTTTAGCTGAAACCAGCACTAAACTGGGAGAGATTCTGGAAGTTCTCCTTTGTCAAATGCTTGCTATATACATTTTTATAATTCTCTGGAACATAATTAAAATTAAACTGTAAGCACTTCTGTCTTTGTGTTGTGTCCTTTTGAAGCACACATACAGAAACAGAACGAGCTCTCAGCGTTTGGACGGCATTTTAGCTTTCTCTGCTGTGATATTACAGCGCCTCTGGCCACGCCCCTTCACTGCGCAGGGTGTGTGTAGTGCATGGTAAATGCGTGTAACCGAAAACCCTTGTGATCTCATCAGCCCAGATGTATTTTATTGTAGTCCCCAAAGTTCGTTCACTGTAGGCTTTGCTAAGCTAACTCTGTAAAAGCCAATATCCCCCTTTGCATTGAACTTTGAGGGTCTTACATTCAGAGATGTTGTTTATGTTCACACAGCTACATTACACATCAACTAAAGTTTAAAATATGATATCGTAGTAGACCACCCCTTTAATCATAGTTTCTTGTTAGTTAAAAGCAATTACTGAAATGTGGTTATTGTGTTACTCTTTTGTCCCTGTATAGATATTCATTCATGGTATTTTTCCTAGGGATTCAGGAATACATTGTGCAATATGATGTTCAGGTTCCTTTTACAATGAAAAAAAAAACCAAAACAAAAAAACAGTAAGATCTAAATCCACCATGTTATTAAAGTCACAAAATATTTAAAGACATAGTTCAACCAAAAACGTAAATTACCTCATCATTTACTCTCCCTCGTGTGGTTTAAAACCTAAATGAGTTTTTTTCTTCTGTTAAACACAAAAAAAAGATCCTTTGAAGAATGCAGGTTGCTGACATCCAAGTAGAAAGAAATGGTAACACTTTAACAATTCACACCATTTACTACTGGCTTATTACCTGCCTATTATTTAGATATGATCATATTTTACATGCCTAATCCTACCCAATACATAAACGCAACTGCTACCTTACAAAGTATTAATAAGCAGCTAATTAGTAGTTTGTTGTATTGTATAGTAGTTTATTTTTTAATAGTGTGAATTGTGCATTAAAATAAAGTGTGACCAAAAATAAATAAATACTATGGAAGTCAATGGGTCCCAGGAACCAGCATTTTTCAAAATATCTTATTTAAGGTTCAAAAGAAAAAAGGTTATCATGTGAAGGGGTGAGTAAATGCATGAACCCTTAAACCACTAAGCAAACTTAAACACATAAATGTATGCCAATAAAGTTTTTTTTAAAGTATATATTGTTGTGATATTTACCTCTGCATCATATTCAAACATCTGGTTTCCCTTCATGTGGTGGCACTTCAGCATAACAACAGGTCCATTAAGTCGTGATGCATCCAGACACAGGTCATCCGTACGGATTTCTTTGTCAGCCGTGTATGAAAACACCTGCAAGCAGATGCAAAAGCATTGTAAAAGTGTCTTACATTTGTTATTAACCAAAATAATAATAATAATAATAATATTAATAAATCATGATGGGGCGGTGCGGTGGCGCAGTGGGTAGCGCTGTCGCCTCACAGCAAGAAGGTCGCTGGTTCGAGCCTCGGCTGGGTCAGTTGGCATTTCTGTGTGGAGTTTGCATGTTCTCCCCGTGTTCGCGTGGGTTTCCTCTGGGTGCTCCGGTTTCCCCCACAGTCCAAAGACATGCCGTATAGGTGAATTGGGTAAGCTAAATTGTCCGTAGTGTATGTGTGTGTGTGAATGCAAGAGTGTATGGGTGTTTTTAAGCAACCAAGAAACAGAATTGTGCACACATCTAGGATTCTCAAAGGCAGGTGCTCGATCTAAAACAAACACAGTGGCAAAAGGTCAAAAGAAAATTGGCACACTGCCACTTTAGCTCTCAACATTTTTTTTAATATAACAACGTTTCGACCTACATGGTCTTCATCAGGTTAAACAAGACAATTGGAGAACTCAAGAAATAGTATCTTTTTTGTAACTGTATATATGTATCTCATATTATCATATGTATTCTGTTGTATGTGTGTGTGTTTGTTTTTTGTTTTTTTCCCCCTTGTTTACTGGCTTGTTGGTTGATTGATTGGTGTGATTATTGTTTGCAGGTGTGATGTGTAGAGCTGTACTATTTCTTGACTTCTCCAATTGTCTTCTTTAACCTGATGAAGACCATGTAGGTCGTAACGTTGTTATATTAAAACATTTTTGAAAGCTAGTGGCAGTGTGCCGATTTTCTTTTGACCTTTTGCCACAATGTATGGGTGTTTCCCAGTGATGGGTTGCAGCTGGAAGGGCATCCGCTGCGTAAAACATATGCTGAATAAGTTGGCAGTTCATTCCGCTGTGGCGATGCCAGATTAATAAAGGGACTAAGCCGAAAAGAAAATTAACGAATGACTAAATCATGACATATTCTCTTGCTCTACTTACAATTTCCAAGATAAGGAAACATAATAATGTCTGATTCACAAATGAATATGACAATATATTCATCTCACAACGCTTCTGTATTACTTTTAAAGATTTCCAATTATTTAATTACACTTTCTTTTGCATTTTGGAGAGCCTCAGTTCCTTGTATTTGCATGAAAAAAAAGCCATACTGTAGGTTCGGCAAAATTTATTTGCTGTGAAATTCTAGTAGAAAACTTAAATGTACTGTATGTGCATGGTAAGCCTTTTATTTTATAGCTTTCTCACCTGGTTTCCGCCCATTCCATGACAGTTGAAGAAGCCAACCTTTTCATTCTCCTTACGGCCCATGTTATCCACACACTGATTGGTCTCAACATTTCTGATCTAATATAAAAGGGAAATGTTTAAAGATTTTGTTCATTGCACATTTTTTTTCAATAATCTTTTTTAAGTCAATTATTTTTTAACAGTCCCACACATATTTTTATATGTTTATAGTAAATAATATAGGGCTATATTTATTGTCTAAATCACATGGTGCAGAGGCATTCAGAGCATGATCGAATCCACTATTTTAAGGATGGGAAAAACAGTCTGCGTGCCCGGCACATGGTCTAAAAGGGCTGCCCTTATTCTCTTCATGAGTTTTAGGCATAACATGCATTAAACCGATCTCTCATCTCCCATATTATGTTGCGGTCGTGCCATGGCAGATTTACTATTTACATGGCAGACATTGTAAGCAACAAAACTGAAAGCTTAATTAGAGAGGAAAGGGATCTGCTCGTGCACGAGGATAAAACTCTTGGGAAGATCATTTACAGAATGAACTGGTCTCCAATAGCCACCTAAGAAGATGCAGTGTTTATATTTATGTTGACACTAAAAACCTTTTACATTTTGAATCCTTTAATTTTTCCTATTTAAAGAAGCTGCTGTGCATCCCTGTGTGTGTAATAAGCAATGTGTTCATGCATTTTGAACCCACCTATCACTAACACACTCTTTAAATAACATTTAAAAAAAAACAGCACCACTGACTTAGACCAGCTTTTAGTTGGTCAATACACAGTCTATTTCAGTTGCCTCAAAGTAGCAACGCACCAACAATGCGCATTAACAAACCTCCTTTTCAGATGAGCAAGCCCATGGATACACAAATTTAAACAATGTGGTGTAGGATGTGAAAATGATACCTGCGCCAGGCTGAAACTAGCAAAAAAACACTTGCATCACGCCTGGCGCCAGGCATGACAGAGCCTATAGTGTTTGAACCATACTATAGTAAAGTACTCAAATTAATTTGTTAACTCTCCCGCTGCTATGGTAACACAACAACTATAGTAGTATAAACTATTACCTAATACTATACTACTACTAAGTTTTCTTAAGCTATAGAGTATATTATACAACATTTTTGCAACACATTTCATTGTAGTAAAAACTGAAGTATCCTACAGTATTAACTACAGTTTATCAGTTCACTACTGTATAGTAGTTAATACTACAGTATGCCGTAGCTTTCACTAACAAAGTGTTGTAAATGCTATAATATATAAAGTGAATGGCTCAGAAACACTATACAGTATACTGTTTGCTATAAATTAGTAGTATTTTTTCCATTCTCAATGCAAAAAAAAATATATATATGTTTTCTTTATTATTACACAGGAGATGGGCCTCTATGCATGGCCACACACACTAAATGTGCACTTTTAGATTTGGACAAAATTACAAACCAATAGTTTAAATGGTAACAATGTATTAAACACTCATTGTTTTCTTGACTGATAAAGCGCCAGAAGTGGTGTTAGTGAGGCCAGCAGGGGGCACTCAACCTGTGGTCTATCTGTGTGGGTCCTAACGCCCCAGTATAGTGAAGGGGACTTTATACTGCTCAGTGAGTGCCATCTTTTGGATGAGACGTTAAACCGAGGTCCTGACTCTCTGTGGTCGTTAAAAATCCCAGGATGTCCTTCAAAAAGTGTAGGGGTTTAACCCCGGTATCCTGGCCAAATTTGCCCACTGGCCTCTGTCCATCATGGCCTCCTAATCATCCCCATATCATAATTGGCTTCATCACTTTGTCTCCTCTACACCAATCAGCTGGTGTGCGTTCTGCCGTAATATGGCTGCCGTCGCGTCATCCAGGTGGATGCTGCACACTGGTGGTGGATGAGGAGATTCCCCCCAATGTGTAAAGCGCTTTGAGTGTCCAGAAAAGTGCTATATAAATATAAGGAATTATTATTATTATTATAAAAGAATGGCCATTAAAAGAGTCTCTTACCTCCCCAAGTGAGTAATATCTGCGGGGAATCTGAGAATCAGGGTATATGTTCTCCAGGTACCATGAGAATGGTTTGCACTTCAGAGATTCTCTCAAAGCCTTCCGAGAAGACACATCCCCATAATCTACCCGAACCACACCTGGAGAAACACACACACAAAGCTTAAAACTCATCATATACTTGCCTTTTGAATCAAACAATTGTGAATGCATGATTCAAGACTCTCACTTGAATAAATGTGAGACCACAAAACCAGTCAGATGTACATTATGAGAAATTCGGATTTATACATCATAAAAAGCTGAATAAATAAGCTTTGCATTGATGCATACTTTACTAGGATATACGTTGTTAGGCTGTGAATATTTGCAAGATGCAACTATTTGAATATTTGGAACGTGAGGCTTCAAAAATAATCAAATTACTGATAAATATCACCTTTGAAGCTATCTAAACGAAACACACATTACTAATCAAAAAATGAGTTTTGATCAGAGTTGGGTGTAACGTGTTACTGTATTGTAATTACATTTTGGGGGAACGCAGTAATGTAACGAATTACATTTAAAATTTGTGTAATTTAATTACAGTTACTAAAGTCAGTGTAATTGCGTTACTTACGTTACAAATATAGATTTTATAAAACAATATTTGCTTTTTTTAAAATCACGTTTTCCACTGCAACGTCAGTTAATGAGCATATGCTTTTAAAATGAATGCGAGCTGAAATGTCTGCTGACGATAGTGGTTGCTTCTTCAAGTGGAAATACAGACATGATTTCATTGAGCGTAAAACATATTACTGTGAACTGCAGTCTATGTCCAGTCTCTAAAGACCTTTCGACTAGTTTTAACTCGACCAGCAACTTGAACAGAAAGCATTCTAGGACAATACTCGTTGCCAAGGAGAACACCAGCGCCCAAAAACACTAAACAGGCTAAATTGGTTTTTGTGCAGGATTGGGAGTGAAGGTAACTTCTGAAAATCTGAAGAGAAGCGTAGCTGCTAATGGGGTCGCTAACATATCGCGTCTTTTGCGACGCGCAAGCAGTGCGATGCGCTCACGTATTCCAGAGTTCACGTATTCAACATTTGAGCGTTTACGGTTTGTCTCCACAACCGCAGACACAGTAGGCTATGTGTTTTTTCTACTATGAATGTCAATGTTTACAGGAATCCAGTTTTCTTCAAAATGTCTTCTTTTGTGTTCAAAAGAACAAAAAAAATAACACAAACAGGTTTGGAAAAAGTGAAGATTAAGTAAACAATAAGATAAATTTAAGTTTTGGACGAATCGCTTTAAATCTTTTGAATTTGTCAAGCTGCTGTGTTAAACCCATTGTAATGTTTTTCAGTGAATATGAAATTACTGAAAGAGCTGCAGTTTATTTTGTATTTTTTACATGTTTTAAAAGTAACTTCAAAGTAAAGTCATTAGTAATCTGATTACTTTTTACATGAAGTAATCAACTTACTATTTTCCAGTAGTAATCAGTAACTTGTAATCTATTACTTTAAGTAACTTACCCAACACTGGTTTTGATATATTTGCAGTGGGAACAATTTCAAAATGTCTTAATGGAATATCATCTTTGCATTGTATATGCCAAAAATCATTCAAATATCAAGTAGTTTTGGATATTGCCACAAATACACCTGAGCGACACAAGATCCATGGTAACAAATGTACTGTGTAAGTGACCCAGCTACACACATGACCTGAGGGTTGTCACAATACTGGAATTCAATACCAATCAGGACTGAAATTTAAAAAATGTCCATTTCCCACGAACATTTGAGCGCTTTTGAGCACGTTCTTAAATCGCGCTGATTTGCCATTGTGTTCACGTGCTCAACAGAAATGACTGTGATTGGCCGTGAAGGTCACCGAACTCACCTGTTTACTGCGTGTAAACACAGATACAGGGATACTGATATGCGATTCATCAGCGGATCTCTCGTATGTCAGCTTATAGGCAAACCAGCTGATCGACGTGACTTTGAAATGCTCCAGTGTCCCTGTATCTGTGGTTACACTCTGTAAACAGTGGTGAGTTCGGTGAATCGATGACCTAAACGGCCAATCACAGTAATTTCTGTTGAGCACGTGAACACAACGGCAAATCAACGCTGTTTAAGAATGTGCTCAACAGTGCTCAAATGTTAACGGTAAATGGACGTTTTTAAAATTTCAGTATCGATTGGTATCGAATTTCAGTATCGTGACAACCCTACATGATCCAGGGCAAAATTGATTCTTAACTGATTGGTTGGCTGATTAAACAATAGTACATATAAAGACTTTGAAGTATCTCAAAGATGTAGATTCAGAACCTTTTGATGTACTGTATAACCATCTCAAGGGTTTACAAAGAATCAGTGATGGGAATAACGGCGCTATCAATAAACGGCGTTACTAACGACAATACTTTTTTTTTTTTCAGTAACGAGTAATCAATTGAATTACTGTTTCCCCCGTTACAACGCCGTTACCATTACTGACAATAAAATGTGCATTACTATAATTGAGAACACTGAATCGGTTTTCATGCGAGCAGCGTCTCTCTCAGCCATAGGACCATGTGTGTGTTCGGGGCCGGGGCGGAACACATAACCAACCAGCGATGATGATGAATGTGGTGAATGTGATGTAACTGAGAATGTGCTGATTGGCTTAGATAGAGTACATTTCCATCGTTTGCCAATCAGAGGAAGAGTAGTACGGGTGTTCACACACAAGCACGCGCACAGTCAGTGGCACACACCAACGACCAGGGGTCAGAACGATGGCAAATCCAACATGTTTAAAGGTAGCGTTTGCAAACTGGAAATATAAGCACTACTTTTCCCTCGTTGAGGTGAAAGGCAAGAATGTTTATGTATCATGCAACTTATGCCCAGGAAAAAAAAAAAAAAGAGTCTCTCTGCGTTGGTGACAAGTAATTCTAATCTAATGAAGCGCCTCACGTTGTCACATGCCGCCACAAAATTAGTGGCTACGCAGGTGATAACGTGAGCTCTGCTACCAAAGGAGGAGACGAAGCCACGACATCAAAGCAAATAAAACTTCATTTTCTCCAGCGCAAACACTTATTACTCAGACAGAATTAAACAAAATAATATCTAGATATATAGTTGAGGACATGCTGTCGTCGTCTCTCACATTGTCCAACAACAACATTAAAATAGTGTAGATTAGTGTACAATGTTTTATATTTATTTTATAGTCATATGACATCAGATTTTTTAAAAGTAACGCAATAGTTACTTTCCCTGGTAATTAGTTACTTTTATAATTATGTTACTCAGTTAATATTTGTGAGAAGTAACTAGTAACTATAACTAATTACTCTTTTAAAAGAACGTGCCCAACACTGCAAAGAATGGTATGAAATACAGAAATTATCCAAAGATGTGCAGTTTTGTGGACAAAATTGTACGGTTAATGCCAGTGGTAAAAGGAGACTTGTTTTTGAGTTGATCAAAACACAACAGTAACTCACAATTATTACTTTTATTTGTTGCATTTGTGGCGACTTGGTGGCTCAGTGGTTAGCACTGTCGCCTCACAGCAAGAAGGTCGCTGGTTTGAGCCCCGGCTGGGTCAGTTGGCACTTCTGTGTGGAGTTTGCATGTTCCAGTGTTTGTGTGGGTTTCCTCCGGGTGCTCCGGTTTCCCCCACAGTCCAAAGACATGCGCTATAAGTGAATTGAATCAACTAAATTGGCCGTAGTGTATAAGTGTGAATGTGTGTGTATGGATGTTTCCCAGTACTGGGTTGCAGCTGGAAGGTCATCCGCTGTGTAAAACATATACTGGATAAGGTGGCGGTTCATTCCGCTGTGGTGACCCCAGATTAATAAAGGGACTAAGCCGAAGGAAAATGAATGAATGAATGAATGTTGCATTTGTGTGGTTTTGGATTCAAATAATTATTTCATTTTTTATTACTAAGAGGTTTGCTCAAGAGTTAATTTAAGCTGCGCAAACACTAAACTCTACTCTGGTTGACCCTGGATGTGTTTCTGTTAACTAAAATGACTAAAACTGAAACTAAATGTATAAAAGCTAAATTAAATAGAAAATAAAAACCAAACTAAAACTAACAAAACCATTAAAGAAACTAAACTTTAAAAATAGCATTGAAATACAAACTCATTTAAAAATGCTAAACTATAATAACCTTGGGCAACACGGTGGCTCAGTGGTTAGCACTGTCGTCTCACAGCAAGAAGGTCGCTGGTTTGAGCCCTGGCTGGGTCAGTTGGCACTTCTGTGTGGAGTTTGCATGTTCCAGTGTTTGTGTGGGTTTCCTCCGGGTGCTCCGGTTTCCCCCACAGTCCAAAGACATGCGCTTTAAGTGAATTGAATCAACTAAATTGGCCGTAGTGTATGAGTGTGAATTGGTGTGTAAGGATGTTTCCCAGTACTCGGTTGCGGCTGGAAGGTCATCCACTGTGTAAAACATATGCTGGATAAGTTGGCGGTTCATTATGTGCATTATGGCAAAGGAAAATGAATGAATGAATAATAATAACATTGTAAATTTAGTTAGTTAGCACTGCATCTTTCAACATCAGACACTAGAGGGAGCTTCAGCATCACTTTTCAATAAAAGCTCAATTTATACTAGACATTCTTTCTGCTCACACTGAAATCACACCCAATTCCCAAAACTGCTGATCAGCTAGAGGCACACATAAGGTGATCACACTGAAATGTCATTTTTATTATATTTTTATGATACCATAACATTAACAACCAAATTCAACATTTTGAATAGTTCTAATGTTTTTTTTAATATCACTCCATATTAGATAAAAAGGCACAGGCCTACTTTGGGATGGCCTAGATGTGTGGTCTCTTCTATGTGTGGTGCTACAGAAAGGGTACATCTGCACACACACAGAGAGAGAGAGACAGAGCGATCAGAGAACACACTGACAGCTGAAGTGTCATGAATTCATGTCTTTCTGCTGAGCGCTGACTTTCTGCATTTCTTCCACAGTCTAGCATTTTCTCTCTTTATGTCTGCCTTGATAATTTTTTTTATTTGATCTTGTTTTTGACCTATTCTCTCTTTATCTCTCTCCTTCTGTCTGTGGTGCAGATGATAAATGATCTTGTGTGTTTGGTTAAATGCCCGTGGGGCAGAGCTGCTCTCAGATGTGATCACTGGGGCTAAGCTACAGTATGTGCTCTTGTGTCCCCGTATTATATCTCTCCTCTGAGTTCAGTCCGAATGTAAAACATCAGTTCATGTAAAACATCTACAATTATTACCTATTGTAAACTACCAATTTTGTTCACATATATCATCATAATCGTTTACATACAATATATGCTGAAGTCACGATTCGGTATGTACACAACCAGCTACAGAACTGAAAAGCTTCTTGTGATGCAAAAGAACAAAATAAATAGAATAATGAAAAATACAACTTTATAATTAGGAAACTGTGTATTAAACTTTCAAAGGTTGAACCCAAATCTCTCCTGAAACAACAGAGAAACAGTCATTTTGCCTAGATCCAGTAAGTTTCAAAACCGAAATCTCTTTTTAATGAAAATACTAGCGTCCATCGATAACAATGGCTGCAGCGGATGGCTCCTGTTCAATCTTGTGTGTATAGAAAAGAAACTCAATAAGATGAGACCGAATCTTATATTTCCATTTTTCTATGCGGTTCCATTGTTTACTCACGTCTTCTGCAGCACATCACACATGAGCATTGCGTTGTTTAGGAGGTGATTCAAGATAAAACAATTTCAGCTTTTAGAGCTAGTCAGAGCAGTAGACTAATCAGAAGAACTCTAGTGTTCAGACCAAATTTTGAGTTTTGAACATTGAGTTTACTCGTCGCAACGACGCGTAGCGCAAACTCTGTAATTGGTTGGCTTGGTAGCGCTGACAAGCATGGGTGGCGCTGAGAGCCGTGAGCCCGATGGAGTGAGTGTTTACAAGTGTGGAGTCCCGTGAAGTAGCTTCAGATGGAACAAAATAACCGCAAAGAAACATGACACAGAGGAACATAAAACATAAAAACCTACTGCCAGCTAGCGTTTCGGAAGTGTTATTGCAGAGCAACACAAACAGCATGCAGAAGTATAAATGCACGGCAATGCGCAAGGCAGGCGCCGTGGGTCACGCTGATCACTCGACACAGAAGTATAAACCAGGCTTTAAGCGCCTCAAACGTGCAAAACGCTCAACTCGCGCTGATTCATTCACGCGAATTGTGCCACTTGATGCTTCATCTGCGTCTGATGTGAATGCAGCATAAAGGCTGATTTAAACTTCTGCGTCAAGTGCACGCGTATGGTCCGGCGCAGCTTTCGCATGGTCGCAAAGCCCTCGCCCGCGGCTGACGCCGACGTGCACCTCTCAAAAAGTGTAACTACACGTCGCAAAGATGTGTAGCGCAAGCTCTGTGATTGGTCGGCTTGGTAGTGGTGACGAGCGTGGGTGGTGCTGAGAGCCGCAAGCCCGATGGAGCGATTGTTTACAAGTGTGGAGTCCCGTGAAGGAGCTTCAGATGGAAACTTTTGTTTTGTGTTTACCTTATGATTAAAGTTGTGCACATTCGCCAGTTCCCGCCTCTGAATGAGCGAGTTTGAGCTACTTGTAGCGTTCAGAAAAAAACACCCGCGAAGAAACTTGACACAGAGGAACATAAAAACCTACTGCCAGCTAGCGTTTCGGAAGTGTTATTGCAGAGCAACACAAACAGCATGCAGAAGTATAAATGCACGGCAATGCGCAAGGTAGGCGTCGTGGGTCACGCCGATCACTCGACGCAGAAGTATAGATCAGCCATAAAAACCAAGCGTGCTTCTGTTTACAGTAGCAAGTTGGCATGACAACGGCAACATGGCCGAACAGTTTATAAGTGCTAGCTTCTCACTCTCGTTTTTTAGATGCAAGGACGTGTTCTTGGTGAATGGCTGCTAAGTTGTTGCACTGTATGCATATGTTTTGCATTTCAATATAAAAATAACTTTTTGCATGTAGTATGTCCATGTGCTGAGACACAGCTCCCCTGCAAGTAAATATCCAATCAGTAAGTGCTCATGTGAAATTGCTGTAAGTAATTTGGAATTTGTACTCTGAATTTTACCAATCCAAACGCACAAAACACAGCAATGAGAACTGAACACCACCATGAACACAAACCTGAAGCAGTGGACAAGACAAGGTCACTTTTTGTAAACTCATTACGAGCTGTATGTCTATCAGCTATGCATCATTATTACCTTGGTTTTGACATTGCGTGTGCGCACATGGCACCACACTCGAAAAAATTATTTTTGTTCAAACCCATTTAAAATTAGCTGAATCAACACAATTCTTGAGTTTTTTTTGTGTGAAAACTCAATTGTTTTATGTTCAATTCACTTCAATTTGTAAAAACAATGAAGTCAACTTAATCGATTTGTGTTGGGACAACATGAAGGAATTGGAACCAAGCATTTTTTTACAGTGCAGAAGCGCACACTTTAGACTGTAAAAACTACTGGGTTACTGTGTTGGGACAACATGAAGGAATTAAATTAACTTATTAAGGTTTACAGATTTAAGTGGATTGACAATTAAACAATTAAGTTGTCCCCAAAAATGTTTCAACTCATTTTAAATAAGTAGTTTGAACAAACAGCAAACATCTTTTTTGAGTGTGCATTGCTATTCCTGTTTAATAATTATTTATGCTTTTGTTTAATCACTGAATCTCAAGGTGTGAGTTTGCAGTTTAAAAAGAGCACATTTCTGAACATGTGAATGAAAGTTTTGATCCACAAATGATCAAATCTTTCTCGATTGAATGGACAAACTCAATTATGTCCAATACTTATGTCAACATGCCCAACTTGATGGACAATCTGTTATACCTTGGAACATTGTGGAGTGCTGGATCTGTGTTAAAGTGAAACCATCCCATTTCTGCTGTCTCTATTTTTAATGTTAAATCTAACAATAAATAACTGCTCACTGCTCTTGACTTAATAGCTTTTGTAACTTCAATCTGTATTTAATTTATACAGTGAATAATTTAATCAAATTCAATTCATTTTTATTTTTATAGCGCTTTTACAATGTAGATTGTGTCAAAGCAGCTTAACATAGAAGTTCTAGTAAATTGAAACTGTGTCAGTCCAGTTTTCAGAGTTGAAGTTACAGAGTTCAGTAACGATGATAAAATTTGGGTGATAAAATCTCCTTTCGAGGACATCCTATTTGTTAAAACAAAAACTGATTGGGGCAGAAAGAGATGACAGTTGCTGTGTCTCAATAAGTGCTTCTGATTTATCTATGTATATCAGTATTCAAATAAAAACTGCAGCATTCCAGTAGCTCAAACATCCCAGGATTATGGGTTTAAATCCTAGGAAATTCACGGACTGATCCAACGGACCCCTTGAAAGCAGCGGACAGAAGCTTTGCCAAATGCAAAAATAGAAATCTATGCGCATGTTTTTCGGGCTGGGCACACATCCAAAACCTTAAGTGTGAATATTACACTAAACATCTACTTATGTTTTCTATCCGCTGAATAGAATACAGAAAGTAATCAACATCTGTAATAGCATTAGGCTAATAAATGATCACAAAACCTTCTTTTTGAGTGAAACATTCCGTTAAATTAGTAAAAACTGACTTCTTTCTGTTCAACGTCAAACCTCTTCAATCCAAACAAACCACAGCTTCTCTCATAGGAACAACTGCTAGACATACCAGGCCAGAGTATTTATTCCTCTCTCACACACACACACACACACACACACAATATGTAATTTTTGCCACTAGAGGGCAAGTATTCACCACAAACAATGGCGTAGTTTGATGACGCCATGAATGAGTGTGGAATCATGGGAGTTGTCATCTTCCTTACATCCTACAGGACTCGTGCAGAAATCATGTTGATGGATGAACTGAAGTATTAAACACTTGTTATCATGGTAGTATGAAGCAGAGTAAGGCTGAAAGCTGTAAAAGTGACACACACACACATGCACGTTAGTTTTGATGCTTTATGAGGACTTTCCATGGATGTAATGCATTTGTTACTGTAAATATTTTATTTTGAAAAGTCTTTTATTTTGAAAAATGAGCATTATTATATTTTGGTAATATTTCAGTCACTTGAGTGCCATAATTTTACCCACAAGCAGCAAAAGGAGTAAGAAACAGACGTCTTTGGAAAGTTTCTTTGCGAAGGGGAAAAGGCCCAGTGAAGGACCCGCGAACTGCCAAGAAATAGATTTGCTACCCATTTGTCAACAAATCAGGTGAATCCACCATGTCTGTGCAAGAAGATCAACTGCTGGAGATCGCAAATGACGGTGGCCTTAAGGCTGACTAGGACACATATCGCATCTTTTCCGCACACAAGTTCGTTATTTCCAATGGAGGCGCGCGGCTTGTGCACGCATATTGGGAGCGATGCATGCAAGCGGAGCAATGTGCTCACGCCTTCCAGGCGCACCTAGTTGAAAACATCTTCAGCATGCCGCGAGCGCACCGCGAGTCACGTGACAAGAACTGACCGATCAGCTCCATATTTTGTATGAAAATACACATTTCGGTAGACTAATCATCTCAGGCAAACACTGCAGTGCTTTTTAATTTTCTCCATAAATAAACATGTATCAGAGTTGCAGCAATGTTTTGTCATCTTGTCATGCTCTGAGAAAATGGTTGATGGTTGCCTAGCAATCTACATACGCCCACTCCCCCGGGCCACGGTAAAATTGTCAAGTGTTGACCGGTCCACGGAGATAAAAAGGTTGGGGACCACTCCAAGCCAAGGACCAGAAAGAAGGAAGACGAGACCCCTTCCCCCCCCATATATGCATGTTTTTAAATAATAGAAATAATAATTCTAAAAAAAATTATAAATAATATTCTTTATATAAATATTTGTCATTAGCCACACAATTTAAATTTCATTTTTTTGTTTAATCAGTTTAAATGTTTAGCAGTTTAATAGTGACGTAAGCAATATTTAATAGGTTTATACTTTGTACCTCAATGTGGGACAGATCCACACACCGCCGCTAGATGGTGGCACCAACTCGGTTTAGTGCTCGTGTCCACAGAATATAACTTTCCTTGTAATTTAGTCCACTCTTTATTCCAACGAGATGAATAAACTACTAGTCAGTCAACAATTCGAACTGTAAAAATATTACGTCCAGTTGAATTGAGTAGCCTAATATACTTTAACATTCCACCCTGAAAAAAAAAAAAATCATACATCGCTAATAAGAGTTTCACTTTCCTTCAGCGTAGTCCCTGTTTTTAATAGTTTTAATTAATTACTAAATATATTTTTATAAGTTTGTTATATGGCGGCGCGGTGGCGCAGTGGGTATCGCTGTCGCCTCACAGCAAGAAGGTCGCTGGTTTGAGCCTCGGCTGGGTCAGTTGGCATTTCTGTGTGGAGTTTGCATGTTCTTCTCGTGTTGGCGTGGGTTTCCTCCGGGTGCTCCGGTTTCCCCCACATAGGTGAATTGGGTAAGCTAAATTGTCCGTAGTGTATGTGTGTGAATGAGAGTGTATGGGTGTTTACAGTGATAGGTTGCAGCTGGAAGGGCATCTGCTGCGTAAAACATATGCTGGATAAGTTGGCGGTTCATTCCGCTGTGGCGACCACAGATTAATAAAGGGACTAAGCCGAAAAGAAAATGAATGACTGAAATTTGCAATATCATCTAAACTTATGACACTTTCAGATATTAAATTTGAGGTGCTAGGTTGTAGCACTGAGTTAATAAAGACATAAGGACAGATGACTTGCAGAGAATAATAACAAATGTGCGCCCCGCAGCTGTATTTATGATCGGTCGTGACATGCAAATGTGAGTGCGGAAAAAGTGTGCACAGCCGCACACGCATTCAACGCGATTTCATAATCTTGCATTTATTGTCAGCGGCTTCATCACATTATAGAACTACACAATATCATTATGTTATATACACAGTAGCCTAGGTAGTGTTTACATCCCTAAAGACGTCCGGAATGAAGCAGGTCGTCGGATTTAAGCAAATTACAGGGGTCACCCCATTGAGCTCGGAAAATACGGAAATCACAAAAAAAGAATCACATCCCTGCTTATTATATGACCTTACCCTACCCCTTAACCCAACAATGACAGGAAACCATGGCAATTTTGAATGTCCGTAGTTCATGTAAAAAGTTCCAATAAACAGTTTTGAATTACTTATTTTATTTCAGGTTTATTTTATTTTATTTAAGGTACAACGCACATTAAAGTACAAATTAAATCAAAACTAACCATATGATTTTGTAAGCTCACATTGTTCATTTTGTGGCAAACAAATCGCCTGTGCATGACATTAAGAAAAAAAAAAAAAGTTTTGTGTAACCCACGACACACAAATGTATTGTAAGGTTTCGTTTTTTTCAATGGACCAGTAAGTTCAGAAGTCTAAATTCCTCCAAAGAGAGAGATGATACGACAACAGTGAAGGACACGGACACAGAGGTAAGGTAAGAATAATAAAAGATTGTATTGTAACAAATCCACAGAAATATACAATAAAACAATAAAATAAAATAAAAAAATAAAACAAGTTCTAGGATTTCTTTTCACACTTATATAATGACCTCAATCTTATTTACACTCTCTAATAACACTTCTCTTTCCTCGCAGGGTTTTATGGCAGTATCACTAATAAGGTAAGTTATTATTATGTTATTTTTATGTTATTCTTTTTGTTAAGAGCTAATATTATATTCTGGTTACTATTATAAACAATACTATAATACTAATATACTACTAATAATACTATACTAAAGGTTTGTGAGTGCTAGCTAATAATGTAATATTCAAAATGTGTTCTCATTCAACATATAATCAAATTTTCCCTTCTTAAACCAATTAGCTTTTTTTTCCATAAAACTTCAAAAATGGCAGAGAATGAACACTTCAATGAAAACAATGTACAATAAAAATAAAAATGAAAATATACACATTCACTCAAAACATTTCAAAATGCCCCAAGAAGTCCAGCGCAGGTGATGAACATTCAAAATGATTCTTTTGCAAAACAACTAGATTGTACATTTAGTTCCAGAAATCCAGGATGCTGAACTTGTGAGTGTGATGTGAATTTACACTCCTACCATGACGCTGAATACGTTTTACTTTGTATTTTTCGGACAGGAGTATCCAAAGGATCCACTTAATGGGAGGCTCGCCAGTCCAACTCCACAATTAGACACGCACGGATGGAAGTTGAGACAATCCACAATCCAGGAAAAGAGTTCACACTTCACTCGATTTGAATCCAGAGCAGATCACATTCAGCAACCGACGTCAATAGAACATCTCACAGATGAAAAACCAGAAGAAGATAAAAAAACCTGGCCAAGGAAACTCATTCAATTTCAAAGCAAAAACCAGGAAAAACTCCAGGTGGCACTCGTGTGCAGATTTCACTGTCAGATACAAATCTTGTTTTTCTCTCAATCATCTATTGCATTCCCTTGCGAACACTGAATCTCCATAGCATTGGTAAACACAAGCTAACAGACAAGAGAGATCTGTTATTGTTTGCATAGCAGCATAGATATATACACCAGATATCGCATACGGACCCTGAGCATGCGTCAATAGCGCCGCCACATTTGTACAGGGCTCCCAGGACAAACGTCATTCAACCGCACTAGTCAAGACAGTGTGCCAATCTGAAGATGCTGGACTTTAGCGCTGCTTACAGGTGTAGTAACGAGCAAACAAAGCACAAAGGCAGAACATTTCATAGGTAAGATTTAGTTTTTTACATGTTACAAACTTTTTGTGCTCAACAAGTAACGTTATTGATGATAATACAGTCTCTTACTGCACTGACCATAAGGCAAAGTAGCATCAACTTGCACTGAATTCTAGGCTTATGCTAGTTTTGTTGAATAAAATCAGCAAACAATATAAATTAAATATGACGACAAGATGCTGCGGTGCCAGAAACTTGTATTATTGTCGGCTAAGTGAACGAGTCGTTCATCACGGAGATTCATTCACAAACGAACCGCTCCCTCTGTTAGAATGAGAAGTGAAAGCGGGAGAGGGGGTGTGTTTCAGGACACGGATTAGATCAAATTTAACAGGGAGGGAGGATAATACATTTCCATGCACACAAACACACACTCTTTATCGGCAATGCCCATGCGGTCACTGATCCATCGATGTAGAAAAGTGATGTAAAATTATAATTTTCGTAATTTAAAAAAATATTTGCGTACTGACCACCGGGGAAAACTCCCGATCATAGATATATGTATATATCTCTGGCTCTGGATGGCCACAGTCCTCTACTGCACCTTGGTCCCGCATTCATTTCAAAGGAGCGCTACCCTGTAGTAAAATGGCGGCTCTATTGACGCGTTCCTTCCAATAGGCAACAACATGGTAGGCGACATCTAATGTAAATATCTATGACATAGCAGAACTGCCGCTTTAGCGGAAGGCGCGATGATGTCATTCCAAAGCGCTATTTCCTTGGATGCTGTTATAATGTATATAAATAAATAATTTTAAATATATTATTTAATCAAGCATTCTGGCAGTGTTTTTTTCATATGTATAATGGTATTTATTTATTTTTTGCTCTATTACTGTGTACTACCCAGTAGTAACCTGGGTTACATTTTCCCTTGTAATCTAAAATTAAAATCTGAAAATGCACTTCCTGTTTGTTTTCAGAAAAATTCTCAGATTAGGCCGGTCTGAGGTATTGGGCGGGGCTAACATGCATAACCACGCCCCTCAAACTGTCAGTTTTGACAACAAACAGAAACGGGGAGTCTGTTAGGTTGTAATAACTCTTCTGAATCTTTCTGAATGAATGCCTACTTTACTACGTTCAACCAGCTCACAGTAGAAAAAACAAGCCACGCCCACTGTTTTCTCATTTAACATTCCGTTTCGGACGGAACAGTCGCAACTTCCAGTTCATGCAGACTTTAATAATTCAATAAAAAAGTACAATGTGCCAGAATTAGCCAAAAGGCTGTTTTCCATCTGCTTCTACAGTTTTGAATTATGAGGACACAAGGCATGTCCTCATAAACCACCTCAATATTGTAATACTTCCATCATATTCATGTCATTATACATATTTTTGACCTAATAAACCTCCAAAACCATTAAATACACACGCACACACATTCTCCGTTCAGCACACCACAACAGCACCGCAGGGACGCCTTTCCAGGAACAATCCCCGTCATGTGCTCCACATTATTACAGAGATCCTTCAGAACCTTTCCCTCTCAAGTCAACTGACAGAGGTCTCAGTAATGGCTAATCTCATTATTGTCCTTGTACAGGATACTGAGGCTTTCTAACCCCACTAAAGCACTACATTTCCCAGGTCTCCCTGGGGGCAAAATGCAGATAAGAAAAGCAGAACGTCCATGAATACGTGAGCAGCCGAGCGTAACTCAGACACCTAGCACAAAGCCAGGCATGAATAAAAGATGGGAAAAATCTCTCATCAGGGTGAAATATGTGTCCCATGGATACGACCACTATAGACTGTCATGAAAAAACAACAACTCTGTATCAGCAAATGCGAGCCAGGCAGATGGATGTAAAAATGCTTTAGGTGGATGTGGCACAGTCACGGCACTTAAAGTTGAATGGAGATAAAATATTGATGTTACATGGCAGGAATAAGAGGCACACTGGCTTTTATAGGGGGAAAAAAATAAATAAATCACTGGAAAGGCTGTGGAACAGAAATATTTAATGTATTATTAATTCTTTATTAGTAGTAGTAGAATTATTAATTATTTATTTTTTTCAGTGAAATAAATTATAGATATTAAAGGCACAATATGCAATGTTGGCCACTAGAGGGTGCATATTCACAACAAACAATGATGTACTTTGATGACAGCCTGACTGAGTGTGGAATCTTGGGAGTTTTGGTCTTCATTACATGCTACAGGACTCATGATGCAGAAATCATGTTGACGGATGAGCTAAAGCATTCAACACTTCTTATCATGGTAGTATGACGCAGAATAAGGATGAAAGCTGTGGAAGTGAAATGATAGCATTGAAGCAATTGATGAAGAGAGACCGAAAACAGCAGAGCTTTTATTATGCCACATCACTTCTGGTTCTTCTGCTTGTGATCACATGGAGAAGCGGCAGCGCGGTTTTGTCATACTAAATACATTTTAGGCTTTTGTTATAATACTATCCTGCGCAGCAGTCTAATAAAACACACAACATATTAAAGCATCTTTTAGTGGTTTTCTATAAAACCAAACCAGAAATGGAAGGTGTCATTAGCATGGCCACACAGGACACAATCTCTCTGGATGTGAACATTCATGAAAACATAAGGGATAATGTAAGTACATAAGTCAGCAAAATAAATAACATGAAGATAGTGGTTTTTGGATATTTGGATATAATAAAAAATAGTACATATTTTGACATTAAATAGCCATTAAGCCAATGGTTTTGCTGGGATTCAGCCCAACTCAATAACATGAAATTTTCAAATATGTTAAATATCTCATATCCTTTCTCATACACAGATCCCAAGTGAGTTTATGTGAAAATCATTCATCGGAGGGAGTGATATATGACATTTTATGACCCTGACGAATTACGAAGCTATTACATGAAATTCCACAGCTTTCCTCTGTACATGTTCCACAAAAACATGTACAGAAGAATGCTTGCTCTCAGACGCTCTCTCACTCACTCTCTTATAACAGCTATTGATATAAGTCTTGAGCATAAACAAAACATACATTTCTTTTTTTTTAGCACTGGGAAACCTGTACACCTGGTCACACTGTGTGTGAATTATAAAGTGAATTAGGGCTGGGCAATATATATATTAAAAAAATTATATCTCAGTTTACCAACATTTTTATGATATTCGATATACAGGGGTTGGACAACGAAACTGAAACACTGGTCAATTTAGTGTTGGAGGTTTCATGACTGAATTTTGACCAGTCTGGTGGACAATCTTCATTGATTGCACATTCCACCAGTAAGAGCAGAGTGTGAAGGTTTAATTAGCAGGGTAATAGCACAGTTTTGCTTAAAATATACATTATGGGTGACATATCAGAGTTCAAAAGAGAATAAATTATTGATGCGCTTTTCGCTGGCGCATCTGTGACCAAGGTAGCAAATCTTTGTGATGTATCAAGAGCCACGGTGTCCATGGTAACGTCAGAATACCACCAGGAAGGATGAACTACATCCAACAGGAGTAACTGTGGACGCGAAAGTAAGCTGTCTAAAAGGCATGTCCGGGTGCTAACCCAGATTGTATCCTAAAAACATAAAACCACAGCTGCTCAACTCACTGCAGAATCAAATGAGAATCTCGACTCTCCTGTTTCCACCAAAAATGTTCATCAGGAGCTCCACAGGGTCAATATACATGGCCAGGCTGCTATAGACAAACCTTTGGTCCCTTGTGCCAATGCCAAACATCGGTTTCAATAGTGCCAGCAGCAAAAATATTGGGCTGTGGACAATGTGAAACATGTATTGTTCTCTGATGAGTCCACCTCCAGTGTCTTTCCAACATCCGAGAGAGTTACGGTGTGGAGAAGCCCCAAAGAAGAGCACCACCCACATTGTTGCATGCCCAGAGTGAAGCAGTGATGGTTTGGGCTGTAATATCATGGCATTCCCTAGGCCCAATACTTGTGCTAGATGGGCACAAGTATCACTGCCATAGTAGGAACAACAAATAATACTAAACTGAGTGGTTACAGGTTTCCAGCTTTCTTCAAAATATCTTCTTTTGTGTTCAACAGAAAACTCGAGAAACTCGAAAAGTTTTGAAACAGAATTTTCATTTCTGGGTGAACTATCCCTTTAAAGCTTCAAACATTATGCAACGTAAATAAAGCGTCAATTATAGATTTCCTTTCAGGAGTATTACCTGGTGAGATGATGTAGAAGAAGTCTTTAAACTCGTCCATCCAGACTTCAGCCAATCGTCTGTTGTTCTTGTTTATCACCTGACCAGTTCCACCAGGAAAGCTGTAAGGTGTGGCCTTCCGGAATACATGTCCGACATGAGAACATGTTACTATCTCTAGAGATCCTCCACATTGCCAGATCTGTTTTCATACACACAAAACACATCAGAATCAACAACATTTTCAAATTCAAATCAACTACGCTCAAAAAAAATGATGTTTGTTGTTTGTTCAAACTACAGCGGGGAAAATAAGTATTGAACACGTCATCATTTTTCTTAGAAAACATATTTCTAAAGGTTCCGTTGACTTGAAATTTTCCCCAGATGTTGGTAACAGCCAAAGAAATCCATATATGCAAAGAAAACAAATTAAGTTATGCGTAATAAAATGAAATGACACAGGGAAAAAGTTTTAAACACATGAAGAAAGGGAGGTGTAGAAAAGCAGTGAAAGCCCAGACAGTAGCTGAAATCTCTCAGTAGTTTTTCAGCAACCCTCTGCCCTTCATTAGTGTAAATGAATATTAGCTGCTTCAGTCCAACATCTACTTTATCAGGATGATGAAGATGAGAGTGGACATTTCAGCAAGACAATGATCCAAAACACAGCCAAGAATACTCTCAAAAGCTTTCAGAGAAAGAAAATCAAGCTGTAGAATGGCCCAGCCAATCACCTGACTTGAATCCAACAGAAAATACAAAATAAAGCTCAGATTTGATAGAAGAGACCCACAGAACCATCAAGAATTTTACTGAAAAAAAAATCACACCTGAGCAATGCATGTGACTTCATTCTCCATATGAGAGGCGTCTTTAAGCTGCCATCACCAAAAAAGCCTTTTATATAAAGTATTAAATACGTTTCAGTAGCTCAGCACTTTCTCCTTGTGTCATTTCATTGTTATTACACATAAATCAAAACAAAAGAAATCTGAAAAATGAGTTATTTTTATGTTTGTATTGTTTGGGTTTTTACCAAAATTTGGTTTAATTCCATGTCAACAGCTCCTTAAGAAATATTATTCCCAGGAAAACACATGACGTGTTCAATAATTATTTTCCCCACAGTACTTATTTAAAATGAGCTGATACAACACAAAACAATTAAGTTGTCCCACAAAGCTCATGAATTATGTTCCATCCAATTAAATTTGTAAAAACGAATAAGTTAATTCCTTCATGTGGCGGCGCAGTGGGTAGCGCTGTCGCCTCACAGCAAGAAGTTCAAGCCTCGGCTGGGTTAGTTGGCATTACTGTGTGAAGTTTGCATGTTCTCCCCGTGTGCGCGTGGGTTTCCTCCGGGTGCTCCGGTTTCCCCCACAAGTCCAAAGACATTCGCTTATAGGTGAATTGGGTAAGCTAAATTGTCCGTAGCATATTTGTGTGAATGAGACATGTATGGGTGTTTCCCAGTGCTAGATTGCAGCTGGAAGGGCATCCGCTGCGTAAAACATATGCTGGATAAGTTGGCGGTTCAATCCGCTGTGGCGACCCCTGATTAATAAAGGGACTAAGCCGAACTTAAACTTTGAGTTTCTGTCTAATGTTGAACACAAAAGAGGATATTTCAAAGAAAGATGAAAACCTGTAACCACTGACTTCCATAGTAGGAAAAACAAATACTATGGAAGTCAATGGTTACAGGTTTTTCTTTTTTGGTTGAACTATCGTTTTAATGTTTTAAAAAAGCAGAAAAAATAACTCTCACCCTGAAAGACATCTCAAGATTTTCTCCTCCCCATATATCCATCCCTGAGTCATAGGTGCCAATCTCTTCAAAATACATTCGGTCCATAGAGAACAGACCTCCTGCCATCGTGGGAGTTCTGTGGAAAGGAATCAACCAAATCTCATTAGGAACTGATTTCTTACGTGCACTAAGCATCAATAGCCAAATTAACTGATGTGAACCCTGATGTTAACTGATATGTTAAAGAATCATCTGATCAATACCTAAAACCACACAGAATCTGCGCTCGCAGAAATCTGCAGATTTACACAGATTTTTTAGCCCATCATTGAGTTTGCTTATATAATTACTTTTGTAAATGGTCTAAATACAGTATATATACATATACATATATACATAGGGCCTCACGGTGGCGCAGTGGGTAGCACGTTCGCCTCACAGCAAGAAGGTTGCTGATTCGAGCCTCGGCTGGGTCAGTTGGCATTTCTGTGTGGAGTTTGCATGTTCTCCCCGTGTTGGCGTGGGTTTCCTCCGGGTGCTCCGGTTTGTCCCACAAGTCCAAAGACATGCGCTATAGGTGAATTGGGTAAGCTAAATTGTCCGTAGTGTATGTGTGTGAATGAGTGTGTATGGATGTTTCCCAGTGATGGGTTGCAGCTGGAAGGGCATCCGCTGCATAAAACATATGCTGGATAAGTTGGTGGTTCATTCCGCTGTGGCGACCCCAGATTAATAAAGGGACTAAGCCGAAAAGAAAATGAATGAATGAATGAATTAATATGAGTATATATATACACACACACACACACACACACATATATACACACACACACACATACATATATATATATATATATATATATATATATACACATATACACAGGGGCGTAGCAATCGGCACTGGTGGGAGGCGTGCGTTCGGCCACATATATATGTATATATGTGTATATATATATGTATACATGTGTGTGTGTGTGTGTATATATATACACACACACACACACACACACACACACACACACACACACACACACGCACGCACACACCGCACGTATACATATATATGTGGCCGAACGCACGCCTCCCACCAGTGCCGATACACAGCCACATCGCACTGCTACTCGTGTGATATTGCTCATCTAATATATATGGACGGGTACCGAAGCTCGGTACTTTATCTGTATTGGTGCTAAATTATAAAAGACCGAAGTATCTATAAGCTCTGACGTTAACGATTCTGCTATCGGTACTGGAGAATTATTGCTGAATAAACATTACTTATAGTTGCATAATTTAACTGACCAACATTTTCTAATTTGTCATATTTGATATTCGTCTGCACAGTTAGCAATCTCACATGAGAAATGCTCGTGTTTCTGGCGAGCGCATCAAGTATAAAAGCCTTCACAGTTCTCGGCTGTGCGCGCGCACTCAGCGGAGGCTCGCGCTAAGCACACACACATAGCTCGCGACACAGTCTCGCGCGCACACAGCTCGTAAGCTTACGGAGTGAACCAAACGGGTTGTATTTCCCGAGTGGACAGCGGCAATGCCTGTTGCAACAAACGCAACAAGTTGTTTTCTTGTATAAGTGGAAATGCAAGCAATCTGGCGTGAAAGTGAAAGTGTCTTTCAAAAGTGCATTAACTGCAATGAAGCTACGTTATGCCAGCAGTCAATCACCTAAATTAGTATAACATTAATAGTTAAATAAACACACACATTCGGTTACAAGGAAAACAGTATTTTTTACTGCAGTAGCCTAAATAAATCTTAAACATTAAAAATGCTTTTACATCAGCTGTATTTACAAATATAGCCTATGAATAGCCTAATAATAAACTATGCTTATTAAGAAATTATAAAAAAAAAAAAAAAAAAAAACTGCTTATTTTTATATTGCAAGATGCTCCAAAGTCATTTTCCTTCAAACCATTGTACATTCTTTTACAGGAAAAAAAATATTTATTTGTTTTACAATTATTGGTTTCGTTTTATTTTACATTAAAAACGTAATAATAAAACAAAGTTTTGTTAATTCTGTTCAATTTGTTTTGTTCATAAAAAGAAAACACTACAAAAAGTACAGATAAGAGAACCGTTAAAGTAGTAATACCGTTAAAACCTTAACGATACCCATCCCTACTAATATATATATATATATATATATATTAATTCAGTAGTTTTTTAGATTAATTTCAGATATATTATTGAATAATATGCAAATGTTCGTATGATTTATGTACAATAGAGTTTGTAAAGTAACATTTTCAGTCTTTAAGTAGATACATATTTCTTTCAGAGGCTTTCTTTGTTTACCAAATTACTGGTTCTAATTGAATTTACATTATAAACCTTAAATAAAAGGTAAGTTTTTAGTTACTAAGCTTTGAAAATCATTCCACATATATATATACGCAGATTTTCTTTTTTATACAAAATTCTGTGCAGAAATAGAAAAAAATGTCCACCGATTCTCTGTCTGTCCCTGCTTACGGGTCATTCTTGGTGTCAGTTATGAATAATTTATAGGCTCCTGAGCAAACATAATTTGATACAATGACATGTAATGCAAAGTAAATTTTAAAGTACATTCATTTATTAATTAATTAATTGATTGTTTGATTGACTGATTACCTTACAGGAAGGGTCCGGTCCCCCTTACGTCGGTCCATCTCTCTCTGAGGAACTGGATACCATCTAAAGTTGAGCTTCCAGTTGAACCCCCCATAGGTCATATCTGAGCCGGCCATGTACTCAAATGTCTCGTCACTGATGACATCAATAATCGGGCAGACCACAGCCCTCCTAGAATGACAAACAAAAATAACCCATTCTTCTTCAACACAATGTTTCAATGAAACAAAAGGAAATGTTGTCAAGAATTGTTTCTAATTACGTTTAAATACAATTCACTAAATCTAAATCAACTATTAAGGCTAAGAACAATGGTTTGCGCTAAATTTGTACACCTTGGTGGTTGTTTTCACAGAATAAAGCCCTTCGGTCTTTTACAGTCTTATGTCGATAAGCCTGTAGGCCTTTATTATGCAAAACCAACCGACTAGATATACTTTATCCCTATACTTAACAGTAGACATGTGCCGATATTCATGAATTAAATATATTGTAAAAATCAACTTGCACAATATTGATATCATCGGCACTTCAAAATACAGTTTCTGTAATTATAATTCTTAATATTACTAGTACATATTAATATTAATAGTAGCATAATTACAGCACCAAATGCTTGGAGATTTAATTGGTTAAATTAATAGTTCAAACATTAACATTTTACTGTTAACCTGGTCTACTACATACTGAAATATTGATGGAAAAGATGGAAAATTCAGAGTATTTATAGGTCTATTGTGCGTTAACTGTGCAATAAGGCTCCAATGGTTCACATTAGTTAATTTAACTAAACTTATGATGAAAACTACAAAATCCTTCATTAATCTCAGCTGGTTCATTTCTTAGTTAAAAAAAATAAATACTAAAAGGCGTAATCGTTTTATTAAAAGGAGTTAATAACTAATAAAAGTCAGTGGTATTTTTTAACTAATATTATCACAGTAACTGTAATAAATCTGGCCTTTTCACACTATTGATAGTGCATTAACTAACATTTACTAATGAGACTTCATTGTAAAGTGTTATCTATTGTGCTTGAAATCCTTTTCCAATTGAATTTGTTTGAAACATTTGTTTGCTCTAAACATCTATATACTATAAACCAATATGCTTATTTACAATTGGTTTTGTTAATATACCTTTCAAAATTAACCTTTGTTGCAGCTTAGTTTATTGTGATAATACTGTATACCGTGATAAATCTTAAATTAAATCACAACAAGAAATACCAGCATAAAGTACATCCAGGAGGTTGTTACGGCAGAATAAAGTCCAACTTATCAGCAGCCCGATGCAAAGTGTAGCACTATTGCATAAGACTGAAGGGCTTTTTTTCTGTGAAAACAACTGTACTGGATGTACTTTATCTCACTTATTACACAACTACTTGCCACATGCCATGAAAATCTGACACAAAACATTGTTCTGAGCCGTAACAGTTTAAACTTATTATATAGTATAAAGTTTAAAATAGATTATACATAATAGTTTATACTAACGCAAAGCTGGCAAACAAAAAGAGCTGATGGGAGCATACACTAACTTGTGCATTATCCAGTCACAAGATGGCGGAAAACAGTCAAAAATGCAAAGCTGACAGAAACGAAACTGGCTGAATAAAGCATAGACTGACTACATATTCATTCATTCACAAGACGGCGCCAAACAGTCTAAAACCACAGCGTTACAGACAAGCATAGATATAAACGTGGATGTAAATATATGGATTTGAACGTATTCACTGACGGTCAAAGTGATTGAAAGTTCGCAGATGAGCCTGCGTTATTTAGCGGTTGTTATCTCAGGATAACATACTTTGAAATCTCGCAACCGACAAAGAAGAATCCAGTATTCCAAACAGCCGTGTAATAGGGTTGTCACAATACTGGAATTCGGTACCAATTGATACTGAAGTTTTAAAAACGGCCATTTCCCGCTGACATTTCAGCGCTACTGTACATGTTCTTAAACAGCGCTGATTTGCCATTGTGTTCACGTGCTTAACAGAAATGACTGTGATTGGCCGTGAAGGTCATCAGTTCACCGAACTCACCACAGTTTACTGAGTGTAACCATAGATACAGGGGCACTGGAGTGTTTCAAAGTCACGTCGATCAGCTGGTTTGTCTATAAGCTGACATATGAGCGATCCGCTGATGTGTCCCTGTATCTGTTAAGTAGGCTAATAAGCCTACTTAACAGCCTGGACATTATCATTTGCCAAAAAGACAACATTACATACGTACATTTCCTACTAGAAACAGCAGGTCTTGCTTCTATCACTTTAACGGTGCTTTTTACACTAGCACTTTTGGTCCGCACCCGGGTTCGTTTGACGTCAGAGTACGGTACGTTTAGCTATAGTGTGAACGTGTCTTCTGAACTCGGGTGCGCACCCACGAACCGTACCCGAGTCCGCCTGAAAGAGGTGGTCTGGGGTACGGTTCACGCGAACTCTGGTCCGGTTCACTTCTGGTATGAATGCAATTGTACCAAATAACGGAAGTGAACCACCAACTGTACAACAAACTATCGTTTTCATAACGTTAATTCATTGGTGTTTGTGTCTGTATATTACGTACTGTACCTTGGTGACAAGCAGGACTGAGCCAGGGCAATCACAGTGATAATGTCTGCTTGTCTCCTCCAAAAACAGCTTCTGCAGACATCGCTTTATGTTCTTCATTCATTCATTTTCTTTTCGGCTTAGTCCTTTTATTAATCTGGGGTCACCACAGCGGAATGAACCGCCAACTTATCCAGCATATGTTTTACGCAGCGGATGCCCTTCCAGCCGCAACCCATCACTGGGAAACATCCATACACACTCATTCACACACATACACTACGGACAATTTAGCTTACCCAATTCACCTGTACCGCATATCTTTGGACTTGTGGGGGAAACCAGAGCACCCGGAGGAAACCCACGCGAACACGGGGAGAACATGTAAACTCCACACAGAAATGCCAACTGACCCAGCCGAGGCTCGAACCAGCGACCTTCTTGCTGTGAGGCGATTGTGCTACCCACTGCGCCACCACAACACCCCACGTTATGTTCTTAACGTTTATAAAACATTTGCAGCAGACAGACGCAAGTCGCTTTCTGTATGTCCAAAACCAAAAGAATCAGTAAAAGCAGAACGGCCGCGATGTGCGTACGTCTTTCCATTTTGGTGCTTTGCTTTCGTGACCATCACCTAGCAACAGCCGTACACAGAACAGCAGCTCGATGACACAAGCGTACCGGGGTTCAGAAGGAAAAAAGACAGTGTGAACACAAACCAACCGAGAAGGTGGCAAGGGGGGGACAATCGAACTTGGGTACGGTCCAGGCAATTGAACCAAGTGTGAAAGGACCCTAAATGGATAAACATCACCATCTTCAGTACCACTAGACGTATTCTTATCAATGCAAACTCAATACACAGACCAGATAATTCTAAGCTCACCCCTTCCTTTACTGCTCAGTGATTCAGCCAGACAATGGAAGTACAAATCTTTATAGCATTCAGGACACGGTACATGCTCTCGCAGAGAGGTTTCCTATATCAAAGCGCAGATGAGCGTGAAGCTGAGCAAGACTGTAGCCTGTGTGAGTAACATGATAATCTCAGTAATCTAATTCTGAATCTGAGTTGTGTACCTGATTCCGTGAGAATGTAATAAAGATCACTTTACAGATGGAGGGCATGTCACCTACTGATAGGTAACCGGGTAATACTTTGATAAACTATAAATCAAAAAAAGCTGGAAAAGTAAGAATTAAAATCAAAGAAAATAATTCTGAGGCCTTTTATTTAAACTTCAAAATGTTCTCACACAGACAATGTGACAGTTGCAAATATAAGTATCTTGGTGATGCAGCGTTTCTTACTAGTGTAACGGATGTGGCCGATCAGACATATAATTATTTTGCTTTATTCAACAAATAATGCACAGTCAACCTCTCCCACCCAGAAATTGTCAGTGTGTAATCCGATTCATAAAGGAATGTGCTGCTTGGAATGGACAGAGACATGATCACGCTCCTATACAACTCTACTTAAGACATATGCTTTTCATGTAACCCTTTATTCCCTCTTTATGTGTAATCAGGTGTTTTGCAACAAGTCTCTTGCTCATGTATTAATATTACGGTTTTAATACTCCTGCAATCAATGTTTAACTCTACCACAGCTAAACAAGATCATAGATGGTTCATGTTTGATGTCCCTGCAGAGCTAAAGTGGTGTGCTGAACGATCGTTTACATTTCATGTTAATACGTGTGCAACATATTAACATTTTAAGAAATTTTAAACATTTTTGAATCAGCATTCACCCAGAATGCATATGCAAATCACCTAGCTTCCCAACAAAGGGCCATTAAAACTTCCCTTGAGAAGGTAACTTTCTCATTAGTTAACTCAGCTCCTGAGGGTGTTACAAGTAGGGATGTCCCGATCAGGTTTTTATGCCCTTGAGTTTGAGTCATTTGATTTTGAGTATCTACCGATACCGAAACCCGATCCAATACTTCTATAATACATAAAAAAAGAATAAAGTGGAGTGAAGAAACAGATCCAGGATGTTCCTTATTTTTTATTTAATTCACCTTATTTTAACATTCAACAACTCTGTTAACAAACAGAGCACTTCTGTGAGGTAGCTTGAACAATCAAGCAATAAATAACATCAATTCTTCACCTTTGGACTTTAGTGCAACAGTAAATATAAAAAAAATCTAATATAAAAAAATAGCACTTCAACTTAAAATACCCGGCAGGCAATCCCAAGTTTACATATCTCACAGTTTGCTATGGCAATGTTGTCATCATCAACTTTATAATACCTCCAGACTGCAGACATACTCGCGCTTTCCGCTTCAAGCTGCTTCCGTGTTCTACTTTGCCGGCATTTAACCATTAGCATCTCTGCAAAAAAGTGATGTCATGCCGCACGCGTTGATGTTTCTGTGTGAAGTTAAGAAAGAGGTCTAACTCTGTGCCACCGCATAACTATGGATGTGTTAAAAAATTATGAGAATATATATATATATTTATATATATATATTCAAGTCCTGATCGGGAGGTAACGTTCCATTCGAGTCTGAAACCGCGTGATCAGGCCAGATTTCTGATCACGTGATCGGATCTGGACATCCCTAGTTACAAAAACACCCTTATAAAAGCTGGTGACTAAGGCCGCTGCCTAGAGGAGAGAGCCCAAGGAGAGAGCCCAGGAGTAAGAGTTCTTCAGTTCCAGCCCAGAACAGTTCCTCCTCTTCAGATCCAGTGAGCAAACGTGACAAAAATGGGATAACAGGACAGCCCAAACGTTCTCATCTCTGTTACTTTTCTTTCGCGAAACCAGAAGTCAACACGACTGCAGTCTTTGCTGCCTCAAACTTGGAAACTACAGACTCCACCCCACTCCAAGCCCCACAGGACAAAGAACCGAGCACCAGCGACGCACGTGGGAACATTGTTTAGGGCTTCTGGAAAAAGGCTTGTCTGGAGAAGAAAAGGTGAGCGCTACCATCAGTCCTGTGTCATGCCAACAGTAAAGCATCCTGAGACCATTCATGTGTGGGGTTGCTTCTCATCCAAGGGAGTGGGCTCACTTACAATTTTGCCCAAAAACACAGCCATGAATAAAGAATGGTACCAAAACACCCTCCAACAGCAACTTCTTCCAACAATCCAACAACAGTTTGGTGAAGAACAATGCATTTTCCAGTATGATGGAGCACCGTGCCATAAGGCAAAAGTGATATCTAAGTGGCTCAGGGACCAAACGTTGACATTTTGGGTCCATGGCCTGGAAATTCCAAAGATCTTAATCACATTGAGAACTTGTGGTCAATCCTCAAGAGGCGGGTGGACAAACAAAAACCCACTAATTCTGACAAACTCCAAAAAGTGATTATGAAAGAATGGGTTGCTATCAGTCAGGATTTGGCCCAGAAGTTGATTGAGAGCATGCCCAGTCGAATTGCAGAGGTCCTGAAAAAGAAGGGCCAACACTGCAAATACTGACTCTTTGCATAAATGTCATGTAATTGTCGATAAAAGCCTTTGAAACGTATGAAGTGCTTGTAATTATATTTCAGTACATCACAGAAACAACTGAAACAAAGATCTAAAAGCAGTTTAGCAGCAAACTTTGTGAAAACTAATATTTGTGTCATTCTCAAAACCTTTGGCCACGACTGTATAATTTGTGCTATTAACAAACCATTAACTAAGACTACATAGTCCATTTTGTTCACATGTAAATAAAAGCTGAGAATATTCTTTTCCACAATGATGCCTCTTGTACATCACCTTATAATTTGGAAGAAACCTGTGTCTTTTGCGGACAAAAACAAACTTGCTGGTTGAATAAATGTAACTTTAAGTCAGAGTTTGCCAGGGTATGAGTAATTTTCGCCTTGACTGTATATATCATTAGATTTTATGAGTCATGACTGCTGAATGTACAATGGTTTTCTTTAAATCACAGGTGTCAAAGCCAGTTCCTGGAGGGCCGCAGCTCTGCACGGTTTAGTTCCAACCCTAATTAAACACACCTGAACAAACTAATTGAGTGCTTTAGGCTTGTTTGATACCTATAGATAGGTGTGTTGAAGCAGGGCTGGAACTAAACTCTGTAGGGCTCCAGCCCTCCAGGAATTGACTTTGACACTCCTGCTTTAAATAAACGTATAATTTATTTATACTTTTAAATTTGTTTTTAAAAGACCACCACTGCATTACATTAAAACACTATAATTTTAGCACATTATAATGAACCAAACTGCTATAACTGATTGTTTTGAACAAACTATCATCACTCAAATATGTGCACGATTGGTCTGGAGAGTTCGTATAAACTCCAGATAGAAAAAAATGGCAGAATCTCTGTGAAAAGAGCATAAGTGGGGTTTAGGAACAGATTTGTTTGTAAAAATGGCAGGTGAATGAGGCGCATTGAATAAAATAAAGTTAAATTATATATTTATTTCTCTATTATTTATTTATTTGTAATTGTTATTATAATTGTTTTACAATTTTTTTTTATTTACTTTTTTATTTTAAAATTGTAATACATGGTAACTCCTCGCTTCTGTCATCAAAAATGTGGTACCAGAAATATCAAAGCAAACATCATAACAGGGGGTCTTTGACAACGAAAGCCTTAAATTTAAAAAGCCAATGATCCACTTTAAAAATAAAAGCTAAAGTGATAGTTCACCCAAAACTGAAAATTCGATCATCATTTACTCATTATTCACTTGGAATAGCAGTCACTAGTATTTATTTTTACTACTATGTACGTCTATGGATACAGGCAGTGGTGGAAAGAGTACTGAAAAATAATACTCAAGTAAAAGTACCATTACTTGCCCAAAAATGTAGTGCAAGTAGAGTAAAAGTATCTGTTGTAAATATTACTCAAAGTATGAGTAAAAATTTGCCCTTTTAAAAGTACTTAAGAGTAGCGAGTAGTGAGTATTACACTGTAAAAAGCTTATGCGTTTACATGTAATTTGTGTGTATGCGTAACATTTGGTAATGCGTTTAGTTAGTTTAGTTTAGGCCATTTCGGTCATCATACATTAAATACCCGTCATCTTCTCATCATCACATGCAGTCTAAACAGTCTCTTGGTCATTGCGTGTGAAGATTTTTGACATCTTCTTGGACACTTTTAATGCTTACAAACAGTTTGCTGTATTTATGAAGCGCCCATGTCTTGAGGTTGTTCATTATGATGTGATTTACTTTCTATGTGCGATTTGATTGGACAGGAATCACAGGACTGATTTTTCTAATTCCCATATACAGGAAAAAATAAAGTGGTGACTGCAGGTTGAAGCCGATACTGCACTAAAAATGTACTCAAGGGAAAAAAAAAAAAATTACACATTTTTAAAACGACTTAGTAAATTACAATTTCTGAGAAAAACTACTCAATTATAGTAGTTTGAGTATTTGTAATTTATTACTTTACACCACTGGATACAGGTTTATAACATTTTTCAAAACATTTATGTTCAACAGCAAAATGAAAGTGAGTAAATGGTGAATACATTTTCATTTTGGGGTGAACTAGTTGTTAAATACAGTTTATATTGCACTATATTCTGTTTCTGTTTTGACAAGAAGCATAAGAAAAGCAAAAAAAAAGTACTGAATCTTGTGAAAAATGAGTCATTTGAAGTCTGGAACTAAGGAATATATAATTTCTCCACCTACAGCCCAGCACATTCACCTGTCCTCTTTGATCCGTGCCATCAGAGGTTCCAGCCAGCCAGCAGTGCACTCACAGTGAGCGTCCAGGAAGGTGATGACCTGTCCTCGAGTGGCAGCTGCCCCTCTCAACCGGGCTCGAATCAGTCCAGATCGCTGCTCCATCCTTAAAATTCGCACCGGAACCTCCAGAGTTGCAACATAGTCTTCCAATTTTTTCTTTAGAAAATCTGGCAAACAAAAACAGTTGCTATCTACAATGTCATCCATAGATTATACTAAAGGTGCAGTATATGTAAGTTTGACACCCAGTTGTTGATAGGTATTGCATTCCTGGATCAAAACAAACACAAGCGCAGGTTGCCAGATTGAGGACCAACAGGAGAGAGTCTGACGATCGAGCCTAAAGGCTGATTTAAATTGTGTTCTAAACAAAAAAAGAAGGAATATTTTCCATATTAAAAGGAGTTTTTGTTCTGCTTTATTCAGTGTTAAACGCTAACAATGAGTTTGAATGCAGCAGCAGATAGTTCACCTCAGATCTTGAAAATAAAATAAACCGTTTGAAATTGAACTTTAGAACTGTGACTCAAAACCAACACATATCAGTGATTCAGCATCTACATTTAATAATGTTAACAAGGTTAGTTCGTTCATTTCGTGAGTGAGTGCATACTCTATGCTTCTGAATGGCTGTATTTAAATTTCTGTCGTGTTTTTTTGCAAACAGCCAAATTGCTTATCACTGCAAATCTCGTCACGTAGCGTGTTTTTAGGACACGGGGTTACAACAACGTAACCTGCTCACCTAATGTTTACGTTCATAATATTTATATTATTTGCTAACTAATAACCTCATGTGGAACTCTGAATCTGCGTCTCATTTTGGAGTCTGCTACTGTCCACCGGAGGTCGTATTTCGATCACGGGCGCATGCTTTGAGAGCGCCCCTTACTGAATGAATGAAATACGTGGTTTTCCAACAAGGCAACCCGGGCTGCTGAAATATAATTGGCTAAAGTGACAGTGGGCGGGTTAAAAGAACCAAAACAAAGACAGCGTTCCGGCACGTAACTCACATTTTCAAAGCAGAATATCTGACTTCAGCATTGCTTTCCAGATAAACAAGAATGTTCACTTGGCATGTTTCTTAAATATCTGCAAACATATTATGCTGTTGTTATGCTTGAGAGGAGTCAAAAACTCACATACAGCACCTTTAATATTGAAAAATATCTTAAAGTAAATGATATTTATGGACTAAATCTATGATTTCTACATTTTCTACGAGAAAACAACTATTTTAATATGTAAAATCCTTCACTGCCACTTTTAAACGGATAGCCACTCAGTTTGCACTATTAATGCATACAACTGCACTCAATTTGCTCCGGCCATTATATTGTTGTTTGCACATAAGCCAATTGCACTAGGCACTTTTTGCATAATAAGCACAATTTTACATAATTAACTACTATACATTGTTTACATCTGTTTACATAACTCCACAATCAGTATTATATATTGTTTACATTTATATAGTTATAGACCATTTCAATGTGGTGATGTCATTGGCCCATGAACATTTCCTGCTTGTTGTCAAACTATTTCATAACTTTAAAAAGAGGGAATTCAACCATAACTCAACATTAAAACAGCCATCATAACATTATTTATCAATATGCGGACCTTTTTGGATTCTTGGAAGCTATGGAAATGAAAAAAGTAAAACAGGAAATACGTTAGGACCATTGTTATTGTTTACGTCCCTCAAAATGGTCTATACTTCTGTCACTTCTGTGTATACATGTGCATAGATGTGCATCACGTGTATGATGTGTATATTATGTGTATGACTTCACTGTGGATGGCAAAGTAAGAATTTCATTGTACAGGGAAACTTGTTTCCTTACTGTGCACATGACAATAAACAAATTTAATTTAATTGAATTGTTAGGTGTTTCATAATTACAATGATTTCATCCTACACAAAGCTTTGTTTACCAAACAAGTGGTTCTAACTGAATTTGCATTGTTAACCTAAATATAATTATTTTATTTTATTTGTTAGGTTTTCAGCTCCTATACTCTCAAAATCATTTCACATAAATCCGAATATATATATATTTTTTTTACAAAACTCTGAGCAAAAAGTAAATAAATCTGTTTATAACCCCCCCAAAAAACAGTTGGTTTTGTGGCCCCTCATAAATGTTTGGTGAATCACTAGAATAAAACCACTGCATATAACACGTGTTATATTTTACACTAAAATAAAGTTGGCAAATCGTTTCACACTGGTCTGAATGTAAATGTGAATCCACATTCTGACAGCAAGTGGTTCCTACACTGTAGAAAGGCAGAAATAGAGCTGTTTCCCCTGTTACCACTGCACACAAAACACAATTTTCTCGGGATTGATAAAAGTGTAGGATGAAAAGGACACACCATTTAAGATTTTACCCATGACAGTCCTCTTCAGCCCTATTTTCATACAAAACAAGACCTATACTGTATTCTGCACCTCTGTGTGACTGTTGCTAACTTTTCTTAAAGGGAAAGTTCACCCAAAAATGAAAATGCACTCACTATTTTACTCGCTCTCAAATAGTTCCAAACCTTTATGAGTTTCTTTAATCTGCTGAACATTAAAGCAGATATTTTGGAGAAAGCTGAAAACCATTAACCATTCCATTTATTTATTTATTGCCACATCAGCAACTTATGGCTATTTCATGGATATACATAAAAAATATGACATGATAAAAACAAATTCGTATTTCAATAAAAATTACATAGACAAATAAATAAATAACTTTTTTCGGTAAAATTTTTGATAAATAACTTAAAATTCTTCCTGGTGGTACCTTTTTTAAAAATGTCCATCAAAGTACTCTCCTTATAAAAATTTGGCTAATGGTATTCAAACTTCCACATCCCAACAAAATATGTTTCATGGTAAGAGCAGCTAGGTGGTGCTTCGTAATTCAGTATATACAAATGAGTCAACCTAGAATTTGTCACTTTTAAAAGTTATTTTGTTATTTGTTTCTAAGTGAGTCTCTTGTAGACAGAACACAATAGGGTTAAAAACTGTGTACAGGTGCTACAGTTCAGCAAAATTTGCTTTCATCCCTCTGCTATTCCACTGGATTATGCAGTCCTTCATTTTTAGGTAGGCAAAACAAGCACAGTTCCTTTATTGTTACATTTCGGGGATAAACTTCTGCTTCTGGAAGTTAGAATCTCTTTCATTTCAACATCTTTTGGAGTTTCTGGTTTTTGACTTTTTTTACTTGGATTATTCTTTGATGATTGAGCTGTAGTGTTTGTTTGTGTTTTCCTTCCTCTAGATGAAAGGTTCGGTTCAATTATCCGGCATTGATCTTCATCCATTTGAGTCTGGTTTGAAGCATTTTGGGTTTTCTTTTTATTCGAGTTTTGATTTTTGTTTATACATTGAGGTTTATCATTATTTAACCAAGTTAAATCTGTTTGGCATTCTATAGAGTTCATGATTGGTTTTACCACAGATGCATATGATCTTTTTAGTTTAAACACTGGGGATTCTTCAATCTTTCTTCTGTATAGCTTACTTTTTCCGTGCCATTGACTTCCATAGTAGGAAAGAAAAATACCATGGAAGTCAATGGTTACAGGTTTCCAACATGTTTCAAAATATATATTTTTGGGTTTAACAGAAGAAAGAAACTCATAAAGGTTTGAAACAACTAAAGGGAGAGTAATCGATGACCGATCTTACATTTTTTGGGTGAACTGCCGCTTTAATACCAGACAATATTTTCACGTTTTTTCAAATGTCTGTAATTAAATATAATTTAATGAAAACTGCAATATTAACCGTATGGGAAACCGTTTATTATCAAACGTCTGCAGACTTTTGAGCCTATCATTCAAGCTATTTATTTACTTATGTAAATGTGTGTAAATATATAACAGCCTTTATATCCAGTTCAAGAATATTACTGAACACTATGCAAATGTTCAGATGGTTTATTTACAATACAGTTTGTATGTCTTTTTGTGGATCTATTATATGAGAGAGCTGCTGTAGCTTTGTTTACCAAATTAGTGGTTGTAATTGGATTTGCATTGTAAACCTTAAATAACAGTAAAGTTTTTATTTTTTATTTTACGCGTCTCAAAATCATTCTGCATAAATCCAAAGATTTCTTTACAAAATTCTGTCCAGAAATAGCAAAAAAATAATAATTATAATAAAAAAAGTCTTCATTCAGCTTCAGTCTTATAACTCCCAAACTACAGTTGGTTTGGTGGCCCTTCAAATGTTTGGCGACATGGTCAAGACCCCCAAGGCAAAGATTTTCTTACTATGGGGGAGATGAAAATGTCTTCATTAGCTACTATTTGAAAAAACGTAATGCTAATTTGGCCAAGACTTGGTCAACTGAAGCGCATCTTAGCCAATCAAATGGTGGCTTTTAGGCCCTGTTTACACTTTCAGGTCTTGATGCCCAATTCCGATTTGTTGCCTATATCTGATCTTTTTGCCTGTCCGTTTACACGTTCTTTTAATTATGACCCATATCCGATTAATGTGTTTACACTTGCTATACAATTTATGATGTCATGCATGCGTAAAGGCGGGTTCTAGCATCTGCGCCACACTAGCCACGATGCTTTTAGATCTGCGAAATATGCGAAGTTCGTAGGAGGAGGGAAAGGGCCGTCATCGCAGCTTGCGCCTATGGTTTATATATGGTGTCCTCCACCATTTAGAGGAATTTGTGGGTACGAGAGAGATCTCAGGCCTGGTGGGAGCAAATTGTGGCGACTGACCACTTTCCTCTTCCATGTTTCCTCTGTTGTTGTTGTTGTTTACCGCGTCGGCGTCTCCACACACGCTCTTCCTTCTACGTCAACAAACTGCAGAGAAGTACCCCATTGTCGCAAGTTTAATGACATACAAAATGGAATGCCTCAATAAATCCGATCTGCCTGTTTACATGATAGTCACATTGTCACATATCTGAATTATATCTGATTTATTTCCACATATGAAGGAGGCCTGAAACCGATCTCTGAATATCCGAATGCATGCGTTTTTTTCGTGTTTACACGGTCATAGAACAGATCCGATCTGTGTCACAGAATCGGAATTGGGTCATATTTAACTGGCAGCGTAAACGGGGCCTTAGTCTCCTTCTCTGCATGCTGCCATAGTGGTAGCATTAGCCGTTATGCTTTTTAGGCTAATGATTTCAGGCTTGCCTTCAATAGGCTCTGCCCAAGGTTAGAACCACTAGACTAAATCCACTACTCAACATTTAAATTTGAGTTATTCTTCCACTGATGGCTACTGTGATATCAAAGGAATAACATGGAAATGTAGATGTAAACATTCAGACCTCTTTCACTGGCATCATCCACCAGCAGTATCTCATGCAGCAGTTGTCTGGGCGAGCGGTTTATGGCGCTGTGTACGGTTCTTAGTAGTGTACTCCATGCCTCATTATGAAACACGATCACAATACTGGTGTTTGGAAGGTCATCAGGGTAGGTCTTCGTCTTACAGCTGAAAGTAAACGCAAAAACAAAGTTAATATGACCAAACTGTAAAAAAATTTTTTACATAAAAGCATGCTAATTATTATAAAATATTCATTCATTCATTCATTCATTTTCATTTCAGCTTAGTCCCTTTATTATTCTGGGGTCGCCACAGCGGAATGTCGTGTCTCGCAGGACAACGGTGCTACATAAATTAATCATAAATACAAACTCAACACTGGACATAAGAGTTATTTTAAAAAACAACAACTATGCATAACTAATATATACTTTAAGATACTTAACTATACACAAGACAAGTATATACAAGTACTTTTACATGAGACTGAACAATGTTGTGCAGGATATTGTGCAAGAGAGGTATTAAAGGTGAATATTGTGCAAGAGTTATTCAGGGTTGAAGCAAGCAGTGCAACATGATTGTGGTACATTTATAGTAAACATCTTTTCATTATTGAGTCCTTGTAAGATGGAGTTTAGATAAAGTGTCAGGTGCATAAGAGAGAAGAGTGTTTCTACAGGTGGTTTGTCAAGCCCACTCACCTGAATGAAGCACAATTTGAAATGCACAGTGTTTTTCCAAGAGACATGGAGTGATTAAGAAAGTGTCTATAGTGCAAATGTGCAACCTGGTGCAAGAGTCAGCCCACTCACCTGTATGGGACATACTCAGGAATGCATGGGGAGGGGGTGGATGAGATTTCAGAGGGGGGTAAATTGACTGGAGTTGAGGGCTCTAACAGCCTGTGGGAAGAAGCTGTTGAGTAGTCTAGCCGAGCAGGCTCTAATACTTCGAAACCTTCTTCCTGATGGCAGCAGCTGGAAGAGACTGTTGAAGGGATGAGTAGAGTCTTTCACAATACTGCTAGCTTTGCTGGAGCACCGTGAGAGGAAAATGTCCTGGATGGAGGATAGAGGGGCAACGGTGATCTTTTCGGCTGTGTTCACTGTGCGCTGGAGGGTCTTGCGGTCGGCAGCACTGCAGCTACCATACCAGACAGTGATGCAGCTGGTCAGGACGCTCTCAATGGTTACCCTGTAAAATGTGGTGAGGATAGGTGGAGGGAGACTTGCCCTTTTCAGCCGGCGAAGAAAGTGTAGGCGTTGTTGTGCCTTCTTGGAGAGGTACGTGGTGTTGGCAGTCCAGGTGAGATCCTCTGTGATGTGCACCCCCAGGAATTTAGTGGAGGGTGGTCAACGGAGTTTCTTCTGAAGTCCAACACAACCTTCTTAGTCTCTCTTTGTGTCATTCCATAGAGTGTATAAAAGCACATTTACAATTTACATTTCAGTTTATTAATTTAGCAGATGCTTTTATCCAAGGTGATTTAAAAAAATGAGGATAACAGAAGCACTTCAAATCACCAGAAAAGCAACAATATGTAGATGCAGTGACAAGTATAGCTTATGTAACGTACGGGCCGCAGCTGAAGAACGGGATTGCCCTTAAATACCATATTTCTTATTGGCCCGACATCCTTGACCATAGGTGCCAGAACGTCTGGCGTCAGAGATCGCTGTGCGTGACATCTTGTGTTTACCAAGATGCTTGGTCGGCCCTTGGGATCCATTCCTTGCTCTTCAATCTATATTGCAGATGGTGGGTGAGAAAGTGAGAAACTTTCCCTCCTACATCTCTGCAACCCAAACACATTCCAAAGGGAACCCCCCCCTTTTTCGACACACACATCCAAAGACACACACACAATTAAAATGGACTCAGAACTCACTTCAAATGGTATACAATATGTTCGTTTGCAGTCTATATGCTCTGCCCTATAGCAAAAGTAGTTAAAATATTATATGAACGTACGGTTGTGTCATATAGTATAGAAATGAGTAGATGCTGTTTATTGTGCGTTTAATGAGTGTCGTGTTTAGTACTGTTACGTTTCTCTTGCTATTTTACAACGCATGTTGCAGAGTGCATGATCATAACTTATACGGCTTACATTTTTTAATTCTCTGAGTTAATGTCCCTCCGTCTCTTCAGGGTGGATCCTTACTATGCATATGAGTGGCCCCGAGACAAAGAAAATCTCCTGCTCAAAGTTTGCCATGAAACCACTGGTCAGTCAGTAGAGAATGGTTGTGACTTGACCCATAGTTAAAACGCATCTACTCTCCAACATCATTGCAGAAAGGTCTCGGCAAAACCCGGGCAGACCACGTTTCTGTACCCACGTGACTCGCCTGAGTCCACGTTTCTTAATTTCTCGGTTTAAAGTTTGCGTCTCGCGTATCCTCCCATCTGTGTCGCAAGCTCCACGCATCGAGAAAGGACTTCTTAATAGACTTCATCTTCCAAGCATCAGAGAAACTCGCACAACAAGAGCGAGACAGACCCACTAAATTCAGGTATTTTGTCGTGCGTTTATGCTGTGCCCCTTTATTAAAAATGTGTTTTTATAGTCTTGGTGGTTCTTAATAGTTGTGTGGAACTGAGTTAGATTTGCCATTCTTTTATCTAAATTCTTTATTTCCTCGCTTTCTTTCTTTTCTATGTTTTTGTTGTTATGTTGTGTACGTTTGTTTGTTATTTGTTAGACTAGTCAATAAATCACGCTATAACCATGTTGGATTGTCTTTGTTTTGCCTCACAGAAAAGGTCACTTTAACGATAGATCCTTGCTACAGCTTATTGACGTTTAATAAAACGTATAAACTATTCATCTACTTCACAAGAAGTAGTTATAATTTGAGCGAGTGAAGTCATTGTTATATTTATTTGGTTAAATTAACTATAAGTTAATTCTGAATATTCATAATTAATAATCACTTGTTATTATTAATCATTAATATTCATAAATTGAGCTAATTTCACTACACTTAATTTAGCATTACGCACTGTTTAAACAAACAAACAAACAAACAAACAAACAGAAGGGACAGATGAAAAACAAACATCAAGCACTTCAAACCAGACTGACAAGTGTATTTTGCTACCATCTTAATGGGACTAGACAGTACAGAAGTAGCAGTCAAGTGTCACCAAGGGATCCTAAATAAAGCATAAATCTGCACTGGGGTGAGCTGAAAACAGAAAGGGAGTGAGGGAACAAAAAGAGATGGGGATAAATAAATGAGCAGCAGTTGACGGTTTATAGTTCTGATTTTTGTTTGCACAGACATGATGGGGCAAAAGGTCACAAACTGGAAGCAGACTACAGACGACAGCCGACAGAATCCATCTATGCATATCACCCAACAGCAACTCATAGGAGATTTTTGCTGTAGCCAAGAGTGAATGGGGAAAACAAGATGGGTTGCTGATGGGTTCTTTTATAGCTAAATTATATTAGTGGCGCTGCTTTAGGACACAAATGTATCTAATCTTATCCCAACTTGTTTTGTACAGACAAGCATCACCTACATTTTCTTAAGGAAATGTAAAAAGCTAGTTATTTTATTATATTGTACAGTTTCCTGAAGTATTTAAAAGAACACACCACTTTTTAAAAAAATAAATATGCCCATTTTACAACTCCCCTAAAGTTAAACAACTGAGTTTTACCATTTTTAATCTGTTAAGTTGATCTCCAGGTATGGCAGGAGCACGTTTAGCTTAGCTTAGCATAAATCATTGAATCGGATTGAATTGAATCATTGAAGACTTTTGATAATTTTCCTATTTAAAGCTTGACTCTTCTACCTTTATGTAAAGTTCAACACATGTATAGTTTATTGCTATACATGTATTGAAAATTGCTGCAGTACAATGGCTGCAGCTGGTACAATGATATTACTACAACCCCAAATCAGAAAAAGTTGGCACAGTATGGAAAACGCAAATAAAAAAAAAAAAGAAGGTAGTGATTTCTAAATTTACTTTGACTTACTTTTTACTTTTTACTGCAGACAGTACAACAAACATTATTTAACGTGTTCCTCATGATTTTTATTGTTTTTTTGTTTGTTTCTCAAAATAAACACACATTCCAAGTTTGGTTCCTGCAACACATTTCAAATAAGTTTGGAACAGTAAAGCATTTACCACTTTGTATTGTTGCCATTCCTTTTCACAACACTTAAAAGACATTTAAGGACTGAAGACACCAAGTGACAAAGTGTTTCAGGTGTAATTTTGTCCCATTCTTCCTGCAAACAAGTCTTAATGTGGACAACAGTATGAGGTCTTCGAGGTCGCATTTTGCGCTTCAAAATGAGCCACACATTCTCTATTGGAGACAGGTCGGCACTGCAGGCAGGCCAGTCAAGTACCCGCATCCTCTTCCTCCAGAGCCAGGACTTTGTAATGTGTGCAGAATGCGGTTCTGCATTGTCTTGTTACAATGTGCATGGAAAAGAAGGCAGCCAGACCCTGGCCTTTGGACTTGTTGCTGGTAACAGTCTGGATGATACATTTCTTCTTTGGTCCGGAACGCACAGCATCCATTTCTCCAAAAAATACCTAAAATACTTATTCATCTGACCACAGTACACATTTCCACTGTGTGACGGTCCATCTCAGATGCCTCTGAGCCCAGAGAAATCTACGGCGCTTCTGGACACTGTTAACATAGGGCTTCCTTTTGGCACAGTACAGTTTTCACTGGCATTTGTGGATGTAACTATGTATTGTGGTACTTGCCAAAGGCTTGCCAAAGTAGTCCTGAGCCCATGTGGTGATAACGCTTATAGATGAATGAGGATTCTTGCTGCAGTGCCGCCTGAGGGATCGGCGATCACATTTTTCAGCTTATGCTTGCGCCCTTGTCCTTTACACACTGAAATTGCTCCAGATTCCTTGAATCTTTTAATTATGTTATGCACTGTTGAAGGTGAAATATCCAAATGTCTTCCTATCTTTCAAGGAACATTGTTTTTAAACATTTAAATAATTTTCTCACGTATATGTTTCAAACTGGCGATCCTCAGCCCATCTTTGCTCCTAAAGGACTACACCTTTCTTGGATTCTGATTTTGTACCAAATCACAATTACAATCACCTATTGACATCACCTGTTTCAAATCACATCATTATTTAACCAATTTACCTGATTACTAGCCCTACATTGCTCCTGTCCCAACTTTTTTGAAATGTGTTGCAGGTCTGAATGACAGGAAAGGATGTATATTTACAAATGAAATGAAGTTGACCTGACAAAACGTTGTGTTCATATTTTCTGCAATGAAATACAAGACAAACTAAATTTGGAAATCACTACTTTCTTTTTTTTATTTGCATTTCCCATACTGTCCCGACTTTTTTTTTTTTATTTGGGGTTATAATGGTCTAATCCAGTTCAATGATTTATGCTAAACTAAGCTAAAAGTGCTGGACTAAAAATGAGAAAACTCAACTGATTAACTCTAGGGGACTTGTAAAATGATTCCTATATAGTGTTCCTATAACTGACACATAAGCAACATTTTATTCCTAATGAAGCAGTAAGGCCAAAAAAATAGTAAAGGATCTTTGTTAAACTGGAAAGGAAATGTTTCTCTAGAAAGAGAAAAGAAGAAAACACATCAGCAGACAGAGAAAGGGAAAGAGTGTGATGTCTCCCAGTGTGTTGAATGGTGCCATAACTCAAATGTGCCAGATGACTGTGGCATGTTTTGCTCTAACAGCTCTCTGGGATTTCATTATCCTATGATAATCGCTCTTTGGATTCTCTAAACAAAGACCTTTTTCATTGCACTCAGAAAGACACAAGGAGATGAACTCTGGAGCCTTTACAATAAAATTATTAATAATAAACAGTATGTAGCTTCTGAAACAGATCAGATACACAGGTATTTATCACCCAAGAACAGTTACAGTTGGTAATAAAGCCGGCATGAAATGAAAGTTAAGACTGTCCCTTTTACAACTATCATGAGGTACATTATCTTGGAACAGTCCTGAAATTAGAAAGAAATTGTAGGGTGGTGCATTATTTTGTTCTTTGGGAACCCGTTTGATTGTTGAAAGACAAAATGTTTCAATGTTGCTAACAAAAATGATGGAAGATTGATGAATTCAGACCACAAACAAGACACCCACTGATAGCCTCGCCTTAAAGGCACTCCATGTTACCAGGAAGTGAAGAAGTCTTTCTTTCGTGGGGGAGGAAAGGTTAATATATTTGATTATTTGATATTTTGACACTTTTTTGATGAGGGGGGATCTTGGCGGGTGTATGTATTTGTAAGAGGTGGAGGAAGATCAAACTAACATATTTCATTGTTACATAAACTTTTTAAGCAGCTCTCTGAAACCCACAAACTCACCCCACAGGGAGGTGATAAGACCCCACACCGAGGTTCGAGTTTCCATGGTAACGATCTTGATAGATGAACCTCAAAGCCTATCACACTTACATGTGAACCACTCACAGTCATTACTATATTCTAGAATGTATGTAATGTTTTAATGTGTGTGTGTGTATGTTCATGTTCTTTGTGACCTTAAATGTTAGAATGCCATGTCTGTGCTAAATAGTGTTTATTTATGATGTACTGGTGCGATATCAATCTTCATTCATTCATTTTCCTTTGGCTTAGTCCCTTTATTCATCAGGGGTCGCCAGAGCGGAATGAACCTCCAACTTATCCAGCATATGTTTTACACAGCAGATGCCCTTCCAGCTGCAACCCAGTACTGGCAAACATCCATACACACTCATTCACACACATACACTACGGCCAATTTAGTTTATTCAATTCACCTATAACGCATGTCTTTGGACTGTGGGGGAAACCGGAGCACCCGGAGGAAACCCACACAAACACGGGGAGAACATGTAAACTCCACACAGAAATGCCCAGACTGACCCAGCCGAGACTCAAACCAGCGACCTTCTTGCTGTGAGGCGACAGTGCTAACCACTGAGCCACCGTGTTGCCCCCTATAAGATTCAGCTTGAGAATAACAATTTTTTTTCCTGGTATGTATATTTGGGCAAGGTGTGAATGCAAACCAAAGAACTACAGATGTGAAATCAGCGTACGTAACCACTCTAAACTAATAGCAGTTTGAAGGTGTTTAACAAAATAGGTTTGGCGTTTGTCTTAGTGTTTTAGCCAAGAACTTTTTCAAACCACAACAAAATACTTTGTTTTGGCCTAACTTTGTTCAAAATTATGTTATGTAAGTTAAGTATAACATTAAGTATACAGCGGTCTTTGTATGATCCATAAAGTCCTGTGTGATGATGGAGTATAAGTCTACAAACACACACACACTCACCCGTCCAGCCTGACATCTGGCAGACTCCTGTTGAGTGCGATCATGTCACTGGCCATCAGGTTGAACTGATTGATTTTAAAGAGTTCTTTCATCTTGTCCTGCTCTTCTTTGGGAATCACCACAGCCTTCCCCATTTCACCTGGAGCCTCATGGGTGCGTGACATCACAGCTGGAAGAACACAAAGCAGAGTGACAGTCAGTATGGTTGTGTGTTTGTGAGTATATATGGATGGGTAGGTTTAATCGAGGGTTAAGGTGTAAGGGATGGGTCAACGATGTAATTATAAACATTAGCAGTGATGGGAATAACGGCGCTATAAATAAATGGTGTTACTAACGGCAATACTTTTTTCAGTAACGAGTCAAATCAAATGAATTATTGTTTCCCCCGTTACAACAACGTTACTGACAATAAAATGCGCGTTACTATAATTGAGAACACTGAAGTAGTGTTGCCAACTATTTTCAATGAAAAGGCGCTAAGCCCTGGCTGAAAAGTCGCTAAATTACGTCATACGTCAATTTGAATATTACTGACGTCATCACGTCCAACCGTTTCTTTTAGTTTAACAGCCTATGGTTAATAAAGGGGTATTTATATTTGCACTACGGTTATGTATGCATGTCATCTTAACTAAATTTATTGCTGTTTGAATACATTATATCAGTATAGGTGTGTAGTGAATTTGCAGTAATCTCTCAGGCGTAAAAAAAAACTCCAAGTTCTAAAAAAAAAAAACGCTCTACAAGTTCCGAAACTGCCACTAAAATATCTGTGATTGTGAACAAGAAAAGAATAAACGGTCAAATTAAACTGTTAAATTTAATATAAAGGAGAAGCAGATCGGTTTGACTGTACAAGGGAAATACCTCACACTCGCGGTGCTAAATCATTTGCCGTCAGTACGGAGAGGGGTGATCTGCTCTCAGGCTGCAGGTGGGAGAGACTGCTGTATGAGGACTGGGCCGCCTGTGAGTGCTCTGAGGCGGGGAAGGGGCCGACGGCATCACCCGCAGCTCGTTGAGAAGAGCAGGAACGGTACAGTACGGACACATGAGTCTATAAAAATCTCCAGTAACACACAAAAAAAGTCACTAGATTTGTCACTAGTCACTTTTTTGAAAATTTGTCGCTACGGGCGTCTGAAAAGTCGCTAAATATAGCGACAAAGTAGCTAAGTTGGCAACACTGCACTGAAGCGGTTTTTATGCAAGCAGTGCCTCTCTCAGCTATATGACCTCTCTTTCTCTTGAGTGGGTGTGTGCGTGTGTGTTCGGGGCTGGGGTGGGACACATAACCAACCAGTGATGATGATTGGTGTGTCTGTGAATGTGGTGTAACTGAGAACGTGATGATTGGCTTAGAGAGAGTACATTTCCATAGTTTGCCAATCAAAGGCAGAGTAGGGCGGGTCTTCACACAAGCACACGCAGTCAACGGCACACACCAACGACCAGGAGTCAGAACAATGGCAATTCAAAATTCATATACAAAGAGAGCATGTATGTGTATTACTATTATTATTATTATTTGATTATTTTTGGCACATTTCTTAAGAAGAAGAATTTAATTTATAATAATATTTAATTCATAATTTAGACTTGTTTGTTGACAAGTCTTGTGAGTCGTGGTCTGTGCAATAAATACTTGAAGTTCTAAACCATCTATTGTGTTTTTGTCACGTTTGTGGTTGGGGAAGGATGAGGACTCAACTGCAGAACTAAAATAGGTATTTATTAATTATAAAAATAAAACAACAATAAAAACAACCATGAGATTGTCAGTTTTATTGTACACTACAACTGTGTAACCATAGTAATGATAATATTCAGGGCTTGAGATTAATTTTTTTTTAATTATTATTATTATTATTATTAGAATATACAAGAGGTACACAAATTAGGATCACATACAAAGAGAACAAAGCAACAAAAAACTGATGAGAAAAAACAACAAAAAAACAACAACAATACAGTCAGGTGCGTGTGTTTGTGTGTGTGTGTGTGTGCATGTGTGTACATGTAACTTGGTGGGCATGTCAGAGTACATACATAAGAAAGAAAAAAAAAAAAAAAAAGATATATGAGCAATTCCATGCAAATGTCAACCTTGCCATTTGGTAAAAGTTTTTACCAGGCTTGTGTTTTACAGTAGTGTACAAATAATCAAAAATGTCTCTGTCAATGTTTTTAAACAATTATATTTGATTTACCAAAGTCACACAAGTGCCAATTTCACATCGGTCACATTCATAACGGAGAGACGTCACATCCATAATGAAGCTTTTTCCCTCATAAATGCACAACTGAAAAGTAAAATAAAATCAATGATGTTTGTTCTATAGAGAGCAACTCTTCTCCTGTTGATTAGCATTGTTTCTTTTGGGTTGTGCAGTTGAATTCACAGAATTTCTACAAAGTATGTTGTATACTGTAAACTCACTGACTTTTTTGGTCACATCCATAACGCATGTTAATTTTCCTCATTTAATATATAAAAAATGTTTTATAGATTGATATTTTTCTGATCCCATAACTCTGTGGTCAGTTGTTTTGGAAAATATGAGCAGATGTTTCTATATAACGTTAACAAACTTTCTCTGTCAATTTATGTTTGGACTTTTTACTGCAAATGTCACATCCATAACGCTGGAATTGCTCATATATACATAAACAACATGTACAACAGTCAATAAATGAAGCAAATAACACGGATATAAATAAAACATTGGTAGAAAGAGACCAATCAGTGGTGAGGAGTGACAACAATGAAAGTAATGTAATGATAGTAATAATGACAGTAAAAAGAAAAAAAGGACAAGAGTAATAATAGCACTGACATCAACAACAATAATAATAATTACAACAAGTACTACGCCTACTACTACAGAAATTACTAATGCTACTACTACTACTACTACAGCCATAACAACGACTACTATTACTATGTCTACTACTACTGATTCTACTACAACGAGTACTACTACTGAAACTACTACAACAATGTCTACTACAACTGATACTACTACCACAACGTCTACTACTACTACTACTACTGATACTACTACAACAACAACGTGTACTACTACTGCTCCTACAACATCTACTACTACTGACACTACTACACCAACGACGACTACTACAACATTAACTTTTTTGATCACCAGCCAGAGTGGCTAGTAGATTTTCAACATTATCAGCCACTCGCCATTTTCACTAGCCACAATTTTGTTGTTGGGAAAATATATTCTAGATGCATACATTTGACTTTGACATGTTAAAAATTACTTGATTTAGATTTTGTGTTATGTCCACATGCCTCATCATCCATTTCACTTTTTGTGTGTGTCGTGTATGAGCTCGCTCAATGTGCATGAGCAAATGGGTTGTGGTTTCATAGAGTCGCATTGCAATTAGTTCTTATTTCACATGACTTTTCAGGGCTCAAAATTAAGGATTTACCAGATTTATCTCTGACCACACCAAAAATAAATTATTATTTCTTAGCCACAAACTTTAACTAATGTGTCAAAGCAAGCAAAATATAGCTGTATACGTGTACTTTTTATTCAACAACAACTGACATTTAAAAAAAGAATTATTGTCATGTATCTAAAACTATGCACAGTAGTCTGTCCTGGCTAAAGATCTCAGATCACCAGTTAACTACACATAAATAGAGAGTTAATCTCCTATTAAAGCAATGTTATTGTAAAAAAATGATAATTAAACCATATTAACAAAAATAACTGTAAGCAATGAAAGCAGGTGAAAAACATACCATGTGCGATAATTAAATGATGATCACGCGCACACGGTTAACATTAGGCCCGTTAATAATCCTTTCAAAGAATAATTAAAGCGAAAACAGCAACCGCTGCTGCTTACAAACGTATATTTTTTTTTTAAATCTTGAGCTGTTGAAAGCAGCAGGACTGTGGGTGCACGATCATGATCATCGCTTTTTGTCCAGTCTATTTCAAATAGAACTGATCGCACCAGTTGCGTTTCCTCTAGGCACGGTTGCTTTGCGCAAGTAAACGGGAGCGCCTGACAGCAAGAAGGTCGCTGGTTCGAGTCCCAGCTGGGCCAGTTGGCATTACTGTGTGGAGCTCTCAATCATGTTCTCCCCGTGTTTGCATGGGTTTCCTCCAGGTGCTTCGGTTTCCCCCACAGTCCAAAGATATGAGCTATAGGTGAATTTGGTAAACAAAATGGGCCTTAGTGTATGAGTGTGTGAATGCGAGAGTGTATGGGTGTTTTCCAGTAATGGGTTGCGGCTGAAGGGCATCTGCTGCGTAAAACATATGCCGGAATAGTTGGTGGTTCATTCCACTGTGGCGACCCCTGATAAATAAGGGACTAAGCCGAAGGAGAATGAATGAATGAATGTTATATTAGTAAAAATGTCATATTAAAAGTTATATATGCATATACAGTTGAAGACAAAATTATTAGCCCTCCTGTGATTTTTTTTTCTTTTCTTTTTCAAATATTTCTCTAATGATGTTTAACAAAGCAAGAAAAGTTTCACTGTATTTCCTATAATATGTTTTGGAGAAAGTCCTATTTGTTTTATTTCGACTAGAATAAAAGCAATTTTAATTTAAAAAAAGAAAATAATAAATCAAAATAAAAACATTTTAAGGTCAAAATTATTAGCCTCTTAAGCAATATTTTTTTATTTTCCACAGAACAAACCATCGTTGTACAATAACTTGCCTAATTACCCTAACTTGCCTAATTAACCTAGTTAAGCCTTTAAATGTCACTTTAAGCTGAATACTAGTGTTTTGAAAAATATCTAGTAAAATATTATGTCCTGTCATCATGGCAAAGATAACAGAAATCAGTTATTAGAAATGAGTTATTAAAACTATTATATTTAGAAATGTGTTGAAAAAAAAAATCTTTCCGTTAAACAGAAATTGGGGAAAAAATATATAGAGGAGGACAAATAAGTCTGACTTCAACTGTATATGTCATATTAGGAAAAATGTCATATTAAAGTTATTTATGCATATAGATGTAGGTAACGTAGACATAAACTAAAATGAAGATGCTGAGAAATATTACAGCCACACATGGCTGATTGATATACTATAGTGTATTGCAGTTATGAACACAAAGCAGACTTTCAGTGCCTCCAGTGCAGCTAAAGCCCATCTAAACTGGCAGCAGTGTTCTGAATCATTGATCCATGTTATAGGATCTGTCAATGCAGACATTCCTTTTGTGTCCTTGAATTTGTCTTAACACAGTTTTATACGAAGAGATTTCAAAGACAGCAAGCAAATCAACTTAAACACATTCAGTAAAAATATGCTCAGGATTTCGGGTTTTTTTTTGGTTTGTTTGTTTTATCATGAGGTTCATACAGCAAAGATATCTACTCACCAGCCACTTTATTAGGTACACCTGTCCAACTGCTTGTTAACACAAATTTCTAATCAGTCAATCACATGGCAGCAAGTCAATGCATTTAGGCATGCAGACATGGTCAAGAATGGGGAAGAAAGGTGATTTAAGTGACTTTGAACGTGGCATGGTTGTTGGTGCCAGACGGGCTGATCTGAGTATTTCAGAAACTGCTGATCTACTGGGATTTTCACACACAACCATCTCTAGGGTTTACAGAGAATGATCTGAAAAAGAGAAAATATCCAGTGAGCGGCAGTTCTGTGGGCGCAAATGCCTTGTTGATGCCAGAGGTCAGAAGAGAATGGCCAGACTGGTTCGAGCTGATAGAAAGGCAACAGTAACTCAAATAACCACTCGTTACAACCGAGGTATGCAGAAGAGCATCTCTGAACGCACAGCACGTCCAACCTTGAGGCAGATGGGCTACAGCAGCAGAAGACCAAACTTCTGTCAGCTAAGAACAGGAAACTGAGGCTACAATTCGCACAGGCTCACCAAAATTGGACAATTGAAGATTGGAAAAACATTGGCTGGTCTGATGAGTCTTGATTTCTGCTAAAACATTCGGATGGTAGGGTCAGAATTTGGGGTCAACAATATGAAAGCATGGATCCATCCTGCCTTGTATCAATGGTTCAGGCTGGTGTTGGTAGTGTAATGGTGTGGGGGATATTTTCTTGGCACACTTTGGGCCCATTAGTACCAATTGAGCATCGTGTCAACGCCACAGCCTACCTGAGTATTGTTGCTGACCATATCCATCCCTTTATGACCACAGTGTACCCATCTTCTGATGGCTACTTCCAGCAGGATAACGCACCATGTCATAATGCGCGAATCATCTCAGACTGGTTTCCTGAACATGACAATGAGTTCCCTGTACTCAAATGGTCTCAACAGTCACCAGATCTCAATCAATCCAACAGAGCACCATTGAGATGTGGTGGAATGAGAGATTCGCGTCATGGATGTGCAGCCGACAAATCTGCAGCAACTGCATGATGCTATTATATCAATATGGACCAAAATCTCTAAGGAATATTTCCAGTACCTTGTTGAATCTATGCCACTAAGGATTAAGGCAGTTCTGAAGGCAAAAGGGGGTCCAAACCGGTACTAGTAAGGTGTACCTAATAAAGTGGCCGGTGAGTGTGTACTATACATTTTTATTGAGGAAGAATTTTCAGATGCTCAAACTAAGCAAAAATGTGTTATTTGGGACAGGCACAGTGTCTTCCAAGTTTCAAGTGTACATTTTTAAATTTGATAATTACGTTACGTGATTATTACTGCTTGTAATTCTGCTCAAATATGAGTACTATATTCATAATTGAAACTGTAATAATTTAAATATAATTATTCAATAATTTATAATGATTTTTATCATCCATCTACACTGGCTGCCAATCGCTGCTTCAGAGTTATGTGCCTGGCAGGACACGCCGCTCAGTGGTACCATCTCAAATCGAGAACAAAACCTATTGCAAAGACCTTCACCTTTAATGTTCCATCCTGGTGGACAAAAACAATAATTTACTTTACTGAAACTGAAAGAAAGAAACACTCAAAAAAATATTTTGTTGTTTGTTCAACTACTTAGTTGAAATGAGCCGAAACAACACAACTTAATTGTTTTATGTACAATCCACTTAAATTTGTTAAAGTTAACTTAATAGATTTGTGTTGAGACAATATGAATGAATCGTGTGAAACCCTGCATTTTTTTTACAGCAGAGAAGGGAAAAAAAATGAAAGGAAGGAAGGACTGAATGAAAGAAAGGAAGGAATTAAATGAATGAAGGAAGGAATGAAATGAAGAAAGGAAGGAATGAACGAACGAACGAATGAATGAAAGAAAGGAAGAAAGGAAGGAAAATGAGGAATGAAGAAAATGAAGAAAGGAAGGAATAAATGAAAAAAGAAAGGAAGGAAGGAATGAATAAATAAAATAAAGGAAGGAAGTAAGGAGGGAATGAAAGAAAGGAAGGAAATGAAGGAAGGAAATGAAGGAAGGAAGGAAT
>CAIGQV010000744.1:371279-445763 GCA_903798115.1 Danio jaintianensis | reverse complement strand
AAGGAAGGAAGGAATGAAAGAAAGGAAGGAAATGAAGGAAGGAATGAAAGAAAGGAAGGAAATGAAGGAAGGAAGAAAGGAAGAAAAAAAGAAGGAAGGAATGAAATGAAGGAAGGAAATGAAGGAATGAAGAAAGGAAGAAAATTAATAAAGGAAGGAAGAAATAAAGGAAGGAAATTAAGGAAGGAAGGAATAAAAGGAAGAAAGAAAGGAAGGAAGCAAGGAATGAAAGAAAGAAAGGAATGAAATGAATGAAGGAGGAAGGAAGGAAGAAAGAAAGGAAATGAAGGATGAAAGGAAGGAAATAAAGGAAGGAAGGAAGGAAATAAAGGAAGGAAGGAAGGAAGGAAGAAAATGAAGGAAAGAAGGAAGAAAAGAAGGAAATGGAGGAAGGAAGGAAATGAAGAAAGAAAGGAAGGAATGAAATGAATGAATAAAGGATTGAAGGTAGGAAATGAAGGAAGGAATTAAAGGAAGAAAAGGAAATGAAGGAAGGAAGAAAGAAAGGAAAGGAAGTAAGGAAGGAAATGAAGAAAGGAAGGAAGGAAGGAAGGAAGGAAGGAAGGAAGGAAGGAAGGAACAGATGGATGGAAATAAAGGAATGAGTAAACAAAAGAAACAAAGAGACAAAGAAATAAACCTCAAATGACAAGTGGGTCTGTAAATGATATTAATATTATCGTATTGACTTATTGTATTATGTTTTTTGTTCTGGAAGTAAACACATTTTTACACATTCAAATAAAGACTTAAAACACATCAGTTTAGCTGTGCATTTAGCGAATGAGCACTGTGCTATGTCTGACAGATCGCACAATTTGTGTTTTCTTATTCCTTTTTAAACCTGTTTTAACAAAAAAATGTTATCTATTTTAACCACAATAATTCTTTGTTGTTTTTATTTTTTATACTTTTGTGATTCTTTTATGTATTGTTTTGTTTCTCCTCTCTTTATCTCACTGCTCCTCTCTTTATCTCTCTGCATTGGTTACCGGTTGAATCTTGGATCAAGTTCAAATCACTGATGCTTGCTTACAGGACAGCTACTGGCACTGCACCCTCTTACATCCACCTGCTCCTGAAGGTCTACATCCCCTCCAGGAGCCTCTGGTCGGGGAGTGAGCACCGACTTGTGATGCCATCACAGAGAGGCTATAAGTCACTTTCCAAAACCTTTTCATTCAATGTTCCACACTGGTGGAATAATCTTCCCATTCCCACTCGGACTGCGGATACACTGGTATCCTTCAAACGACCACTAAAAACCTCTTCCGAGAACACCTGAATAAAACCACCTGTAGAAGCACTTTCTCTCTTTCTATCCCTCTCTCTCTCTAAAAAAAAACTCTTACTCTAGCACTAAATTCTCTGAGCACAAACAAGTTAAATTGTATAACTAGCACTTATTGCGTGTATAGCCTCTTCCTGTTGAATCGCTGAATACCTCCTCAATTGTAAGTCGCTTTGGACAAAAGCGTCTGCTAAATGTCTAAATGTAATGTAAATGTTTCTGTAAAGCACTTTGAATTACCATGGTATATGAAATGTAGTATATAAATTTGTTGTTAGGATGTTGTAAGTTGTTGGTGTTATGGGTGCTTTGACTATCACTCTGATTCCTCTTCTTCAATATTATTAGAGGCCGTAAACCAGCCACTGGATTAAATTACTGCCTCCATCTACAAACCAATAGTCTGAGCTGCCCTGAAGTGATATTTTCTTCTGTGACAGACCAGGTTAAGAGGGTTCCATCTAAACCTCTCATAGCCAATGGTAATGGCTTGTCTGATTTGAAGAGTTTCTTACATAAGTGGTCAATGTAAACCTGGTGGTCTGCAAGGGCAGGTTTATCCAGGATTACTTTGTAGAGCAGGAGTCAACACACTCGCTCCTGGAGGGCTGGTGTACTGCAGATTTTTAGCGCAAACTCTAATCAAACACACCTAAACAAGCTGATAAAATCTCACTAGTAAACTTGAAGCTTCCAGGTAGGTGTCTTGAGGAAAGCTAGAGATTAACTCTGCAGGTCACCAGCCCTCCAGAACCTAGGCTGTTTCTCAATTCCACAAATGCAGAGAACAGACTTGCATTCTCGTGGAGATCGGTCTAGCCAAGTTACCTAGGAAAAACAAACTCAGAAGACCGCGAGAACACAGAATGTGTCCTGCAAGAAATGGGATGCTGCGTTCTTCCTGGTGGTCACATGACCTTCATGCATTTTAACAGAAAATTATTTAAGCATTACAGCATTCATACAATGATTTATTGTTTTTCCCCCTTTTCAATACATATGTTAGCGGCAATGTGTGAAATCCCGGTATTGTATAGAATGCCTGATGGTTTTAGGCAAAGTATGAAATATCAGTTTTTGCAAAGATTTTGCATACTTTCCCTAGGCATTCTATACAATTCCTAGGCATTATATAGAATGACAAGTATCATTTAGGCAAAGTGTCAGAAGAGATTTTTGGTAACTGGTTTCGGTTAAAAAACAGGTTTTTAGCAGCATTGGCTCTTACTTGAGATAATTCATAGTAGAACCGTCGTTGCATGTCAACATGACGTGATTCCTGTCCTAGCACTACACTCCCTTCTGACACGCTGTCTTACAATAATGTTCAACACTCACGTACTTCAATCGCCATCCTCTAACAACGACCCAAGCGCCACCGCCAACATCAGTGGTGGGAAAAATGGCGGGGGTAGGCCAGTTACATACTTTGCCGCATAGCAACACGGCATTTTATAGAATGCCTAGGCAATGTATAAAGTAGCAATCATTTCATACTTTGACGTTCGATTTTAGGCATTCTATACATTTAAAACAGATTTAGTCAAGTAAAACAGATTTTAATATAAATTTAAGCAAATAAACACCCTTAACGTGTTTATGCCTTTATTAAGATTTTCATGTGAATGTTTACTTTCACCATCTCATTTAGGGAAACTCCTAAGATAAATAAGTTCTAGCTCAGAACTTTTATAATAAATAGGTACATAAAATGCTTTGCTTCCCACCTTCTTTATTTAGCCACAATGATTTCTAGGACTTCTAAAGCGAGTACTGTGCTCAAATCTGAATTCGATGCATTCTCGATATCAAGAACACATCCGGGTTCTTTCACGCATTCTTCGTTATTGCGGTCTTGGTTTTTGGAACTGAACTTTGGCAGTTAATGATGACATTTATGGCTCCTAAACTCTAGAATAGCCTTCCTGATAATGTCCGAGGCTCAGACACACTCTCTCAGTTCAAAACTAGATTAAAGATCTATCTTTTTAGTAAAGCATACACTCAATGCATCGCATAACGGTATGATGCATGAATGTGCTCCACGCAGGTGAGCTGGCTCGACATCACCTGTAGGACACACTCCTTAATACACCAGACATTGTGTTAGAAACTCTCATATGCTTTACATGTTTGTTTATTTAACTGCTATTTTCATCTATAACACTCCATTTTTGCATCTCGTTTAAATACACTATGAACAGCAGCTACGCTAATTATTTCCTTTATTCTCTATTTCCAACTGGGGATACTCATTCCGAGGTCCCTAGAGACTATGCAGCGCCATTGATGCGATCCAAGACCTGTGAAGAGATGATCCCAAGGTATCCGTAATCCTGGACCAGGTCGTATCCTGAGCTGATGCTGTGGTCGTCATGGAGAAATGGAGTGCATGAGACTGATTCCTGAATGACCACTGTGATAAACGAGTCCCCACATTGATCCTGCGGGCCAACCTGACCGTCTGCCGGTGCCCTACTCACACCTGCAGCTTCTCCACGATGGACGTCCAGCTTCTTCAACCTCCAGCGCCTAGACTGCAGCTCTGAACAGGAAGTTTGGGCAGATGAAAAATGGTCGTGCCTAACAGAGCCTAGTTTCTCTCGATGTTTTTTTTTTTTCCCTTCACTTCGTCAATTGGTGAAGTTTTTTTTTTCTCGCCACTGTCTTGCTCGGATCGGGACTTGTGGAGCTGTGCTTTGGTGGATTTGCTCTACAGTGTTTGAACTTTCAGCAGTAAAATTTAAACCACATTGAACTAAACTAAACTGAACTTCAACTCTGAAATCTGGACTTTACTAGAACTATGTTAAGCTGCTTTGACACAATCTACATTGTGAAAAGCGCTATATAAATAAACTTCACTTGACTTTACATTACACGAGAACACAAAAACGCAAGACTGCTTAAGAACGCATGTTAAGAAACAACCCTCATCTCATGTAGCCAGACCTCAAACTGACGGCTAAAGGTCTGGAAACTTTGGCTGCTTTGAATGGTCAAATACCGCCCACTGTTATATGACTGACATGTTAACCAACCAATCATGTTTTGTTTGTGTTGTGTCATGTTTACAGGTGTGGAAATGTCGCCAGAATAACAATCCGACACACAACAGTGCATCATTCATTCACGAACATCTTTGAAAGTTTACAACAACAATGCATCAATATTTTAAATGACCTGTCAGCTAAACATATAGGAAATCAGTAGCAAATGTTTGTAGACTGTTGTAAGATCTACTCATTGTTTTGGTGATGCATTGCTACCTAAAGATCACGCAGACTGAAATGACAAAATGAAAGTATTCTGTGTTCTTTAAAAGCAAGGTTTTGTTGTATTTGTAAGAATCCACAAATAAAGACACTTTACTGTTTTTAACAATGTCTTTCTCTTATATTTATGACTAAAATGACAGAATATCTGAAGGTTTTTTTACTGCCATTAGGAAAAAGTGAGTATAGACATACCCGCATGTTTGTCGACATCACAGGTTGAAGCACGTATGTAGTGAATATTGCATAATTTGTCAGCATTTAAGTCAAATTAATAAACGCTCAGTCACAGAGTTATCCTCACAATAACTGACGAGTGTTCAGGCAGTAAATCACTGATTCAAAAATGTCTTAGAAGACATTTTTACTACAACACCCAGAAATGTAACCAAGAATTTAAAGAATCCTGCTTATAATATTTATATATTAATGAGCACTGTTATCAATATAAACATCACAGCTTTTTTATTTTTCCAGGTGAACTAGTTACAATTACTGCACACTCCCGAAAATCCTGTATATTTAAACCAATCAGAGGATGTCTGAGGATCTGAAATGTTTCCAGAAAAGTGTACTAGAGTTGCACGATACTGGAATTCGGTACCAATAGATACTGAAATTTTAAAAACGTCCATTTCCTGCTAACATTTGAGCGCATTCTTAAACAGCGCTGATTTGCTGTTGTGTTCACGTTCTCAACAGAAATGACTGTGATTGGCCGTGAAGGTCATCAGTTCACCGAACTCACCGATGTTTACTGAGTGTAACCACAGGGACACTGGAGCGTTTTAAATCCGCAATTCATCAGCGGATCGATCGTATGTCAGCTTATAGACAAACCAGCTGATTGGCGTGACTTTGGAACGCTCCAGTGTCCCTGTATCTGTGGTTACACTCAATAAACAGCGGTGAACTGGTGACCTTCACGGCCAATCAAAGTCATTTCTGTTGAGCACGTGAACACAACGGCAAATCAGCGCTGTTTAAGAACGTGCTCAGTAGCGATCAAATGTTAGCGGGAAATGGACATTTTTAAAACTTCAGTATTGATTGGTACCAAACTCCAGTATCGTGACAACCCTAAAGTGTACCATATGCATCAGACAATTAGCCACAGGTCCGTGGGCAGTGCTTGGTGTGACATCTGAGGCTGAGACTATCCGGGAACAAGTTTGGTGACCTCTGTTGTAGAGCATATACATGAAGTGATGGCTTTATGAATATTGAAATAAACCAGCTTATGATGTGGCATGCAGCAAAACGCAACAATATACTGTACAGTGCGTGGGAGGATGGCGACTGCAGTATGATGGAGATCAAATCAACTCTGACAATAACTTCAAGAATAAAGCTACACAGCACAGATTCTTCACATCCCTCGTCAACCTTCAAGGTATTTCAAAGCAGTATACTGCGGGACTTGATTTATCCTCATCCACTGCTGTCTTACTTAGCTGCCTAATCCAAAAATAGCATCCATTTGGGCACAAGGACAGCCTATAATATCATGTCATTGAAATTAAACTGGATCCACTGTCCAATTATGGACACTACTGCTCTGTTCCAAAATCTAGTGAGCTGCCATCATAAGCAGAAATTTAGCGCACCGTAGCCGAAATTCATGTGAAAGCTTTTATGAAAAGACACCAAGTTTTGAACAAATTGCAAATAAGTTATTTCTGTAGCTTTGGAGAAAAAAAAAAAACAAAGACCAAAAAATACTACATCAAGTTATTAAGATAATATATATATATATAATATATATGTATTAGATAAAAGATTTTATATATACACATATATATATATATATATATATATATATATATATATCCAGTGATGGGTTGCAGCTGGAAGGGCATCCACTGCGTAAAACATATGCTGGATAAATTGGCAGTTCACTCAGCTGTGCAGACCCCAGATTAATATAGGGACTAAGCCGAAAAGACAATGAATGAATTAATGATTATTATTATATATACATATATATATATATTTATTCATTCATTCATTTTCTTTTCGGCTTAGTCCCTTTATTAATCTGGGGTTGCCACAGCGGAATGAACCGCAAACTTATCCAGCATATGTTTTACACAGCGGATGCCCTTCCAGCTGCAACCCATCACTGGGAAACATCCATACACACTCATTCACACACATACACTATGGCCAATTAAGCCTACCCAATTCACCTATAGCGCATGTCTTTGGACTGTGGGGGAAACCAGAGCACCCGGAGGAAACCCACGCCAACAAGGCGAGAACATCCAAACTCCACACAGAAATGCCAACTGACCCAGCCCAAGCACGAACCAGCGACCTTCTTGCTGTGTGGCGATCGTGCTACCCTCTGCGCCATCGTGACGCCCTAAATATATATATATATATATATATATATATATATATATATCCTTTAGTAAATCTGTAACTAGTACAAAGTGTTACAAAAATACAAAAAACAATTTCAGGCCAATTACCATAGAATTTTTTTTACTTTTAAGAATTTAGTGTGACCAATTGGTTGAAGCTGTTTGATGTTCATGCTTCTTTAGAACTTTATATGCACGTTCTGAGTTTTTGCTAAGGAATGTTTTGTGAAACAATGTTCAATATACAGTCACTCAAACACATAAAAAATGCAATATTTCTGTGCGGTGCCACCTTGGACAAAGAGACTGCATGCTGAATTTCGAATCAGTTGGACCAGAAGTTCCTAATTTAAACCTGCTTTCATGTTTTTTGTTTCCCACATTGTAGCGTTACCATGTTGTAAAATCGCACTACTTTTTATAGTGACCAATACATACGCATTGAAAGTTTAATGACTATATCTAATTCCATTCAAGTGTTATGGTGATTTTTGTAAATGTGTCCCCAGTCACATAAGATATTTAGTCATCCTGTGACAAACAATATTTATTTATACAACAGTTCTGTCTGGTTCTCAAATCTGATTGGCTGACAGCCTCTTCACCCTGTGTATTACTCCGCCCACATGAGTGGCAAGCAGAGGACTACAGTTTGACAAATGTTGCAGCTGTTGGGCAACATAATATACTTTTGAGGCTTTTTTAGATGAGAATGTCGTTGTTTAGATTGCAACTATGCAGTTTATTTATAAGATAGTGCCTATTTTAAATATTCAGAATTTCGGAGATTCAGCCATTGGCGGTCAGCCTGCCATACTAAGCAGAGCAAAGACGGTTGACGTTCCGCCACAAGATGGCGACAGAGACTGCATAATAAGTCCTTACGGGAGAAAAACAGCATTTTTTTAGCGTAAGTTTCAGCAGCAAATTCAACAACGTTACAGCTGAACAAATCATTACAGAACAGGTAAGTGACATTCTAAGTCGATCTCTCTCTTTTGTATGTTGTAGTGCTGTATTTATACCATAGTAATCTAAATCAAAAGTTTGCTTTGCTTTGGCTTTTTCGGGGTTAATTATTGTAATCTCCTGATTGCAACAGAAAAATACTGGGAGATATCTCTGTAGACTGATGGCATTTCATGCCGTTTACCCTTATAATCTTAAAATGTGAGCAAAATCACCTGTTTTCTGCTGTTCTGACGGTCAGCTGCAGATGTGAATGAATGGTGGAAGAAAGTAGTTCCTCTTACAAAAGGTTTTTTGAGATTCTCCGTGTTTGATTTTCTTTTATATATATATACACGATTATGCCGTCAAACTGTTGTATGTTGGGACACTAAGACACTCGGCCTGCGACCTAGAGCCAGCGTACGCCTCCCACCAGTGCCGATATACAGCCATATCACACTGCTACGAGTGTGATATTGCTCATATATAAAAAGTTGACATTTCCATTCAGGTTTGCCACAGGATGACTAAATATCTTATGTGACTGGGGACACGTACAAAAATTACCATAACACTTAAATGGAATTAGATATAGTCATTAAACTTTCAATGCGTATGTATTGGCATGATCTGAGGTTACTGTAAAAAGTAGTGATGATGCAAAAAAAATATTAAATAATATATATTTTGATATTCAAACTTCAGAATATCTGACTATGCCACTTTGGTTCAGATTGGGTTCGCAAAAGTAGTTTTTTCAAAAATAGTAAAAATACGCGAATATATTGCTTTAGCCGTAGATCCCAACAATGTAAGGCACTTGAATCTGTGGCCAGGGTCTTGGGAGTTATGAGCAAAGCAATTCCAGGCCAACTGGGGTGAGCCTCTTTGACTTGGAAGATGGGGTGGGTACTACCATCTCTGCCAAAGTTTCAAGTCCCTACGACTTAGGCTGCATGTCCACTGGAGCGTTTTTGCCGCAGCATTTTTGTTTTCTCTCAGTCAGTTGTCCTTACAAGTTGTTGTAGTGGTGGTGACAGTTGCATGGTATAGTCCCCACCCCTCCTCCACTGTGATTTGATGGCTAGCTCAAAAGTGACACTGATGGGCACTGTGTTTTTTGCAACGGCTACACTCCAGGCACTCGAAAAACACGACGCTATCATTAACAACAACAGAAAACAAATGCTCAGCTTGAGAAAAGAACACTTTGTGGACACGCACCCTTACAGTTTGGTCTAACTTTTAAGCCAGAAAAGTGACCTTTGGACTAACAATTGCAATAGAGTTTCAGTACTATGATTGAATTACCAATTATAACAACAAATATTAAATCCAAGATATGAGAAATGTGAGAAGAAAGTGATGTTCGGAACAAATTAGGTCTATCTCAGTCAGGAGGCTGCCAATGCAGGCAGTTTATTTGGAGCAGAGACAAACCTGTTTAAAGAGATTATCTGAAGTTATACATAACGGTTTGAAAGACCATTAAATAATTGATGTCCACTAAGCACTTTGTCTTTGGTTTTTATAAGACTTTAAACCTCTGTTGCACTATCAATCTAAGAAGAGGGTGATTTACATTCGATGCACCAATTAAGACAGGGAAACTATTCTCCACTGTATTGCTGCATTGATCCCAGTGCAGTGTTTATTTAGGAATAAGATTCATATTTGAAGCAATCTCTGTGCTCTATTTTAATGAGCTGTTTGTAGTATCATACATATTCTACAGTCATTCATTGTTCAACAAATGAACAACTACATAACCATTGTGTATTATGCAAAGACTAAAAAAAGTCAAATGAATGGTTTTCCTTAAACAATATATGTGACTCTGGACCACAAAACCAGCCATAAGTGTAACTTTTTTAGTAGGGAAAAAAACTGTATTTGATTTTCCTACCATGAAAGGTAATGGTTACAGGTTTCAGCTTTTTTTTTCTAAATATTTTCTGTGTTTAACAGAATAAAAAAACCCATAAAGGAGTAAATTTTAAAGAGCCCCTATTATGGGTTTTGAAAATTACCTTCCATGCAGTGTGTTGTACATCTTTACACAAGTTAAACATCTCCCATGGCCTGCACAGTCACCAGATCTAAATAATATTGAGCCACTTTGGGGTGTTTTGGATGAGCGAGTCAGGAAACATCTTCCTCTACCAGCATCATGTAGTGACCTGGCCACTATTCTGCAGGAAGTATGGTTTAAAATCCCTCTGGCCACTGTGCAGGACTTGTGTCTGTCATTCCCAAGATGAATTGATGCTGTATTGCCACAAAAGGTGGGCCTACACCATAGTAATTAATTATTGTGGTCTAAAAACCAGGTGTTTTCAGTTTTATTGTCCAACCCCTGTAGACTTTGTCTATAATGTTACTATTCCCAGCAAATAAAGTTTGTGTATGCATAACATGATAAACCCTTTTTCAATGACTTGGATAAATTCAAGCAGTGTTTTACATACTTTTTTTCCAAAACTTTAAGGGATAATTCACCCCCAAAAATAACTCATTTACTCACCCTTCACTTGTTCTAAAGCTATTTGAGTTTCTTTCTTCTGTTGACCACAAACAAAGATATTCTGAAGAATGCTGGTTGATGGTACCCAATGACTTCCATAGTTGGAAAAAAATACTATGGAAGTTAATAGGTGCGGCACAACTCGCATACTTATGCACTATTCTACGCCATTTTGTAGTATAAATAGTGTAAGTAGTGCGTTCACACTGAAAACTCTAAAAAGAATAAGTGCACATTAAATACCCGGATAATGCACTTATTCAACTGGTAATATGAAGTGTGGAATGATGGACACTTCACACACTCAAATGCCGCTGCTTTGCTCACGTGGCGAAAGGGGCGGAGCTTTCGGGCGCACATGTTGGATAACTTTATTTATTTTGGATTGTGAAAGCAAAATTCTCCTATGAGAGTGATTATAGATCCTCCCGATGGTGAATGCGGTTATACTCATGGCAGGTATTATTTGGTGCTTTGGTCATTTACTTCACTAATTTGGCAACAGTCAAACATCATCAGGGAAACGGTTTGAATTTCCGCTTAGTAAAAAAACATTAGTGTTCCATTTGGGACGACACTACATACATACAGTGCATCCGGAAAGTATTCATAGCGCTTCACTTTTTCCACATTTTTTTATGTTACAGCCTTATTCCAAAATGGATTAAATTCATTTATTTCCTCTAAATTCTACACACAATACCCCATAATGACAATGTGAAAAAAGTTATTTCGAAATTGTTGCAAATTTATTAAAAATAAAAAACCTGAAAAATCACATGTACAGAAGTATTCACAGCCTTTGCCGTGAAGCTCTAAATTGAGCTCAGGTACATTCTGTTTCCACTGATCACTCTTGAGATGTTTCAGCAGCTTAATTGGAGTTCACCTGTGGTAAATTCAGTTGATTGGACATGATTTGAAAAGGCATACACCTGTCTATATAAGGTCCCAGGGTTGACAGTGCATGTCAAAGCACAAACCAAGCATGAAGACAAAGGAATTGTCTGTAGAACTCCGAGACAGGATTATCTCGAGGCACAAGGCTGGGGAAGGTTACAGAAAAATTTCTGCTGCTCTGAAAGTTCCAATGAGCACAGTGGCCTCCATCATCTGTAAGTGGAAGATGTTTGGAACCACCAGGACTCTACCTAGAGTTGGCCAGCCATCTAAGCTGAGTGATCGGGGGAGAAGGGCCTTAGTCAGGGAGGTGATCAATAACCCGATGGTCACTCTGTCTGAGCCCCAGCGTTCTTCTGTGGAGAGAGGAGAACCTTACAGAAGGACAACCATCTGTGCATCAATCCACCAATCAGGCCTGTGTGGTAGAGTGGCCAGACGGAAGCCACTCCTTAGTAAAGGGCACATAGCAGCCCGCCTGGAATTTGCCAAAAGGCATCTGAAACAAAATTTTCTGGTCTGATGAGACTAAAATTAAACTCTTTGGAGTGAATGCCAAGCGTTACGTTTGGAGAAAACCAGGCACTGCTCATCACCAGGCTAATCCCATCCCTACAGTGAAGCATGATGGTGGCAGCATCATGCTATGGGGATGTTTTTCAGCAGCAGGAACTGGTAGACTAGTCAGGATAGAGGGAAAGATGAATGCAGCAATGTACAGAGACGTCCTGAATGAAAACCTGCTTCAGAGTGCTCTTGACCTCAGACTGGGGCGACGGTTCATCTTCCAGCAGGACAATGACCCAAAGCACACCACCAAAATATCAATGGAGTGGCTTCACAACAACTCTGTGAATGTCCTTGAGTGGCCCAGCCAGAGCTGGTGTTGAGTGTGTAAGTACATAAGTACATAGTGCACGAGTGCATAGTATATAGTGTGCCATTTGAGACGCAGCTAATGAGTGCCAGCAACCAACATTTTTTCAAAATGTCTTCTATTTGAGTTTCTTTCTTCTGCTGAACACAAAGGCTTTAGAACAAGTGAAGGGTGAGTAAATGATGAGTAATTTTATTTTTTGGGTGAAGATTTTATATATAGTCAAGACTGTAGATTTGTTTAACAAAAAGGTTATACCATTTTGTTATCGGTAGAACGTGGAATAAGAGGATGCTTGGCAACAAAGTTGCATTGTGTGTTTATTTCATTATAAAATATATTTTTTTATTAAAACCAAAAAGCACATTCCACTAATAATATTAATAATTATCCACTAATAAAAATATGAATCTGTCAGGATTAATCCTTTGACTCGCATAGAATTTGTTTTTCCTACTATGGAAGTCAATGGTTACAGGTTTTTAGACTTCAAAACATCTTCGTTTGTGAAGAAAGAAACTTAAAGGTTTGGAACCACTTGAGGGTGAGTAAATGTTGATCTTGCGGAGAAATATCCCTTTAAAAATAATGTGTGTAATATTGTTACTACTATTTGAGTAGTTTTTATAGAGTTGAAATCGAAATTATTAGCCCTCCTGTAAAATTTTAATTTTTTTAAAAACATCTCTCAACTGCTGTTTAACAGACAAAAGTTTTTTCAACATATTTTTAAACATATTAGTTTTAATAAATAATTTCTAATAAATCATTTCCTTTGTTATAGTCACAGTGCAAAATATATTGTTTTTCTTATTTTGCATGATACTAGTGCAAGAAACCTTTAAGACTTACTGTAACGGACTCATCAACGGCCTTCCCAAAAACACAGTCAGACCGTTGCAGCTCATCCAGAACGCTGCGGCCAGGATTCTGAACAGAACCAGAAAATCCGAGCACATCACACCTGTCCTCAGGTCTTTACACTGGCTTCCAGTTACATTAAGAATAGATTTAAAGTATTATTACTTGTCTATAAATCACTAAATGGCCTAGGACCTCAATACGTTACAGATATGCTCACTGAATACAAACCTAACAGATCACTCAGATCTTTAGGATCATATAAACTAGAAATTCCAAGGGTTCAGTCAAAGCAGGGTGAATCCACCTTCAGCTACTATGTCCCCCGCTGCTGGAATCAGCTTCCAGAAATGATCAGACGTGCTCCAACGTTAGGCTCATTCAAATCAAGACTGAAAACACATCTGTTTAGCTGTGTCTTTCCTGAATAAGCACTGTGCTACGTCCGACAGATCGCACTATTATGTCTTTCTTTTTCTTTTTTCTTTCTTTTATAACCTGTTAGAACATATTTTAATCTGTTTTTAATCACTTTTATTATTTGTTTTTTTTATTTTCTCATACTTGTTTCTTTTATTCTTGTTTATGTAAAGCACTTTGAATTGCCACTGTGTATGAAATGTGCTATATAAATAAACTTGCCTTGCCTAGTTTTCAGCTTGAAATGCCAATTACAGATTTATGTTAACTAGGCAAGTTATGATAATTAGGCAATTCATTGGATAACTGTGGTTTGTTCTGTAGACTATCAAAAAAAAAAATCTTAAGAGGCTAATAAAATTGACCTTAAAATTAAATTTAAAACTTTTTTTTTATTCCAGCCAAACAAACAAAAATAAGACTTTCTCCAAAAGAAAAAAATATATAGTAAATACCTTGAAATGTCCATGGTCTGTTAAACATTACTTGGCAAATATTTTAAAAAGAATTAAAAAAATTCACAGGAGGGCTAACACTTTTGACTCTATGTGCACCTTGTTCAATGTTTAAAATTCTGAACTTGCTTTGTGCAAAATCCTTAACCTTCAGATAACCTCCTCTTGCCATCAGGTCTGAGCTAATCACTGGTGATGGCCTCAATAAGAGCAGATCTCCAAACTGGCCCGACCTTATGAAAAACCAATCTAGCGCAAATGGCCGACAGACGGCAGTGCTTCTAAGCCCTGCTCTTTCAGCACAGTGGCTGCTTAGACCTCATCTGACTGTTTAATACCCTAATAGCTTCCCTGCCATTATTAAATCCTGAATAAATGGATGCAGGTTGGATTTCCGACAGACACAGGCTTTTTGCTTGTCCACTTCATTACAGGAAACAAGCAGGCAATAGAAACGGAAATTAATAACAAGACATTTGATGTAGTTGTTGTTTCAGGTTGTCTAAACCCAAAAGCAGCTTAAAGTACAAGTTAAACCTGTTTACCGGGCAGATCATTGAAGTGAGGACAAGGATCTGATCATGCCGGGATTAAACGGTTAGAAATGAGCAGCTGGTGAGCACAATTCCAGAGATTTTAACAATGAAATGGTAAAAGAAACTAAAAGTGACTGAATTGCCAAATTGACCAATGATCAACTGATACATTTTTGAACAATGATCATCCTTATGTGTAAAATAATTATCAATGAAAATCATAGAATACAAGAAGTTTTCAATCAACAAAAATGACTGAATAGTATAAAGTTCTTATATTAAGTTCTTATATAAGTGGCTTATATTATAAGTGTTCTATGGCATATGACATCTATATTAAAAGGGTAAAAAAAAAAAGATGCATATAAAATATTCATTCAATCATTTTCCTTCAGCTTAGTCCCTTTATTTATCAGGGGTCACCACTGCGGAACGAACCGCCAACTTATCCAGCATATGTTTTACACAGCGGATGCCCTTCCAGCTGCAACCCAGTACTGGGAAACATCCATACACACTCATTCACACACACTCATACACTACGGCCAATTTAGTCTCTTCAATTCACCTATAGTGCATGTCTTTGGACTGTGGGGGAAACCGGAGCACCCGGAGGAAACCCACGCCAACACGGGAAGAACATGCAAACTCCACACGGAAATGCCAACTAGCCAAGCCGGGACTCGGATCAGCGACCTTCTTGCTGTGAGGCGACAGTGCTAACCACTGAGCGAGTATCTAGAGTGAGTATTGTGCTCAAGTTTACATTTAATGCATCCTCAGTATCAAGAACACATCCGGATCTTTCACGTGTCCTCCGTTATTGCAGTCTTGAGATTTGGAATTGAACTTTGGCAGTTAATGATGACATTACACAAGAACACAAGGATGCAAGATCGCTTAAGAACACATATTAAGAAACAGCCTTAAGCTCATGTGAACTCAAACTGACGACTGAAGGTCTGGGAACTTTGGCCGCTTTGAATGGTCAAATACCGCCCACTGTTATATGACTATACAGGTTAACCAACGAATCATGTTTAATTTTGTGCCATGTCATGTTTACGGGTGTGGAAATGTCCACAGGATAACAATCCGGCACCCAACCGTGCATCATTCATTCACGAACATCATGCATGTTTAGTGAATGAGACCGATTACTCCTATCTACATTGAACCTGGCTTTCTGTTGGAAAAATGTCTGCAAATTAGTGCACATAATGTTTTTTATAGGCATCTTAAACACAAAAATAAATTAATACATGAACCAATGACCTGGACTGATTGGACATGTGAATGGCTAAAATAATAAATCTTAACATTAATTTAAATGATTTGACTGACCTCTGAGCGCAGGCAGGAGTGAATGGTCCTTCCGGTTATCGCATTTGTTGCATTCACTGAAGTATAGCAAAAGGAAGACGTCCACTAGCACCCAGACCAGAGAGGTGGTCAGGACCACCTTACAGTACACAAAGCGTCTCATGAGCCCCTGTTAACGTCAGGACCCCACAGACTGACAAGTTTGAGGGACACAGGAGACAGGGCAGGGGGCAGTGTGACTGGACATGCGCTGAGACGTCATCCCACTAGAGGACCAAAAAGAAATGCATATATAAGATGTGGATACTTCTTTTGTAAACACACGTAACATGGAGAACATACACTATTCATTAGGCCCTTATGAATAATCCACAGCAATACATCAAAGTTACTTACTTACTTACTCCCAGGGCCATTTATGTCGAAGTTGATATTTAGCTGCACCATATTGGTGTTTAGTAACATCTAGTTTTTATGAGGTGGGTTGTTAGCCCAACGCTCAACCCCCAACCTGGAGGACCAGGACATACACATACACTACGGACAATTTAGCTTACCCAATTCACCTACAGCACATGTCTTAGACTGTGGGGGAAACCGGAGCACCCAGAGGAAACCCACGTCAACACAGGGAGAACATGCAAACTCCACACAGAAATGCCAACTGACTCAGCTGGGGCTCGAACCAGCAACCTTCTTGCTGTGAGGCGACAGCGCTACCCACTGCGCCACCAAGTGCATGAATGCAAATGCTTGCAGGTACACAATTTGTATTTTACACATTGTTTAGCGCAGAATTCCAAATGCACTGATCTGCAAACTGAGAATTTTTCATATTTTGCCTTTCTGGTCCACTATTTAAGTGTCAAGGTCTGGCTGGTTTGGTGTTAGATACTGTAACCATACCATCTGGCTTCAAAAATGCTTGCATATTTGTCCTCCCTCATCACTTTGTTTACTTATTTGTAACTTACTGTTTTATTTTTGATGCTTGCAAGGTGGTGCTGCTATTTTATCAACCCAGGCTCATTCTGAAAACGTACCGATATATACATTTCTGGAGAGCGCCAAATACGTCCCAGAAGGTAAATGTTTTTTGCAGTTTTTGTTTTCACAAATCCACCAGAGGCCGCGGTGTATGCTTTTTGAGATCTCAAATTTCTCTCGCGAGTGCCATTCATGCATGCTGTTCTCGCGTAAATCCACCAGAGGCCGCTGTCGACTGACTGTCCACATACATGTCGAGCTACTGGACAAACTGGTAACAGCGGGAAAGCCGCCCATACGGAGGTAAGCGGTCAGCTGGTAAGCGCGAAAAAGAACAGCGCCATACCGCCCTGTAGCATTCGTTTTAAAGACGAAATGCAGCCATACGTACTTTTGGCTACATAATTTGCGATCTCTTGAAATATATATAGGGCTACGTTTTCAGAATGAGCCTATGTTGTATTTTATACATATTGGACTGTCACTTTTAATCTTTTGTTCTACTCAGAGTAACCTGCAGTGCACTATGTTGAAGCAAAGATTGGGCTTGGCTGCTCACGTGGATTCTACAATTGGATTACATGATTTTGTTGGATTACATGATGATGTTGTCCCAACACAAATCAATTATGTGGAACCAAGCATTTTTGCATTGTAAGTCCTAGGCAGTATAGTCATTAAGTCATAGTTTTACTGCCTTACTCTCTTCTCACATCTCAGTCCCTGCCTGCCGACACAATACTAGTAAACTGGTTTTGATCATTATAAATTAATGCAGATTCACAGTGTCGAGATTAAAAATCATGTCTTATGCCACATTATTTAAGGTGCTGCTTTTGTAGTATTTTATTATTGACAAAAAACTGGACTTGCTGTTTTTAAATGAAACCTGGCATAAGACAAAATATTTCTGCTCCACGGCATAATCTGGAAGACATCACTTTTTGTTTTCTTTTTACTTGTTGTTTAAAGGGCACCTATGATGAAAATCATCTTTTTTTAAGCTGTTTGGACAGAACTGTGTGTAGGAATAGTGTGTGGACAGTCATATTGTGGTGATATAAAGATAATAAGTCTCTTTTTTTTAATTTCCTGATGTTAAAATAGTATCCAAATCCCTCCCATTTTGAGGCCAACCGCAACTTAACGTAGGAATGCAGTTTCCCCGCCCACCGAATTGATTGACAGCTGCATATTAACATGTCTCTGTAGTAACGCGTATAATCATATCAACAAGACAGCAACCGGGAATAAAAGATCTGTTCAGTTCGCTAGGATCATCAATCATCATCAAACGTGATCAAGAGTGAGTTTTACAAGTTTAACACGTTTTTAAAACAGTGCATGTTTGTAATGAATTACAGCGATTTACTTCAGCTTTACTTTATCACCACAGCCGCGTGTCAGTACAATTATAAAAGAAGATGCTTCAATCCTGGGTTGTGGACGTTAAATCAGGTTTATTTTGTACATTAACATAACGGATATCCATACAGCAGTGGATATTAATGTGTATCCTGTCACATTTGCCGTGCAAAAACAGTGCAAAGCTAAACGCGCGCGCTGTCTGTGTGTGTGTGTGTGTGTGTGTGTGTGTGTGCGTGTGTGCGTGTGTGCGTGTGTGTGCGCGTGTGTGTGTGTGTGTGTGTGTGTGTGTGTGTGTGTGTGTGTGTGTGTGTGAACTTTGTAACGACATTGTGTGTGACTCATCGTTGCAACTCCACAACAAATACATCAAATAATCATTGGGAAAGTTCTTACTGTAATATTTCTCACAAACGTTACCTGAGATCTGCTTCCTTCATGTCTGTCTGTTATCTGACGCAGCCGAGGGCGGAGATTGAAACACACTAAAAGGCACGTGGGAACGGTGGGCGGGGAGGGCTAGCATTAAAGGCACAGTCCACAAAAACAGCTACAAGATGCTAAGAGCTTAAAATTACAAACTTCTGAAAGGTATAATAAATAATCTGATGGGTGTTTTGAGCTGAAACTTTACAGACACATTCTGGAGACACAAAAGACTTATATTAAATCTGGAAAAAGGGGTAAACTAGGTGCCCTTTAACCTGAGCTCTGTGGCTGTCACTAATTTCTCATCTCTCTTGTGCTTTTTTAGAACTATTTCTGTTCCTACATTAAACATTGCTACAACAGTGTACAAGCCTGCACTGTAAGAAATAAAAGTTGACTCAATTTTAAGGCAACAAACTTCAGGACATTTGAGTTGACTCAACTTTGACTCAACCCAATTACTGCACTTGACTCGATTTAAGTTGAGTAATCTCAAAAATGTCCTGAAGTTCGTTGCCTTAAAATTTTAAGTTGAGTCAACTTTTTTTTTTTTTTTTTTACAGTGTAGATTTAATATCAGAGACTGCAGATTGGTTCCTATGTTGAGCTTAATTTTTCAAAGAATTCTTATTTTAGGTGATTTTAACGTACATTTGAATCTAAATGAATCCAACAGCTAATGAATTCTTGCTACTTGACTGTGTAACTTAAGTCACCGTAGATGTTGTGCTTGCCAACAGCTAATTTGTACAACAGCTCTTTTCTGATGACACTAGATTATCTGATAATTGAGATGTTTTTATAACCTGGAGCTGTTTCCATTTAGAATGGCCTGTTGTCCTGATTTGAGTAGAAAGTTTCACTATTAAACAATGCTCTTATTATTAATCTAGACTCTTTTTCTCCCCTAAGGTAAGGATTTTGTTTTTATTTCACAGTACTGAGACTATCACAGTACTGAGAATTCTAATCCTCCTTGATCTTAGATCCGCTTTCGACACCGTCTTTTACTTGATTGCCTTGATGAATTTCTTGGTATGACCTGTACTGCTATAAACAGGTTTAATCCATTCCCAGTTTGTCTCCACGGGAGGTTGTGGCTCTGTGAATTTCTCTGTACATACTGGTGTCCCTCAAGTTTTCGTTTTTAATTTACTTTTGCTTTTTAATTTATTTGTCACCACTTGGACATCTTTTGAGATCGCTTGATCTTCCTTATTATTTTTACACAGATTACACCTAAACTATATACATTGATAACACAGTTTAGACGTGCATCTGTTAACTTTCAAACTTTGCTTTTGAAATCAAGACATGAATGAATGAAAGTTTCCTCTTCCTGAATAGTTGAACAACTAAAACCATGCTTATTGGTTCCTGAGATCAAATGGTTGTAGTTGGGTCACTTGTTCTGTCTGTTGATGGATCTATCTTGGAGACTAAAAGTAAAATGGGCTTTCATTTGATCAGTTTGTCCAAAGTACAGTTAAACAATCCTTTTTGTCTACATCTTAGAAATGTAGTTAGATTGTGTCCTTTACTACATTTCTCTGTTGTTGAAAATGTATAGATTTGTTTGTCCTATCTCAGATAGACTACTGTAATACTATTTTAGCTGGATTATAAATGGCCAAAAAATGGTATCACTCCCTGGCCCCTGGAAGAGAGTGATGCTCTGTTTCTTCACTTCTAGCCTTAACACTCTCTTTTTCAATTCAATTCAATTCAAGTTTATTTGTATAGCACTTTTTACAATAATTATTGTTTCAAAGCAGCTTTACTGTGCCACCAGCCAATAGACTGCATTCAAAGAATGTACTCTACATTCAGCTTTAGGTTTAAATTTAAATTGCAGCTTTAGCCAATCATTCATGGAACCCAGGGAGACTGGTAAGAGTTGCACCACACGCCTTCTGTGCATTCCAAATAGGATATACTGCACTCCAAAGGGCACTCCAGAGTGAAAACAATGATGGCCACCTTATTGAAGTGTTGTTCCAAATTGCTCAAAACTGGCCCATTTTAAGGCCCCTTTGGAATGAAATGATTTAGAAAAAAACAACCGATGGACATTTCGGGCAATGACCCTTTAAGCAAGGAAGTTGTGTGGTGTCACACACTGCGTTTCATTTGTAGAAGCTCAATCCTACGCCATAATCCCTTCAGAGAGACCCTCCAAAGGGATTAGGACATAGGGATGAGCCCTTCCAAATGGAACGCAGAGATAGACTGTACTTTAGGACACAATGCTTCCTGAGTTGGGCACCTAAACTCCCCTTTCATGCTTCACCAAGGGTACCTCAGTGATTGCCCATTTGGTGCATCTAGCACAGAGTTGGGATCCTGGTTAGAGTTTGGAACACATCCCAGTGGCTCATTAGTGCAGTCTGATTCTGTCATGCAATTCAGGCAACACCCAGTTCAGCACTGGTGACCCTGTCCTGTATGCAGAGGTTGCAGTCCTACTGGCAATGAACACAATAGAGCCCATCTTTCCATCCCTTTCATCATTGAATCTAAGAAAGAAGGTGGGAAATGGACGTGTTTTGATCTGAGAGTCTTGAATTGGGTCCTGCAATAGTTCCATGTCTGAATATGGTCAAAACGGTGAATCAAAGAAATGTTTTCTTATGACCTGAAAAATTTATATTTCCACATCTCAAATGTACTGCAACACAGGCTGTTGCTTCAGGGCAAACAAATGCTGGTCCAGATCGATGGATGAACATCAACCACCAAGACCAAGTATGCTCATCTTTTTTTGTCACAAGGTGCTCCAGCTGACTTTTAAACAATTCTGAGAAGTCCAGGTGGACCTGTTTACTTTTCAAGGGTCCTCCCACTTCCAGATGCACCCCCTGTGCACAGAGGAGTAGACCTTTTTGGTGAATCCCCTACAGCACAAGTGTCAAACTCCTGGGGGGGGGGGGCACCTCTGCACAGTTTAGCTTTAACCCTAATTAAACACACAATTAAACACACCTGATCAAACTAATTGAGTCCTTCAGACTAGTTTGAAACCTACAGGTAAGTGTGTTGAAACTAAACTCTGCATGGATGTGGCCCTCCAGGAATTGAGTTTGACACCCCTGCCCTACAGGAAGGACACTTTCTCAGAGACAGGTACCGTATGGCACCCATTTTCTTATCAACATGGAACCTTAAAGTGTGGCTTCTGGGCAGAATGTTAAAGCCTTAAGTGGACCACCACCAGAAGTGGTAGATGCTATCAATGTTTATGTATATGGTTACTTTAAAGCTATTATCATTAGTTTTTAAAACCTCTCAAAACCCCAAGAAAGCATTCACTGGGTCTTAATTAAGAATCTTTTTTTTTTTCTGATTGGGAATTTGTAAAGTTGCACATTCACAGCTTTGTAGCTAATGAATCCTTGTTCATCTAATTATTTATCACGTTTGCTTAGAGTTAACTAGTTTTAGCTTTGTACAGTTCAAGACACTGGCTCAGTTCATTAAAATAACTAAAAACAAAAAGGACATAACATAACTGATGACACAACACAACAAAATGACCAGAACCAGATTAGTGAACAGTGACTTAGATTAGTGAAATGTCTTCCTTCAATAAAATCCCATAGTCGTCATAGTAGGTGGATTTAGGTTTGGGGCCTAAAACATTTCAGGCAATGACCCTTTAAGCAAGGAAGTTGTGTGGTGTCACACACTGCGTTTCATTTGTAGAAGCTCAATCCTATGCCATAATCCCTTCAGAGAGACCCTCCAAAAGGATTAGGGCATAGGGATGAGCCCTTCCGAATGGAACGCAGAAGATAGACTGTACTTTAGGACACAATGCTTCCCGAGTTGGGCACCTAAACTCCCCTTTCATGCTTCACCAAGGGTACCTCAGTGATTGCCCGTTTGGTGCATCTAGCACAGAGTTGGGGTCCTGGTTAGAGTTTGGAACACATCCCAGTGGGGTTGCAAAACAAAATTTGCAATTTATATACAGTCATTTAGTAGATGCTTTTACCCAAAGTGACTTTCAAACGAGGAAGGCATAAAGCTATTCATCATATAGAGGCATACATATAAGTGCTACTAATTGTTATGCTATTAAGTAACTAGTTAAATGAAAACATGATTTCAAACCAAAAATATACTAACCAATTAAGAATTTATGCAAAAGAATAAAAGTTCCCAAACATAATGAAGCACACTGGGATCATTTGTTTCCAAAGTCAAATGAGTTTACAGGGTTTTTTTTAATTGCCAAAAAATTTAATAATAATAATAATAATAATAATAATAATAATTTATAACTGAGCTCAGAAACTCACTAATACTGATCCTTAGGCTTTCATTTCATTTTATGAAACACAGACTCACAAAAAACAACCGAAATCGCAATAAACTTAAGGCAGTTTTTGGGGCAAGAACATTCCTTCCATTCACATCAAATTAAAGGCAAACACAATCTTTCCTTAAGCTATTTTTTTTTCATGCAGAGATGCCATCCTGCAAATACACATAGAATTGTGCACCAGATCACGGACATGCACCTGCTTAACTTTTCACAAGATTAAGTGATGCCACCATCAGATGCCCAAGGCATTTGGATTTTTTGTGACAGCTGAATGTTGAATTTTAAGTGACAGTTGGGGATGTCATCACAAAAAAATCAGCATGTATCCTAATTTAATCTCATTTATATTATCTTCTGAATAGAGGTAGAGCTGGTTTTATATTCGGATATTCAGACGTTGTCCTTAATAATATAATTTCAGAAAAGTATTCTTTGCCAATTCTAAATAGTGAAATCGTATCAGCAGCCAATGATTATCAGCATTGCTTACAGTCAATTAGATAGTGCTAATGTTGTTTTGAAGTCATACTTACATGCTAATTCTTACTGAATATTCAAATTAGCGTGGTAAACAATATAGACAGTTAAATGAATGAATGTGCGAATATAAAACCAACTTTATCTCAATTAAACAATGCTGTACTTTGATAGGGGCTGCACGGTGGCGCAGTGGGTAGCACGTTCGCCTCACAGCAAGAAGGTCGCTGGTTCAAGCCTCGGCTGGGTCAGTTGGCGTTTCTGTGTGGAGTTTGCATGTTCTCCCCGTGTTGGCGTGGGTTTCCTTCGGGTGCTCCGGTTTCCCCCACAAGTCCAAAGACATGTGGTATAGGTGAATTGGGTAAGGTAAATTGTCCATAGTGTATGTGTGTGAATGAGTCTGTATGGGTGTTTCCGAGTGATGGGTTGCAGCTGGAAGGGCATCCGCTGCGTAAAACATATGCTGGATAAGTTGGCGGTTCATTCCGCTGCGGCGACCCCAGATTAATAAAGGGACTAAGCCGAAAAGAAAATGAATGAATGAATGAATGAATGTACTTTGATAGTCATTGGCTGCTAATATGATTTCACCATTTAGAATTTGCAAAGAATACTTTTCTGAAATTATATTAAGGGGAATGTCTGAATATCCGAATATAAAACCAACTTCACCATAAATTATATCTGACCGAATATTCAAATATAGAGACAGTTAAATGAACGAATATAAAACCAACTTTACCTCAATATCTTCTGATAACCACTGTATTTATGATAGTTCATACAACCACTTACACTAAACTATAAGCATAAACTGAAAGAAAATTAAACACAGTTTTTCTTATCTTGTAGGTATCCTGAATGGGTTTTGAATGGTAAAAGACAGAATCTGAAGTGCGCACTTAATATTTAGGGTTACTATTAACATGTAAGGCAAAATACACTTTCAGTACTTACTGAATGACACCTTGAGCTCCTGATGACCAGCCAACAACGTGTTGCGTCTGTTTTCTATTATTTACATTTCGAACACGATTTCGTGTGTAGCGTTATCTCTTGCTACGACTTTGAACATTGAGCAACGAAACAGTCTCTCTAAAATGATATGTAATAAAGGAATAACAGGCCGTATTTACTAAAACAAACAAATCTCGAGTTGTCCTTTAGCTCACTGTGAGAAATGATGCTGCATGCGTTCTGCCCTCTGCATCAGTGGCCAGATGTCATTCCTGGAAGCGATGGACGCCAGAGCTCTGTAGATATCCCGTGGCAGCTCTCGGGTTAGGTCTTCATCTGAATAAACATGTGCCTGCTCTCAGAAATGCTTTCATATGAGGTCGGGATTGCTCCGTTTAGGGTGCTGGATTTGGGATGAGTGAAGACAAGAGGCGTGTCCATCTGAAGACACCAATGCGCAAGTGCGCCGAGGACATCTGGTACATGTAGGCTATTTCTGATGACAGCTCATATTTAAGACGCATGCCATTTTTAACAGTAATCATAACGATCATTAACTCATCGCCATCCACTGGTTAATGGTATCTTTTACTGCTGCAGCACTTAAACCCGTGTTTAAACGCTAAATGTATGCATGTTCACTCAGATACAATCAATTAATACAAATTGTAGCTACTTCAGATCCAGTATCAAAGGTTTCAAATCCTACTATTGATTGCAATAATTATATTTTATTTGTACAGAAGATTTAAGACAACTGATTATGAATTTGTTCATATTACACAAGGTTCACATTTGTTACCATAAACTTAGAGGCACAGCAGCGACATCTGCTGTGCAAGAGAAGCGAGACACTGTTGAAATTATTATTATTTAAATAAATAAACCCTACATAAATTAATTAATTGATAAAAAATGTGTATATATATATATATATATATATTTATATATATATATATATAATGTGTGTGTGTGTGCGTGTGCGCGTGTGTGTGTGTGTGTGTGTATAGCTGTTTTCTATGTAGCACTGCTTTCAAACTGTCTGCTGTCCTTGATTATCCATTTATAATTGGATGTTTTAGATTAGGGGCAATGCGGTGGCACAGTGGGTAGCGCTGTCGCCTCACAGCAAGAAGGTCGCTGGTTCGAGCCTCGGCTGGGTCAGTTGGCATTTCTGTGTGGAGTTTGCATGTTCTCCCTGTGTTTGCGTGGGTTTCCTCCGGGTGCTCCGGTTTCCCCCACAGTCCAAAGACATGTGCTATAGGTGAATTGGGTAAGCTAAATTGTCCATAGTGTGTATGGGTGTTTCCTAGTGATGAGTTGCAGCTGGAAGGGCATCTGCTGCGTAAAACATATGCTGGATAAGTTGGTGTTTCATTCTGCTGCGGCAATCCCTGATTAATAAAGGGACTAAGCCGAAAAGAAAATGAATGAATGAATGTTTTAGAATATTATAATGCATAATAATATTGATATGCAATATTGTTGTTGTTTTTTTTGTTTGTTTTTAAGGATTTTTTTTAGACAAAAAAAGACTGGGAATATGATCCATTGTGAGTCAGTGTCAGATTAAACTGACAAAAAGAAATATAAACCAATAAATAAATAATAAAACACATAAAATGTGTTTTTTTAATTATATTATTTTCATCTGAAGCATCAAAATGCATTCATACTAAGGAAAATTATTTAAATATCAATTGTTTCTGTGGGCGGAGTGGTGGCTCAGTGGTTAACACTGTTGCCTCGCAGCAAGAAGGTCGCTGGTTCGAGTCCCGGCTGGGTCAGTTGGCATTTCTGTCTAGAGTTTGCATGTTCTCCCTGTGTTCGTGTGGGTTTCCTCCGGGTGCTCCGGTTTCCCCCACAGTCCAAAGACATGCGCTATAGGTGAATTGAATAAACTAAATTGGTCGTAGTGTGTGAATGTGAGAGTGTATGGGTGTTTCCCAGTGCTGGGTTGTGGCTAGAAGGGCATTCGCTATGTAAGCACTTCATTTGGACAATATTAAAGGCAGTTTTCTCAGTATTTAGGTTGTTTTAACCCTAATGATCCAGTGTTTCAAATAGTTGTCTCTCAGTCAAATATTCCGCTATTCTAATCAATAGAAAGCTTATTTACTCAACTTTCATGTTATGTATACATTATTTAAAAAAACTTGACACTTATGACTGGTTTTGTGGTATATGGTCACATATAAAATATTGATTGGAAACATTGGGAAATAGCAGAATATTTCAAACAGGATTTGCATTTAATTTTTTGTTTGACACACAAGGAAATACAGGCATACAATAAAAACAGATTTGACCCCTTCAAGTGTATTAATAATTAGTGTTCAAAATCATGCCAAAACAACTGTCAACATATCCAATCAAGTTAGTCTTCCTGTCAAACCCACATGGAAAGAACCTATATGAGGATGTATGCGCATATATGAAACTTACATGCAGTATATATGCACATTTATGATAATATATATGCCACATATAGGCAAAATTGAAGTGCATATATGTGCATATACAGTCCATATAGGTCTCCTGTATTGCGTCTTTATGTCCACATATAAGCCCTACGTATATGTACATACAAGATATGTCTCCTATATAGCTCATATCTCACTTTGGCAACTGTCATACATGATTCCTAGCTCATATTTTCTATTATCAAGGCAATAACTAGGAACTAACTAAAAAAAAAATGCAAAAAACGTATGTATGTGCGAACACTTGAAATTCACATGTAATTGGCATGTTATGGAATTTATCTATGGCAAATGAGTGAGAGGAGATGGAAAGCTATGATGTCTACACATTTTCCTGAAACATGTACAAGGTCAATTCTTTCTTGTATGAAGATAGTGGAAAAGAAGGAAATGTATAACAAAATGGTTTGTCGTTTTTTTTATTGGGTTTTTTCTGTTCAGTTTTTTGTCTTGTTTTTGTTCTTGTACTATTTGATTGTTCTTAAGTAAATAAAAAATGTAAATTTCAACATTTATGTTGTCTAGCAGCTATGGTTTTCAATCATTTTACTAATATATACACTCTCAGAAATAAAGGTACGCGAGCTGTCACTGGGGTGGTACCTTTTCAAAAGGTACACATTTGTACTTAAAGGGTCCATATTGGTACCTCAAAAGTATATATTAGTACCAATTTTTTTTAAGAGGAACACTTTTGTACTTTTTAGGTACTAGTATGTACCCTTGAGGTATTAATATGGACCTTTTAGGTACAAATTTGTACCTTTTGAAAAGGTACCACCCCAGTGACAGCTCGCGTACCTTTATTTCTGAGAGTGTAGGTAAACATATAGGTGAACATATATGTGCATACATGTACATATAATATAGGAAAACGGCCAATTTTATATATGTCACACAGGCCCGTAGCCAGGGGGGGTTCGGGTGGGTCAGAAGAACCACCCCTCACTGACAAAGGTCCAGAATTTGTCCCATACATGAGCTCGTTTGTCCTATTTTGACTGCTATGCCATCATAAATAGTATTTTCACTATTTATGATCGAAAAAGGCTTTAAGACCAAGCGGAATCCTCTGTTGGCTGTCGCTTCGGTGCGACTTCAGCTATTCAGGTTTGGCCATTGCTAACCAATATTTTCATTTTACAATCTGACGTAAGTGAATTCATCTTTCGCTGCTGCATTGTTTTTAAGCAGAGAAAACATTTTACAAGTAACTTTTATTCTAAATCTTGGACCTAATGCTCGAATCAAAAAATGAGCAATAAAAAGATGTGAAGCACCAAAAGTGGACCATATTGAAATTGATTTGAATACCAATTTGGCTATTGTTGTTATCAATGAATTTTCAAATGTACTTTTTTTTACAATAGAGGCTAGAAAAACTGTGAAGCTCTACATTATTATTACTATTATTATGTTTTAATTTTTTTCAGTCGAAAGTCGAATGTGCTGGCCAGTTTGTTATTTGCATAATAAATGACAATAGACTACAGTTTTTAATTTAAAACTTTAACAGATTCCTATTTTTTTCTATATGATATATGATGTAATAAATATGTATTTTAAAAATAAGTATTTCTTCAAATTTCTTTATTATAAATCTTTAGGAAATATTTTTATATCATATTTATATCAAAAAGCATGATTATGATGACCATCCGACAAGCTAATTTAGCTAAAAATAGTGCTTAAAATGTCACTAAAATGGACGAATAACTGCAAAAATGTCTACTTTTTGAGAAAAAAGAACTACCCCTTTTACCAGGCTGGCTACGGGTCTGTCACATATATTAAAAACCTATATCAAAAACTATATTAAAACATATATGTTTATATAGGTTCTTTCCGTGTGGGAATAAATTGCACATAAAGTGTCCCGTGTCGTGTTCTTAGTTCCACCCTAGATGTCAGCATAACGCAGCGTAAAGCACATTTTGTGAACGTTCTTTCTTTCTTTTCTTTCTCTGTTAGCCACTTATCAACTTGAAAACCCGATTAATATGATGACACTGTGTGTGCCATCATATTAACCCACAAATCTGGTTTTCAAATTCATAAGTGGCTCGTTAATCTTTCCAAACTGTCCTTTTTTTCTTAGTTTAATCATCGGACGACTGTAATGCTACAAGTTTTGCAGTATGTGGCGCCCCAAGGCATGGTCTTGTGAATGGGAGAATAGTCACTCCCCTCGGCTGCTTCTGTGCTTTTTATCCGAGCAGGTGTGAGATGTTGAGCAGAAGAGCTCAGTGTAGTTAAAGAGAGCACCATGGGACGCCAGTGCGCCAAAGAGTAGGATCGGTGCGCACGACTTTACGCACACTTCCTAAGCAATTCCTCATGTGCTCAGACTTACAGAGCGGAACTGCCTGAGAATCCTTGGACTTTTCAAAGTATTTTATGTTGTTGTTGTGAACGGTCTTTGGAACAGTAGTCATGAATACTACATTTAACCAAACGGACAGTGGCTTCTTCTCCAACCGGACTGAGGAGAACCTCCTGTGCTGTAACTTCTCGTCGGTGGTGACGGATAACGGCTTTACGGCGGCCGCTCCGGATGAGAGGAGCCTGTTCATCATGAGGATAGTTCAGATAGCGGTGATGTGCGTCCTGTCCCTCACCGTAGTCTTCGGGATCTTTTTCCTGGGCTGCAATCTCCTCATCAAGTCGGAAGGGATGATCAACTTTTTGGTAACGGATCGGAGACCCTCCAAAGAGGTGGAGACGGTCATCGTGGGTGCGTATTAGAGACACGATGAGGATTATGCCCTGCCGTGAAATGAAGTTTGTGGACCACCTGATGGACATGATTCGATGGCCTCTTTACACGCAGGACACAGTGTTATTTGAACTATGAGCTAAACACTACTGTATGGGGATGAACTGAACGCACTTTCTCCATTTTGCGCACTGAACCAGCAAGATCAGGCATGTTTTACATTCGTCACGTCAAAAAAATGTACATATTTGTAAATGTACAGAGTTGTGGCACATGCTGTTTATTATTTTTTTTGTTTTTATGTAATAGTTGGATCTCCTCAATGTAAAGCACAACGTTAGCACTGCACGGAGTAATTGTAGTTTAGCAAAGATCAATCATGTTTAATAAAATAAATTCACATTTGAATAAAATTATTTATTCTCTCATATGGTCTCTGGTCAATTTAAGCAGTTGTATTTACACTTTTAGCTGAAATATGCTTCAATTAAAAGTGAAATGTATTGAAAAGTCTGAATATTAAGCTCAAAACAGGTGTAGTGTAATTTATTACTTGCAGCTTACTAATGTGTTACAGTATGTGTTAGTTTCAGATTTTATTTAGACGTCTGAATACATTTTGTGGTCTATTAACAGTTTCACATATGGCTACATTAAATGAAACTTTCTTTTTAGCCCATTGAAACTGCACAGTTTTCTGAATTCAGTTTTTACCTGCATCCTTCTATTTGATATCAAACTATATATGCATGGTGAGACATCTGAGGCAAGATTACCACATATACCACATGTAGATTACCACATATAATTTCATTTATTTCAAGTTTGCAGATTAAAAAGTGCATTCTAAATGCAAGTAAAATGGTCTTTCTGTTGCTCTGTTAGATAATTAAAGGAATTAATCAGTGGTTTGAGTTCAGAGGTAAACTAATTAAATTCAGTTGCTGTTACCTAATCAGACAGCAACACTGCCTGTCCTGTTTCAGAGTGGCAATCAATAATTGTGATCCTTTTTTTTTTTTTTTTACAATAGGCATGCAATTTTTCATAATGTTGATATCACTGAGATTAGAGTTAATTAGTCTGCTTGAATGGGTAAATCTCTTCTAAATGTGTTTACCAAGGCAGACAGTGGGGCCGTTGATGAAAGAGACCTGCCAGTTTTAAGACACATCTATTTATAAGAGTGTCTGCGAGAGCTGAGAGCTTGTTAAATTCACAGTGAATAATTTTGCTGCAGTTGCATCAGTACTGAGGCAGACACTATGCACTGACATTAGCTTTAACACAGAGAACTGATTCGTTTGTACCGTGATGACTCTGTACTTCTTATAAGAGATGTGTACATATTCAATACTTTTGATTAGTGATATTTCTAAATTCTGTAGCCACTGGCTATCCACAAAAATCCACCATCAGAATCAGAACTCATGGGTTTTGTCTTTAGTTAGTTTAACATTCACAGAGATTCACGTGATTTGCATTAATTGCTTTCATGCCTACAATACAGAGAATATCGAAGAGCATGTTTATACACAGAAAACCCATTGGTAAGACACAGAATCAGAGTGTGAGGGCTCTCCATTATTCGGATTTTTTATTTGTTAATGAATGTGTGTTTGCAGTGTATGTCAAATCTTAAGAGTATTTAATGGGATTATAAAAATGTGAGATCCTTTGGGAAAAGTGGTTCATTTCATGATTGTTCTGCATGAATATTTCTTGCAACCACATCTTCCATATATAATAAATCACTGTATTTTGTCATGTTTTTAATTTTTATTGTTATTATTCTTATGGTTCTATTTTTTATTTATTACAAAATACAAGACCTTTGAATCGGGTGGCGCAGTGGGTAGCGCTGTCACCTCACAGCAAGAAGGTCGCTGGTTCGAGTCTCGGGTGGGTTAGTTGACATTTCTGTGTGGAGTTTGCATGTTCTCCCCGTGTTCGTGTGGGTTTCCTCCGGGTGCTCCGGTTTCTGACACAAGTCCAAAGACAAAGCTGAATTGTATGTGTGTGAATGGGAGTGTATGGGTGTTTCCCAGTGATGGAACGACATCCGCTGCGTAAAATATATGCTGGATAAGTTGGCGGTTCATTCCGCTGTGGCGACCCCAGATTAATAAAGGGACTAAGCCGAAAAGAAAATGAATGAATGAAGACCTTTGAAACTAGTCATTTAAATTCCTATAGTGCTTTCCCAAAGTAGATTGTGTCAAAGTAGACTGTATAAGTTGTGGGGTACTGCAAGGATCAGTTCTTGGTACTTTTTACCTCTGAAAGTTCTTTGCTTTTTACTTTATTTATGCTACTGCTAGTCAATGCCATTAAAAACATGTTAGTTTCTACTGTTATGCCTATGATACCAAACTCTATGTCCTCTCAACCTGATAACTTGAATTAATTCTCAAAATGAAAACATTTTATAGCTAATGTTAAAAACTGGATGACTAATAACCTTCTATTACTAAGTGAAAAAAAAATGAAATCTTGCTTATTAGACTACAAAATTAATTGCGCAAAAACTTAGAATACTGTCTAATCCTTGATAGATTTTTAGGTAAATCCTCATCGTCAGCCAAGAACTCAACACAGCCTCATTGTGAATATGTACCCCCATCTACATTTCTGGAGAGCGTGAATTATGTAGATAGAGGTAAGTCTGGTTGCATTTCGTCTTTAAAACGAATGCTACCGGACACTGCCACTGGCTTCCGTTCTTTTTCTCGCTACCAACTGACCGCTTACCTCCGCGTGGACGGCAGACTTGGGAGGTAGAGCAAAGTTGACTGTGATGACAGGGTTGGAGTCTGGTGAAGAACAGCTCCAGAAAGCAGGTAAGACAAAAACAAAAGGCAAAAAAAAGTAAATAACAGTGAGAATGTGATAAGATTTGAAACCGTGGTAAAAATCAGGTGGCCGTGAGGGCTTTTCTTTTTCTGGATTGCTTTTGAAAACACTGTCGGTTGGGTTTGGGGAAGGTGGTGGGCGGGTCAATTGGTGCTTTTGAAAACACTATCAGTTGGGTTTAGAGAAGGGGGTGGGTTAGGTGGTTGGTCAGTCAGTCGACAGCGGCCTCTGGTGGATTTACGTGAGAAGAGCAGGCGCAAATGGCACTTGCTAGAGAAATTTGAGATCTGAAAAAGCATACACAGCGGCCTTTAGTGAATTCGCGAAAACATAAACTGCAAAAAAAACATACTTCCTGGGATGTATTTCGCACTCTCTAGAAATGTATACAGGGGTACGTATCCACAATGAGCCTGGGTTGCAAGAATTTGAAGGTGATATTTGATAGCAACCTGTCATTTGAAGGCCACATCTGTATCTAGTTTCTAATCTAGAAATTGGTGAACAGTGAGTCTCTTTTATTTCCAGAGGCGAGTGATGATTACACGATGGCACCCTGAGCTTCGGTTGATATCAGCTGACAGACAGAAATGCTTAGAGACTCTGCGGGGCTCATCAATGATCATGATGTTGATTGAAAGCTCTAGACAGCAATGCGACAGAGCCATCATTCCTTGTCCTGTGTTTTTCATAGCACATGCATCAAAAAATCTGTTGTGAAACTGTTAGAACTGTAGTGTGGAAGTTGATATTGAGATGCATTATGTATTAAGCTAAGATTATCCTATGTGTCCGGACTTGTGCACAAAGTTAGTCACTTGAAAAAATAAAACAAGACCTAAATCTTCATATGAGGGTTTGTCACGCAATTTATAATCATTGTGTGGTCCTAGAATTCTGTATATTCTGGGGTTGGAGTCTGCATTTGTGTGTGTGTGTGTTCTTATAATTTTTGTATTGTATAAAAATGGTTTATTGCTGGAGGGTCAAAATTTACCCCTAAGACAGTAGCCTTCATGAAAATAGAAAATGGTTTGTTTTTTCTAATGTTGGGGTCATTTTAGACAAGTTTTTTAAAGCTCCAGAATATCGACTTAATTATTTATAATAATAATTTTATATGACTATATATTAAATAAAATAATTATTATAAATTCAGTATGAAATTTTGCAAAATACTTAATGCTACCAGTACCACAAATTAATGTGACAAAATCCACCCCACCTCCCCCTTCTCACTCTCTCTCTATAAAATGTAGTTGTTGTAAAATTTTTATTTGTGCATTGCTGCTATGAGCAATTTGCTTTAATTCACCAATAATTTTTAAAGTTCAGCCATTTCACAGTATGGTTTCTCTTGAGCTGATGTTTGTTTGATTAATTGCGCAAAGACGACTGGGGGGATGATATTGATCACAATATCTGGCCAGAGAATCAAGCTCAGACCTATTGCATGTAAACTCTGTGGGATCAAAAAAATGGGCCAAATATATCGGAGAAATTTAGAAAGACCTTTGGATAGGGGTAAATCCTTCCTTTAATGTTGAAAAGGAACCAACCTGAAGCACAAAATACTTAAAAGAAAATAGATAAGAGAATTGTTGATAACAGTGGAAAATGAGGCCACCACTGGCTGAAATTTCTATGGAAGTGGAGGCACTGTCGACTAGATGAAGAGTTGATTGTAGTTGACTAAGGATAGGGAATAATTGAATTGCAGTAGTTCTAGACTGGGTTCTGGAGAGCTATTACTGGTGTGATGACTGGCCAACAGGGACTGCAGGGAAACTTAAGTTGTTAAAATTAAAATGTAAATGTATTAAACTTAATTGTTCTAAACTGATGATGATATTATCATCATGTGCTGATATCCCAGTAGACTATTAGGTCTTGAAAGTATGTGGTAATCAAGAAAGGCTACATAAGGTCAAGTAAGATCTACATCCCCTCCAGGAGCATCTGGTCGGTGAGTGAGAGAGGCTATAAGTCACTTTCCAAAACCTTTTCATTCAATATTCTGTGCTGGTGGAATGATCTTCCCATTCCCACACGGACTGCTGATTCACTGGTATCATTCAAGCGACTACTAAAAACCCATCTCTTCTGAGATCACCTGAACCCCAGTGAATAAAACCAGGACCCCCTTTTTCTTCTCCCCTCTTCACCACACAGTAACCCAAACTGGGTATGCCTCACATAGGTGAGTGGGCTTTACAAACCACCTGTAGATTATCTTTTATCTCTCTGACACTTGAACTGACACGGCACCAGTTTTTACACATTTGCACTAGACACATTCTAACACACACACACACACACAAAAATCACTATGCATTTATGAAGTGTGCTTCACACAGGTGAGTGGGCTTGACAAACCACCTGTAGACACACTCTTCACTCCCCTCTAAAAAAACACTCCCTTCTAGTTAGTACAAACTAAAAGATTAAACTTTTTTTTTTTTATATTATAGACTACAAACACAAGGTTAAAAAATCCTAGAATCCTAGATTCAGATTTCTTTTTCTATATAGTGTGTGGTGTGCCACAATGTGACAAAGATAGCACACCACACACCAACAGATACAACCAGAGTAATGAATTTGAACACAGGAAATGTCAAATAAATGAAATTGTAAAGTAATCATTGTCAAGTATGGTTTTACATTCACTCCCTCCATCTTGAATTCCTGCCAGAACCGGGAATCGAACCAGCAACCTTTGGGTTACAAGTCCAATACAAGCCATTTGGCCACAACTTCCCCTAAAAGTCCAAGCTAGTCCAAGCTAACACAAATTGACAAGCTAACCTTCTATCGCTGCTATCCAAATCCATGTAACATTGAACATCTTCTGTTAGTTTGCAGATTGCATGATCCAAGAGTCACAGATGTTCGACCAAGCATTTTAAGTCTCTCTAAACACACCTCACACCACAGAAAAATCTTATATGATAATATTTAGAAACGCCAAGTTAATTTGGACAATACCTGGAATGGAAATTGGCTCAAAATCAACACAATTATCTTGTGATGTGTGTCCAGTCTTAAGCCCAGCTCACATGGTGTGATTTAATCCTAAATGATTGTAGCTTGCCAGACTGCACAAACAGGATCACCATGTTACACAAGTCTTAGTTGTTATAATGTCAGACTGAACGACAATCAAGACGCGCCAAACAGACATGCAAGGAAACTCACCCGGAGTTTGATGTCATCCATTTGCGACAATAAATGTTACTTCACAGGACCAGGGAGGAGGGAGGAGCCAGGAGGGGAGCTGGAGCAGGAGTTAGTTGGAGACCCAGGGCACAGCCAGGAGGATGGCCCAGACTGGAGTTGAGGGAGGGAGAAGCCATGGAGAAGTGGTCAACGACTCCATTGGGCCGACTGCAGGAGACACATTCAATGGGGATAGAGCCAGAGGAGGAGATGAAGATTCGCAGGGCAAAGGTGACAGCGATGTTGCTGAGGGCCAAGGCTTCCCCAACTGAGGTGGAGGCATAGATGCAGAAGACCCTGGTGGAGCCAGAGCAACGCAGGTAGAAGGAGCTCAACGCAGCTGGCAGGACAGATCGACGAGGTGCAGCCAGATGAGTGGAGTCCAGAAGCAGAGCCAGGGCGACAAGTGACCAAGGCGGAGCTGGAGGGACGAGGGATCATGGTCAAGATAGCTGGCTGACTGGCTGCTGAGAAGGGGCCAGCTGAGTGACCCAGCACCAGCAGATTTAATTCAATTCATCTTTATTTCTATAGCGCTTTTACAATGTAGATTGTGTCAAAGCAGCTTAACATAGAAGTTCTAGTAAATTGAAACTGCATCAGTCCAATTTTCAGAGTTGAAGTTCAGTGAAGTGCTGAAGAGAAAATTCATCGATGCACAGCTCCACAAGTCCCAAACCAAGCAAGCCAGTGGTGACAATGGTGAGGAACTTTACTAATTGACAAAAATGAAGGAAAAAAAAAACTTGAGAAAAACCAGGCTCAGTTGGGCACGACCATTCCTCCTCTGGCCAAACTTCTTGTGCAGAGCTGCAGTCTAGGCATCGGAGGTTGAAGAACGCTGGTCGTCCATCGTGAAGAAGCGATCAGAAACTGGCAGTGATGGAGGAGAAGAGGAAAGGTCGGGTGGGATGCAGCTCCGGCCAGATCCTTTAAACACCTCTACGATGATGTAACACTCTTCCACTCTTGTTGGCAATGGCTCTGTAGTCACAGTGGGTGGCTCTCTGCTGTGCACTCTCTGCAGTGGGGTGGCGACTGGCTGGTTTCTGGGTCTGAAGTGGCACTGGAACTGGCACTGGTCCACTTCATAAATGTGTCAAAATCCACCCGAGGATCACTTTCAGACAACAGCACTCTTGTAGGTCATACAGAGTGCATATGTGGTAGCATATTCTACAGAAAAGTACATTTTGTTTCAGGAAAAGCCTTGTGTGATCCTTCTCCAGCAGGAGAAGGAGGAACTCAGGACGGGAGGTGGGATCCATGGATATACATGAGGAATAAGGCAAACAAAAGAAAACACTGGGAAATAAATGTGGAAAACAAACAGGATAATATGTCTCTCTTCTTTCCTGGGAACGCCTTGGGACCCCCTGGAGGAGCTGGAGAAAATGTCTGGGGAGAGGGAAGTCTGGGGTTCCCAGCTGAGACTGCAGCACCCGGCCCCGGATAAGCAGCAGACAATGACATAACAACAGGGGAAAACACAAGGCCAAAATTGTTTGGTCCGGTCTTCTGTCATGGTTAATCTTAATAAATGCTAAGGAAATGGAGTAGAAATCACATAAAATGTTTATTAAGCAAACTCTTGGGGAACAGGAAGACACGAACAACCAACATGGAGATGACAATGGGATGACAATAGAGACCAAACTGGAAATATTGGAAAACTGTGAATTGAAATACACTAGGGCTAATGACAATCATACAAGAAAACAAAGGGGTCACGTGACATAACATAAACACAGGAAAGACACTGTGACATTGCAGTTAAAATTCTGACATAGACTAGAAATCTCATTTGCATTTATATAGACACACATGTCTACAAACAGTGTATTTGCCTAGTTAAACACTAGTTATTCCACAATATATGTATGTAAGACCATCAGAATTAATTAATTATGATTGCTCAATCAATAAAAAATAAAACAATAAATAATTTAGTCTCATCACAGTGTGAACTTTCCCAATAACTTCCTCAATAATATATGCTGAATTTGAGCAGTTGCCTCATCATTTACTGAGGTGTTTAATAGCACTATACATTATTCATAATTTGCTTGTCTCAGTCTACGCGTCCCTTGTCTTTGTACAGTTTATGTTTTAGCTCATTTATTTTTCAAGGTGTTTGCAGTGCAGCAGGTCTTCAGAAGAAGCAGTTCTGCAGTGGAGGTGTAATACTTGAGCCATGAGGGACAAGAACAGTTGATGACTTTGAAGATTAAGGTTGCTCTCCTGAGAGACTGAGCTATGACAAACATACGGAAAAGTGTGTGAATGTGTGTGTGTGTGTGTGTGTGTGTGTCCACAAAGTACCTGACTGAATCGTCATGGCAACCTGATAGCTGTACCACAGGTGGTTCACATGGGAAACAACAAGGATGCTGGTTTCTGCAGGAGAGCAGCAGGGCTGTATCATCCTAAGAAGAATAGTCTTGGGTGACTGAAAATATCTGCCTTTCTGATGGGCTATTTAGCTGGATTTTACTGACCAAAAGTGGATTTTACTGACCTATGTTTTTTTCATTCTTATAACATTGCAACTACATGTCTACAACTACATATATATTAGAGTGTTTACATAACTGCTTTTTAAAAAATATTTACTAAGAAGATTTATTTTCAACACATATTTAAACATAATAGTTTTAATAACTATTTTCTAATAACTAATTTATTTTAAGGGCAACGCGGTGGCCCAGTGGGTAGCACAAACGCCTCACAGCAAGAAGGTTGGGGAGAAGGGCATTTCTGTGTGGAGTTTGCATGTTCTCCCAGTGTTGGCGTGGGTTTCCTCCGGGTGCTCTGGTTTCCCCCACAAGTCCAAAGACATGCGGTATAGGTGAATTGGGTAAGCTAAATTGTCCGTAGTGTATGTGTGTGTCTGAGTGTGTATGGATGTTTCCCAGTGATGGGTTGCGGCTGGAAGGGCATCCGCTGAGTAAAAACATATGCTGGATAAGTTGGCGGTTCATTCTGCTGTGGCGACCCCAGATTAATAAAGGGACTAAGCCGAAAAGAAAATGATTGAATGAATGAATAATTTATTTTATCGCTGGTTCGAGTCCAGGCTGGGCCAGGAGGCCTTTCTGTGTGGAGCTTGCATGTTCTCCCTGTATTCACGTGGGTTTCCTTCAGGTGCCCCCCCACAGACCTGCGGTATACATGAATTTGATAAACTAAATTGGCCGTAGTGTATATGTGTGTGTGAATGAGAGAGTGTGTGGGTGTTTCCCAGCACTGGGCATCAGAGTTAGTGTACTCTCAGTGCTGGGTTGTGGCTGGAAGGGCATCCACTGCATAAAAAATATGCCAGTGTAATTGGCGGTGCATTCCGTGGGGACTAAGCTGAAGGAAAGTGAGTGATTGAGAGTAATTCATTTAGTCTTTGCCCTGATGACAGTACATTATTTTACTAGTTATTTTGCACGATACTAGTATTCAGCTTGAAGTGCAATTTAAAGGCTTAAGTAGGTTATGTGACGGAGCCAAAGGCAACAACATGAAAACAGAGTGAGCTTCAAAATCTAGAAGTTTATTCTCTCTCAGTAACCAAATCCAAATCACAAAACAGAATCGTAGTCTGTAAAGCAGGCGGATTTCAAATAAATGAATAATCAGTTCAACCAGGCAAACAATGACGGTAAAGGCAGTGGTGAGGAAAAACAGGCACATTGGTAATAATGGATAGGCAACAATAGTTCAGTAATAATAATAATAATAATAATAATTAGCACTGTCGCCTCACAGCAAGAAGGTCGCTGGTTCGAGCCCCGGCTGGGTCAGTTGGCATTTCTGTGTGGAGTTTGCATGTTCTCCCCGTGTTGGCGTGGGTTTTGTCCGGGTGCTCCGGTTTCCCCCACAGTCCAAAGACATGCGCTATAGGTGAATTGAATAAGCTAAATTGGCCGTAGTGTATGAGTATGAATGTGAGAGTGTATGTGTGTTTCCCAGTACTGGGTGGCGGCTGGAAGGGCATCCGCTGTGTAAAACATATGCTGGATAAGTTGGCGGTTCATTCTGCTGTGGCGACCCGTGATAAATAAAGGGACTAAGCCAAAGGAAAATTAATGAATGAAGTAAAACAAAAATGTTAAACATATATTAAAACCCCATTTGGTAATACAATACAATAAATAAACTAAACGACCAGTTGTTTTAAAAAATATGCAAAATCCAATGTGAAAAATAATGGGATAGATATGGAAAATACAAAAAAAGAGAAAAATGACACAATTCTGAGAATTCGTTAGAGAAAAAGGACACAATTCAAAGCACTTCAAGCGAAAATCAGTAGCACAAGTTGACCTGTTTTGGGAGACTGTCCTGAAGTGTTCTGAAATAATGTCTTTCAGCACTTCCCAGAGTTCTTCTTAGATGTATGCTTTCTTTTTCTGTCCAGGTGATATCCAATACTGCCTCAATATTTATCAGGTCTTGAGGTCTGTTGAGGTCTTTTCATGATTGTCTTTGTTTCATCATGTTTTTTCTCCAAATATGATTTCACTACATTATCTATATTTTTGTGATTTTTACAATGCTATATTTTATAACAATAATAACATCATTACCAATGAGGTGATTTCTAAAAGGTACGGCATAAGTAGTAGTTGCCCATGGGCCATTATATTATGAGAAAATAGTGCACAGCTGAGGTGATTGCATCATGGTTGCTACACTTGTGAATTATTTTCTCATAACTCAATGGACCATGGCCAATTATTCCTTACTTATTCAATTTTTCTACTGTACTTACACTATGGTATATAAGACATTATTCAGATCATGTATTTTAAGACATCGTCATGTTTTGTATCCTCAAACTGCTCCTGTGTGTAGGACTAGTTACCTACGCATCCAATTCAGTTCCTCCTGTTTTATATTTGTTTGATTTTTGACAAAAGCCAGTGGAATAACTGAATCATTCTGCATTGTGATATGAAATTGCAATTTAGTCAAGACCTGCCTGGAACTACTTGCAATTGCAATGTAAAACAGAAAAAGAAATGGAATGGGATTGAGGAGTGCAACAGGACAGATTCAGCCTGAACTCCCCTTACATGACTCAGTGTGCAGGAGCCACTAAGCTGCACAATTTTGTAGCTTTTCCAATGGATCAGTGATTTTGCTGTAAATTCCTGATAATGAAACTTTAAGAGATAACAAAGTTATCCGAGAGTTTGGAAGAGAGCAAAAGTGTAGATTTGAACTGACTTTGAAAACATACATGAGCAGTTTGGGTGCTATTTTCTCTCTGTTAAAAATGAATTAATTAATAACTCTAATTCTATTTTACATAACTTTTTTTCTCTAAGTGTATCTTATCCCATGTCAGAAGCATCTTTATGTATTTATTTATTATCTTTTTAATGTAGTCACTCAACTTTTTGTCCAGATTTGTCTCTCTTCTCTGCTCTCTGCTTTTGACTGCTCCATCTATTTGTCACTTTATGTAAGAGTCTGTCCTATCCCACTAGTGTAATGTGCTTGGATCATATCTGTGCTGCATGCTCTTCAGCAGGGTTACTTTTTAATGTGTTTTCGATTGCAGTCTATTAGTTACGAGTTTCTAGCACCTCTAATTATAATTTCAATAATGTATTTAATAAATGGAAACACTCTTAACTCTAACACCCTTGCACACTCTTAAACCAAATGGCATAGAAATGTGTTGCCTTAAACCACTTAAAGGGATAGTTCACCAAAAAATGAAAATGATGCCATTATCTACTCAGCCTTCACTTTTTCTTTTGAGCACAAAATAAGATATATATATTTTTTAAAAAAATCTAACTAGTAGAGAGAAACCCAAAAATGTTTAAAACCACATGAGGAAAAATAAATAAGAGGTAAACAGCTAACTAAACAGATCTAGTTGAATTAACATAAAACTTAAAGTTCTATGTACTTCTTATGGACACCTGAGGCGATGATGAAACCCCAACACGCTTTTACATCTGGAGCCCTCCCGATCCATCCCAATCAAAAAAAAAAAAAGTCATTAATTGTAAACGTCGATGTGTGGGTGCCATGTTCTCTAAGCACCAGGAGATTCCTACTCGATTCCATCCATTTTTCTTTCTTCAAAAAGATGTCCCTCTGGAGCAGACCTATGACATCTGGAATAGAGAACTCCTTGCAATCAGTGACACTGACTCTGTTTGTGGTATCGCTGACTATCGTAATCTTGAAGACCTGCATGAAACTAAATGGTTAAATCCTAGACAATCCTTCCTCCCTTTAACTTTGCTATCTCCTACCATCCATGAACCAAGAATACAACACTTCTCTTCTGTCTCTGCACTCCAGAAGAAACCCCAAATGAAACCTAGCAAAATTCTACTCCTAGAGCTACTTGTGTGTCTACTTGGTTGGTAATTGTGGCCATAACCCAACAAACATTGCCTCAATGTAGCGAGTTGTACTAGTTTTTATAAATGCTTGAGTATTTAAAGAAGTACACACTTCTCACTCTGTCATTCTCTGGTCTCTAATGCAGATCACAGACTCTCACCATACTTACCTGGCTAGCAAATCTGCCTTTATCCAGTTCTCAAATGACTCCTTCCATTTCTCCTTTGCACTTCCTCCAGGTTCCTGCAGCTCTTGGAGTCCACATATTACCTTCAAGTTGCTCATTGTAATACCTGTCAATAAACACACTTGTCTGGGTTAATCACCATCTTGGTTCCAGCCAGCTAGCTCTCTGCGGCTCTCATATGGTCGCCCACTGAAGCTAAGCAGGGTTGTGGCTGGTTAGTACCTGGATGGGAATACTAGTTTGCTGCTGGAAGAGGTGCTAGTGAGGCCTGCACAAGGTGCACACCCTGTGGTCTGTGTGGGTCCTAGTTCCCCAATATAGTGATGGGGACTATATACTATCGGTGAGCACCATCTTTTAGATGGGACTTTAAACCGAGGTCCTGACTTTCTGTGGTCTATAAAAATCCCAGGATATCCTAGGACTCTGTCCACCATGGCCTCCTAACCATACCATATTTCATAATTGGATTCATCACTCTGATGTCTCCTCTCCACCAATAAGCTGGTGTATATTGTGTGTGTGGTCTGATGCAATAAAAATATGTGTGGTCTAATTCAGCTTGTCAAATTGGCGTTGACCGTTGGCAAAAGAGAGTAGCAAAGAATCATAGTGCGAGAACAAAAACTGAAAACAAAACCAAGCAAACTAGTCAAGACAGACCCCAAAGAAGCTGACTGTAATTTTGTTGCATTTTAAAAAATATTTTCAAACCTTATGGCTTATTAGATTATCAGACATATTTGCACAATTGAAGAACACAGGCTCTCATTTCAGTCAGCTGTTGTCCATTTAATGTGTTCACATACAGCTTTTTGGTCCAGATGCAGGCAAAATGAGGTAACAACACAGTTGTTTTGTTGTCACCACTAGTTCTTTGGGATCAGCTTGGATTGTCCCTGGCTTCAGTGAACAATCTCTGTTGTAAAGGTATATGGATTTTGTAGGTGTATTTGGTAGCACTGGTGGTGTGTGATAGATCAATTATTAATTTGTAGTGACTAATTTATGGATTTGTTGGCACACATTCCTCCCTCCTACTGACGGTCATGGCTTTGAGAGAGACCATATGCCAACTGGTGATGATAATTACCACTGCGCAGAACATCTTTTGGAGAAAGCATGACATTCAATTAAGTGTTTAGTTATTACTACATCATTTCATGAAAATGACAATACTTGATTTTTGTGTTTATTGTCATCACAGCACCATATTTCAATAAAAATCTTGAGTTACCATTGTGCCTTTCTGCTCATTTGAGATTTAATTAAATAATCTTCTCTGTCTTTTAAAGTTCAGACATTGCAAGTAAATGTGTTTACCTCTACAGTATATATAAAATCAAATATAAGCATAAAATCTTTCAAACATCTCTTTTGACTGACTTTAAGCAAATTTTATAGTGGTCAGTTAAATTCAGGTCAAAACAGAGCGCAAACCCTCCAAACTTGCCAGTGCTATTTTTGCCTCTGGTTTTTAATTGGGACGTGCTGTACTTTAAAAACTGGAGTGTTTGTAAATGAGTTCTCATCAGATGATGATAGTCTGAATTTACTGACTTTTATACAAGGCTGTAATCACCACAGACACTGCCCTCCCACTTAAATGTGTTGTGTTTTTTGACTTACTTGTTTGTCAAATGGTTTTTCAGCAGTATGAATATTTACCAAAATGGCCATTCTTACCTAATATTGCTTTAACCTATAGTATTGTTCTGGTTCATTCAAGCCTAATCAATGCCTTAAATTAAGTTGAGAACATTTATTTAACCAACATGAGTGGTTGTGCTTTATATGTTCTACATGGTTTGATTCAGAAGCCATTTTGCTGCAGTTGCTGATATGCATATAACCAAAATATAAGTGAAAATTCAAGAGTGCCATGAAGTCAATGAGATCTTTATCACAGTATTTACACTTGTTTATTGTCTCGAATCATGACTGCATGAAGAAAATGCATGGTAAACAACTGGCGAATATAACAGTCTCTTGAACAATCCAGATTAAACATCACATTGTGTGATCCTAATTGGCTTATATTGGATGGTGGTTCAGTGATGGCTTTGATTGGTTTGCTTATATACACTAAGTGTTTGCAAGTGCTTCCATGTTGCCATGGCTTATAAAAGGCCAAATTCTAAAAAAAAAAAGTTTATGTGTACCAAAGTGTATGGCAATACTAAATAGCAAAAAATGAAAAATCCCTTATGACGAAATGGGACTGGAATTGAGGATGTCTATAATTTGTTAATGCACAATTTTTCTGGATAGCTGAAGTGCCACCTGGAAGTTGTCATGGTCTGTCATCAGGGTTTTCCACAACTCCTGTTCACAGCAATTAGCAACACATGCTTTGTGTGTATAAAGGCTGATTTATACTTCTGCGTCAAACGCACGCGTATGCTCCGGCACAGCCTACGCGTGGTCACATAGCCCTCCCCGTGGCTGTCGGCGACGCTGACGCGCACCTCTCAAAAAATGTAACTGCACGTCGCAACGACGCATAGCACAAGCTCTATGATTGGTCGGCTTGGTAGCACTGTCGAGTGTGGGCGGAGGTGAGAGTCACACGAGCCCGATGTTTACAAGTGTGGAGTCCCGTGAAGGAGGTCCAGATTGAAACTGTTGTTTTGTGTTTACCTCATGATTAAAGTTGTTTCACGTCCGCCGGTTCCCGCCTCAAAATGAGCGAATTTGAGCCACTTGCACATTAAGGTAGCGTTCAGAAAAAACAAAACACCAGCGAAGAAACTCGACAGAGAGAAACATAAACACCTACTGCCAGCTAGCGTTTCAGAATTGTTATTGCAGAGCAACACAAACAGCGCGCAGAAGTATAAATGCACGGCTACGCGCATTGCATGCGCCGTGGGTCACGCCGATCACTCGACGGAGGAGTATAAACAAGGCTTAAGAGGGTGTGAAGTCTAACCTTATCATGTTCTTTATCTCTACTCTATCATTGGTTGTTCTTCTGTAGTGTTGTTCTGATATACATATGTATATATCATCTTGACCGTCAATGAATACATTCACATCCATAATTATATACTTGTTTGTCATGTCGCTGTTTTTGACATTTGGCGCCATCTTGTGACTGAATAATACATATGTTAGTTTATGCCCCATTCAGCTGTTTTTGTTTTCATTCACCTATAGTGCATGTCTTTGGACTGTGGGGGAAACCTGAGAACCCGAAAGGAAACCCGCGCCAACACGGGGAGAACATGCAAACTCCACACAGAAATGCCAACTGGCCCAGCCGGGACTCCAACCAGCGACCTTCTCGCTGTGAGACGACAGTGATAACCACTGAGCCACTGTGCCGCCTCTGTCGGTTTGCATTTAATTAAATACTTAATAAACTACTGCACCTCAGCACTTCAGAACGATGTCCCGTGACTATTTTTTGTTTTGTGGCAAGAAACCATGAAATAAAGAGGATAACGTAGATCCAGGCAGTTGGCCATGTAAAGTCTACAGTAGTTCATGGTTATGTTACTGATTCATTCATTTTCTTTTCGGCTTAGTCCCTTTATTAATCTGGGGTCGCCACAGTGGAATGAACCGCCAATATATCCAGCATATGTTTTACGCAGCGGATGCCCTTCCAGATGCAACCCATCACTGGGAAATATGTTACTGATGTTTCAGGTTAGGCGGTGTGGTGGCGCAGTGGGTAGCGCTGTCGCCTCACAGCAAGAAGGTCGCTGGTTTGAGCCTCGGCTGGGTCAGTTGGCGTTTCTGTGTGGAGTTTCCATGTTCTCCCCGTGTTCACGTGGGTTTCCTCCAGGTGCTCCGGTTTCCCCCACAAGTCCAAAGACATGCACTATAGGTGAATTGGGAAAGCTAAAATTGTCCGTAGTGTATGTGTGTGAATGGGAGTTTCCCATTCATTTTCCCAGTGATGGGTTGTGGCTGGAAGGGCATCCGCTGCGTAAAACATATGCTGGATAAGTTGGCGGTTCATTCCGCTGTGGCGACCCCAGATTAATAAAGGGACTAAGCCGAAAAGAAAATGAATGAATGTTTCAGGTTATGTTTATTTCTATCATTGTGTTTTTATTCACTGTTTAATAAATTGCACTTGGGTTCAGTTTGGCTATCCTTAATGGACTGGATATTTTTTTACTTGAATGCATTAACTGTGCAGTAAGCAATTTAAAGAAAATGCTGGTAAAAAGTGGATAGGGCCAAACACCAAAACACACTTTTAGCCAATTAGCAATAACAAGCGTATCTATTCATGATGGGGTAGGAGAGAGAAGGACATTAGCAGAAGTTGCAGAAAAAAAATACAAAAATGGAAAATGTCAAGAGAATGTAACTATGAGGCTAATATCAGGGAAGCTGATACTATCACTAAAGATATCCACTTAATATCACTAAAGAGTCCAACCTAGGCTCATTCTGAAAACGTACCGCTATATACATTTCTGGAGAGTGCCAAATATGTCCCAGGAGCTACGTTTTTTTGCAGTTTTTGTTTTCGCGAATCCACCACAGGCCGCTTTTTGAGATCTCAAATTTCTCTTGCGAGTGCCATTCACAGCTGCTGTTCTCGTGTAAATCCACCAGAGGTCGCTGTCGACTGAATGAATGACTGACTGACTGACCGATCGACTGACCAACCCTCCTCCTTCCCTAAACCCAACCGATAGTGTTTTCAAAAGCACAGATTGACCCACCCACCCACTTCCCTAAACCCAACCGATGGTTTTAAAAAGCAATCCAGAAAAAGAAAAGCCCTCGCCTAATTTTTACCACGTTATTTACTTGTTTATTTTATTTTTTGACTTCTTGACTTCAGACAGTCTTTTGCCTGAATATACTTGTGTGTCATCTTCACTACAGAAGTCAGCTAGTGAGAGCTGTGCAAGAAACACCTCACTCCACTGATCACAATGAGAATTTGTACCTGATTTTTTATTGCCTGCTAATCTCTGTAAAGCTGCTTTAGAAATAAAGGTGACTTCACTTTACACAAGAGAGACACTAGCCACAGACATTAGGTATTGTGGCCTTTACTGTATTGGCCTTGTTATTGTAACTGCCTCTCTCGGTGGAAATGACAGTTTAAAATCTGCTCGAAGCACGTTACATCAGCAGCGTCAAAGAGACATGCATTGCTATCCCTTATTAGTGGTGCTTATAAATGTTTTTTGAGCTTTATCCTGGAAGCAGTATTCCACAAACCACACTTATTAATGAATACTGGAAGGGAACATATTAGGGACTATAATGCTTTCCTGTTTACTCACTTTCTATCTTTAATGTAAATTAGGTTGTCCCAATTGTAACAGCTTTGATCTGCATGTTAATGAATTTTAGACACCCCTTTGTCTAAGATGGTTTTCAGCATCCCTCGTACACATTCTAGAATTGATTAGCATTTGCTCAGGATGGGATCACCCCAAATGGTCTGGAAACAATAACAGCATTGACTTTGATCTCTATGATAAATCAAGCTCTTTTGCGTTGGGTTTATGTGGATATTTTGAAATCAGATATAATGGAATCATATTTTATAGATGTTATCTTTTATCATCTCTTCGTATGTGTTGTCCTTGAAGTCCTCGATGGTTGGCATTATCTCTTCACAGGTCTTGGAACCCATAAATGGCGCAGCAAAATCTCTAGACGCCTCGGGATAGGCCTGGTGGAAATAGAGAACAAAGAAAATAATTAGCGTAGCTGCTGTTTATAATGTAGTTGAACAAGAGGTATTAAATGTCAATGCGAAAAAGAAGTGTTATAAATGAAAATACGACTTTGATAAACAAACATTGAAACAAACATATAAAACATAGAAGTATTTCAAACAAAGTACCTGCTGTATTGAGGGTACAACACTCACACATCCTACAATTATGTAATGCATTGTGTGTATGCTTTACTAAAAAGATGGTTCTTTAATCTAGTTTTGAACTGAGAGAGTGTATCTGATCCTCTGACATTATCAGGGAGGCTATTCCAGAGTTTAGGGGCCATATATGTGAAGGTTTGACCTCCTTTAGTAGATTTGCTATTCTGGGTACTACACGAAGCCCTGAGTTTTGAGATCTTAAAGAGCGGGTTGGATTTTAGCAAGACAAAAGGTTGGTTAGATAAACAAGAGCTAGATTATTTAAAGCTTTATAGGTAAGAAGCAATATTTCACAATCAATACAGAACTTAACAGGCAGCCAGAGTAAGGAAGATAAAATTGGGGTGATATGGTCATATTTTCTTGACCTGGTATGAACTCTAGAAGTCAAAAAAGCATGAACTAGCTGTTCTGTGTCTGCGATAGATAGCATGCTTCATAGCTTAGCGATATCTCTCAGATGACTAGTAGTAAGAACCAACTGTGTAAAGTACTGAGGGCAGGGTTACCGTGACCAACAAGATGAACAGAAATGTTTTAAGCACCACATATAAAATAGCAGTGGATAACGCTGAACACATTATCGCTTATAATATCTAACTATTCAATTTACGGTACTCTGCATAAATATGTTATTATCACCCATTATCTTCTATGCAAACTATGGCTAGCTGCACAAACACATTGGATTCACTGTGTTTTGACCCCAATGTAAGTTATTAATAATAATAGCAACGAATCAGAGATACTGTGTATTTGGCACTTCCACATATATGTTGCTGGGAAAGATGCAGTAATTCAGCGATTTACAGTGCAATATGCATTGATGTCAGACCTGACCTGGTGGCTCTCTAGACAGTGGAAAAGCAGTTCCTAGAAGGCTCACCAGACAGACCAGCTCTGAACCAGCAATATCACTGGCTCCATACTTCCACCTGGTTCTTGCTGTTGAAAAAGGGGTAATAAAGTTCCATAAATCTGGATTTTTCATCCCACCATGGGAGAATCCAGCAACCAGTTTTTGTAAGGCATCATTTGTGTCTTTGGTAAACATGTAGAGAGAGAGGAACAGCCTGAATTAGAGGACATTGTAACGCTATGCCCAACCTTTGAAAGCAAACAGATAAAAGCATATTGGATAGCAACTTGTGCTGGACCTGGTTCAAGGCTCACAGATCAACAACTAGCCATAACCCACCAACATTTTTGCTTACAATGACATATAAGGCCATTAAATTAATCCCTCCAATCAGAATGCTATAAGTGAACTAACAATCACAAAACACTGGTCACATATTGTATCAGCACAATCCTAACAACCTACATACTGTATTTTGCCTTTGACCTCCAACTTTTTGCTTCACACAACATTCTTTTTGCATTGGTCTCAATAATTACCAGTCAGCAATAAACAAAGCAGATTTTATTACGTGTTTTGCTGCTCATTCTACTTTCAAACATACTTCCTCCTCTTCATCCCATGTGGGGCATAAGGCTTAACATAAGGCAAACTCTAGGTTGCAGAGTAAGTTTTAGATTGACAAAAAGCAAACAAATCCAACCTGGTTAAGATCAGGTTAAATCATTTTTTTTTCAATCCCGGTTATGTTTATTTGTGTTTCTGTGTGGCACTTTACACAGGTCCAGTATGGGTTCACAATCACTAACCCAGAATAAAACAAAAGAAACAAAAACATTGCGTCACATTCTCTTTGTACATCCAAATTAATGTGAAATTAAGCACACACGCATGATCTCATCGCCCCACCCTGTCTCCTCCTTTACTAAAATAAATGTCAATATGATAATGAGATCACTTCAGCAAACCAAACAACAAAAATATGGCAAAAGTGAGCAAGAAAAGAAACTTTTCAAAGCGTGAGTCGGAGGTGCTACTTTCGAGGTGACAATTCGAGGCTCTGGAGGTGCGAGGACTGCTGTGCACTGGAAAAGTGTGCATAGAACTGGCGGGGGTGTAGGGATCGAAGAACTTACACCCATTGATCAACAAGTTGCCTCTATTATGGACCTACAGAACAGCAATGAAAGTAATTTTTCTCATTTATCTGAATAATTTTGTAATCTGCTATTAATTTTCAAATGTAAGCAAACCTGACAAAGTATATCAGAGACTTTATACAAATAATACAACAATAACATTTTAAATAGAACCATAACTTTAAAGTGAGTCTCTCACCAGGTCACGCATTGCGCACCCTGTCAGCTTGAAGCCTTTTCCCAACCATGCTGTTTGCAAGGATGTATGAAGCATTCTTTTTCAGATCGTCCTTTACAGCAATGAGTGTGCAGTCAGTCGCTCTGATTACATTAAGAAAAATGGTTATTGCTGCAAATTGCAATTTAATGTTTGGCTGGTCAACTGCATGTTTGGGAACCTTATATACATGGCAAATATGCTGATGATCCTGTCCCATTCGGCTGGCATTGCGTGGCTCAAAGACAATTGGCTAATTCCTGAGTGTTCTGCCAGTTCCCTTTCGAAATATCCAGTTGCCATAAAGGATTGTTAGGCCCTGTCCACACGAACACGGGTATTTTGAAGCCGGAGCTGTGAACACTTCCCAATGCAACATTATAATTTGAATGGCATCTACACTTTTGTTAGTCTGTTTCTCTTCATCCCAAGGTCTACATAATCCTAGACCCAGCCCGTATCCTGAGCAGATGTTGTAGTGGTCATGGAGGAGAGGAGAGCGTGAGTCCCTTGGGCTAGCCTGAACACCCGCCGGTGACCTACTCAGACCTGCACCTTCTCTGCGATGGACGTCCAGTTTTCTCAAGCCTCTGGCACCTAGACTGCAGCTCTGCACAAGACGTTTGGACAGAGGAGAACTGGTTGCATCCAACTGAGCCTGGTTTTTCTCAAGGTTATTTTTCCTTTACTTTCATCAATTGGTGCAGTTTGTTCCTCACCACTGTTGCCGCTGGCTTGATTGGTTTGGGACTTTTGGTGCTGCGCATCGATGGAGTTGCTCTTCAGTGTTTCGCCTTTCAGCAGTGTCATTTACATTACACTGAACTAAACTGAATTGTGAAAACTGGACTAAAACAGTTTCAATTTACTAGACCTTCATCTATGTTAAGCTTGTTTGACACAATCTATATTGTAAAAGTGCTATAAAAATAAAGATGAATTGAATTGAAAATTGAATTTGGCCAATATGGCCATAAATGGAGCAAAACAGAAAATCACTGCAGAGCAAGCAGAGGCGGTGAACACACTCAGTACTAAGACAAGGGTTCCCTCTTTTGGTATGGAGCTACAAAAGTATATTATTATTATATATTTGTATTATCTAAGGGCGTCATGGTGGCGCAGTGGGTAGCACAATCGCCTCACAGCAAGAAGGTCGCTGGTTTGAGACTCGGCTGGGTCAGTTGGCATTTCTGTGTGGAGTTTGCATGTTCTCCCTGTGTTCGCGTGGGTTTCCTCTGGGTGCTCCGGTTTCCCCCACAAGTCCAAAGACTATGTGCTATAGGTGAATTGGGTAAGCTAAATTGTCCATAGTGTATGTGTGTGAATGAGTGTGTATGGATGTTTCCCAGTGTTGGGTTGCAGCTGGAAGGGCATCCACTGTGTAAAACATATGCTGGATAAGTTGGCGGGTCATTCTGCTGTGGCGACCCCAGATTAATAAAGAGACTAAGCCGAAAAGAAAATGAATGTACTATCTAATATATAAGTACTCATAATAAAGTTTTCTAAAGTGTACTTCTTTTTTCATAAGTGACATCATAAATGGATATTAAAGTAAAAATAGTTATAATAAAAACAATGACCCTTTTAGTTGTCCTTGGCATGCATTGCACATTCATTGTAATCATCATTAATAGAATAATATTGCCATGTATCCTCCCATACTAATGATTAAATTATTAATTCATGATTAATAAGGTTTCATTTGTTAGCAGTGAATAGCTCACATATGTGAAAAACTGGACACTGTCTGGACTGAAGTCACACATTACAAATTTGCTGAATCCCCAAGACATTTGACGGAGATCTGACAGCAACCCAGCCCTAAAGATTGCCTCCGTTCAGGTGAAGGGGATAAAACTATACCCCCGTCACACAATCCTTCTCTGATTTCATCACTCCATCCTCTTCTCACATAGCACAGACATGGTTGACTGGTCATTTAGGCAGCTTGTTGGTTGGGGGTGTTGGTTGTCGCGGACGAAAGTAAAGAGGGGGGGGTGGGGGTGGGTGTCGCGGATGAAAATGAAGATTGGGGGTGGGGATGTGGGTGATTGGGCCTCCTAATAAACTCTGGGGGCCCCAAAGTGGCATGGGCCCTATAAATCGTCCTAACTATTAATAAACAACAGTTTTTTGTCTCATGTTTGTTGTTATGTTTGATCATTTGGTTCACGGGATTTGTTTCTTGCGTCCGAACTTCCATTAAGGGAGCACAGTGTGCATCAATGCACCCTGATTTTCACGATACATTGTGGGACCTTTCAGGGAACTAAAGTTTCAGTGCAATAGAAGAAATTTGCGATTGAGACAGCACTATAAATGGCTGACTCCCTGATCAGTGCCCTGACTACTAAACAAAGGTGCTGAATAAGACTCACCCTTTGTCAATGGTGTTGTTGTGGCAGATAAATGCAGGCAACATGTCAACTTCTACATGATAAATGCAACTTTTGCATGTCGAAAGCATCCACCATTGTCCTGAGTTAAGAATTTAGGAATGTGCTGTATACTACCTGACAAAAGTCTTCGTCGATCCCAGTTGTAAGAGCAACAAATAATAACTTGACTTCTAGTTGATCATTTGGAAAGTGGCAAAAGGTAGATTTTTCTGATGAATCATCTGTTGAACTGCATCCCAATCATCACAAATACTGCAGAAGACCTATTGGAACCCGCATGGACCCAAGATTCTCACAGAAATCAGTCAAGTTTGGTGAAGGAAAAATCATGCTTCAGAAGGATAGCGCTCCTTCTCATACTTCAGCCTCCCCATCAAAGTTCCTGAAAGCAAAGGTCAAGGTGCTCCAGGATTGGCCAGCCCAGTCACCAGAAATGAACATTATTGAGCATGTCTGGGGTAAGATGAAGGAGGAGGCATTGAAGATGATTCCAAAGAATCTTGATGAAGTCTGGGAGTCCTGCAAGAACGCTTTCTTTGCCATTCCAGATGAAGTTATTAATAAGTGATTTGAGTCATTGCAGAGATGTATAGATGCAGTCCTCCAAGCTCATGGGAGTCATGCACAATATTCATTCTTTTTCCACTGCACCATGACTTTATATTCTATACTGTACATTATTTCTGTTCAGTGACAAGACTTTTGTCTAAGCAAAGTCAGACCTTACTGTCCTAATTAAATAATGAAAAATCAAGGCATGATCATATTTTATTTTGGAAAAATTAAGCATAATCTAGAGGCCATATAAGCCACTTCTAATACCAAATGATCAACTAGAAGTCAAGTTATTATTTGTTGTTCCTAAAACTTGGATAGGCGACAAGACTTTTGTCAAGTAGTGTATACTGCAGGCAGGGGCGGACTGGCCATAGGACTTCATTCCATAGGATTTCATTCCTATGAAAATGTATAATTTTTAAAAGGAGCTGTGTCCCCATACCCCCAACTCTAACCCTACCCTCATTGGTGGGATTAGCTAAATTGCACTAAAAGTGAATGAATGAAATTGTACAATTTAATACCAATTAGACTGCAGTGAGATTGCGTTGGGTTTTTTACTTTCAAAATCTTTCCGTTGTGCTTGATATATTTCATAATATGCACTAAAATATTAAATATGCTGATTTGAGGCAGATGGATATATCAAGGAGACAAATGTCTTGTAATTTAATGATAAGTTGTCAACCCTGCTGTGCTTTAACAGACCTCATTATATAACAGAGAATCCATTTAAACACACACACACTGCAGGATCTGGCATCTGCAGTTATATGAATGTATTCCTATCAAGACTAATAATCTCTGACAGCTACATCACGCTTGTGCCATGGAGATTTCATGTACAGTGAACAGAGGAAAAGAAAGAGAATGGCATGAAAATTTAACATCATTTTGGTTTTGCTGTAGATCAGTGGATTATTGTACTTTGACTAAACCAAAGATAGAAATATAGTCTCAGCAACTGGCTGAACTAAAATATATATATCCATATCAATGTATTACTATAGAGTAGACCTCACATTCATGAGGCTTGAAGCTTGTGTGTAATTAATTCAGTGTGCTTCTTGTAGTTTCGTCTTCATCTTCTTTTTATCCACCTATCTGCATGGCATCAGCTACAGCGTTTGTGGGAAGTGCACTGTGAAATAAACTTTGACTTGAGTGTGCTTTCTCATCCGCTGTGTTTGGCTGGGGTGTGGGGAGGCTGTCTGGAGCCTGAAATCACCTCTGCGTTTTGCTAGTGTCACAGGGGGGTTTTAGGGAGAGCAATTATCGCTGACATTTAGGTGAGTGCTCAAAGGGTCAGACGTTTTTATGCAACAATGACAAATTATCTACATTTTTAGATGTGGAAAATGTCTCATGCAGTAAGTGCATGCTTTACTTCCCCCATCCATCTGCAGCTTTATTTTAGGGGAGAATATTCTCTGTAATTCAGTTGGGTTTTATGTATATGGAATTTCAAACCTGACAGATAGAAGAGGTTTCACCGTTAAGATTCTGTTGAGGTTGTATGTCTGGGACAAGCTGCGTGCAAACCCTTATGTTGGTTGACTTAAGGGTATCCCAGAGAGGAAAGAGGCAAGGGATGTCTTTAAGAACAATGAAAACAAACTAACACCTCTTAACCTTCCTGCTGTCTTAGTCTGTATAAACCCGCCTTGACTTAACCTCTAAAAAGCAGTTTAATAGCAATTTAAATAAAAAATTTGCATGAAGAAACAACCTCATCTTCATCACAAACTCTGTGAATGTCTACGTTTTCCCTTATCGGTCATTGTTGACTGAAGTAAAGGGTAAATTCATTCATACATTAATTTTCCTTCGGCTTAGTCCCTTTATTCATCAGGGGTCGCCACAGCGGAATGAACTGCCAACTTATCCAGCATATGTTTTACACAGCGGATGCCCTTCCAGCTGCAACCCAGTACTGGGAAACACCCATACACTCTTACATTCACACTCGTACACTACGGCCAATTTAGTTTATTCAATTCACCTGTACCGGGAACCCGGAGCACCCGGCAGAAACCCACGCAAACATGGGGAGAACATGCAAACTCCACACAGAAATGCCAACTGACCCAGCCGGGATATGAACCAGCAACCTTCTTGCTGTGAGGCGACAGTGCTAACCACTGAGCCACCATGTCGCCCCACAATTACATCAAAATAAATAAATAAACACAGTTGTATATTCAGCTTAATTTTATACAAATTTATACAATTATTTCACATTAGAGTTGTTTACAGTGTGCCTCAGTTCTTTAAAAAAAAAAAGACAGTGAATTTGCTTTAATTTTATGACTTTTTTTTTACTAAGGATTTAGGAACTTAGTTTACTTATAGGACATTAACTAAGGTGGCACGGTGGCGCAGTGGGTAGTGCTGTTGCTTCACAGCATGAAGGTCGCTGGTTCAAGCCTTGGCTGGGTCAGTTAGCATTTCGGTGTGGAGTTTGCATGTTGTTGGTGTGGGTTTCTTCCGGGTGCTCCTGTTTCCCCCACAAGTCCAAAAACATGCGCTATAGGTGAATTGGGTAAGCTAAATTGTATGTGTGTGAATGAGAGTGTATGGGTGTTTCCCAGTGATGGGTTGCAGCTGGAAGGGCATCCGCTGCGTAAAACATATGCTGGATAAGTTGGTGGTTCACTCCGCTGTGGTGACCCCAGATTAATAAAAGGACTAAGCCGAAAAAAAAATGAATGAATAAATGACATTAACTAAATTAACTTAAAGGAATAGTTCACCTAAAAATGAAAATTCTGTCATCCTTTACTTGTTCCAAACCAGTTTGAGTTTTTTTTTTCTTCTGTTGAATACAGAAGATATTCTGAAGAATGTTGGAAACCAGCAGACATAGACTTCCATAGTATTTTTGTTCCTACTAAGAAAGTCAACGGCTACCGTTTTCCAACATTATTCAAAATATCTTCTTTTGTCTTCAACAGAAGAAAAAACTCAAACAGGTTTGAAATCAATTGAAGGTTTAAAAAAATCTTTTTTGGATGAACTGTCCCTTTCAAATATCATGTACTTGCCAGTTTGATAAATTGCTACAAAGCAAAAATGGGCATCAAACATTAATCAAATATATTTTTAAATGTCTCAAAATATCAAGCATTGTTAGTATCATCAGATTGGAACGGCACAGTGGCTAAGTGGTCAGCACAGATGCCTCACAGCAAGAAGGTCGTTCCTTTGAGTCCCAGCACTATGGCATCGCTGGTCATATGAAACATATGCCAGAACAATTCGCAGTTCACTCGAAGTCGAAGGAGAGTGATTGAGTTTTTTTAAATTAAAGTCTGGGCCCACAATTACATCCAAATAAATAAATAAACACAGTTGTATATTCAGCTTAATTTTATTTTTATACAATTTTAGTTTCCACACAAAATAGAACTTAAGAGAACACAAGCAATTAAGGGGCAATATAGTTAATGAACTAAAGATACATTAAGTGGATACACTACACTACACAATTTAGCACAAATTTGTGTTATGGTTTGTGGTCAGTGTTGACTTCAGTGTTGAAAAGATTGCTGTTTTTTGTACATATTTATTTGTTTATGTACAACCCCAAATCAGAAAAGGTTGGGACAGTATGGAAAACACAAATAAAAAAAGAAAGTAGTGATTTCCAAATTTACTTTGACTTGTATTTCATTGCAGACATTCATTCATTCATTTTCTTTTCAGCTTAGTCCCTTTATTCATCAGGGGTCACCACAGCGGAATGAACCACCAACTTATCCAGCATATGTTTTACGCAGCGGATGCCCTTCCAGCTGCAACCCAGTACTGGGAAACACCCATACACACTCATACACTACGGCCAATTTAGATTATTCAATTCACTTATACCCCATGTCTTTGGACTTGTGGGGGAAACCGGAGCACCCGGAGGAAACCGACGCCAACACGGGGAGAACATGCAAACTCCACACAGAAATGCCAACTGGCCCAGCTGGGACTCGAACCAGCGACCTTCTTGCTGTGAGGCGACAGCGCTACCCACTGCGCCACCCTCATGAATCATGATACAAATAATCATCTATATGACAGTGTGGCAAAAATCTGTTGTGGAAGTTACAATATAACACACAGTCATCATTGAAACATCTAATTGACGTTTGTGTTTACATCTGGTAGATGTAATTATTAGAGCACTTGCTCTTCGCCAAAACATCTTTTAGATATCATTTCTCTGACGTTAAACAGACATTTAGAATATCTCTTTAGGATGTTTACAAAATGTTAAAATATTCATTCAGCAGACTTTTTAAAGATGTTTATCAGACCTTGCTTTGACACAGACCTTTAATATACTTCTTGCAGAATTGTGCATGCTACAGTATCTAAGATTCTCAAATCCTTTAACTAAGCAATAATAACAGTGACACTTGCAAACACCAAGTGGAGTATCTAAGGGCTGAAACCCAGGAGCACTGGAATACAAACATGTGAGAGCTTTTATCTGAACTCACTGAGCTGTAACAGATTACAGTATACTCATTAAACAGTAAAACGATCAGGGTCACGTGAAATCAATTAAACGGCCAATAAAGATGTTACTTTATACATCATTTCTTCATATCAGGTGCAGACACCTGCTCTGCTGAACAGTGAGGGTAGCCATGGCAACTCTGGATTGCTTTGGGGAAACGTGTATTCCCTAAGGGATCAAGGTCTTAGCACTGGGATTCTTATCAAATGCAGCCTCTGCCAGCATATCCATACCGCAGTTAAGTGACATCACTAGAATTTCTCTTTCACTGGTGGTTGGTTTTGTTGGCACACGTTGTCATGTTTGCATCAGGTGGGCATTCAGCGTGACAAGCTTAGCTGTGTGTGGTCTCTCCATGAACTTCCCATCACAAGGTCAGTATCTGTGTCCAGTGTGTGATCCAGACACACACAGCAGTGTTCCAAAACCTGCCAGGATCCACCCCACCAGTACAAAATATTGTAAAACTAGCTGTATGTGCTGTATGCATGTATGTCTGAAAATCATTTTCTTTTGCAGGTATACTATCAAAACATTCTGCAAGTTTCATATCACAAAATAGCCAACAAAAATATTGTCTTGCATGAGAAATATATTGTGCCTTTGCACGGCTTTACTGACAGACAACATAAAAGGAACAAATGAATGTGCTTGGTTACGACTCATTCATTCATTCATTTTTCTTCGGCTTAGTCCAGCACACAGCAGATGCCCTTCCAGCTGCAACCCAGTACTGGGAAACATCCATACACACTCATTCACACACATACACTGTGGCTAATTTAGTTTATTCAATTCACCTATACCGCATGCCTTTGGACTGGGGCAAACCAGAGCACCAGGAGAAAACCCACGCCAACGTGGGAAGAACATGCAAACTCCGCACAGAAATGCCAACTGACCCAGCCGGGGCTCAAACCAGCGACCTTCTTGCTGTGAGGCGACAGTGCTAACCACTGAGCCACCGTGTCGCCCCTGGTTACGACTCTTCAAGTCCATTACATTGTTAAAATTCTAGCTAGTTGATAATGACTCGATTTTACATAAACAAAATTGATTATGGCTGGTAGATTTTTTTTTTCTTACTTTGCACCTATAAGCTCCAGAACAGGTAATAAACCTCCTCCAAGGAATGACCACAATGCAGAACTTCACATTTACTGTAGGAAAGACAAAAATAACTACGTTGACATGGACATCAGTAATCAAATTATTTGCCTTAATCTGAATAAGGCAATAATATGATGAAGGTGTTTACATGAGTTGCTTTTTGAATGTTCCTTTCATGATCCTGTTTTACATGTTATAGCCATAATTCGATTAACGTCATCGCGTCACCAGGCTATCCACGTTTCCTCAGGAGTTTCATGTAATTTCGGGTGTTTCACTTTTAATTTGTTGACTTTAACTGCAGTTTGGCACTTTCACTTTCATTCAGGAACATTTCATGCATGCCCCCGTGACAAACGAGATATTGGATGCGAGTTTGAACTGCTGGAAGAGTTGTTTTAATGGAATATGATACCGCACGCCGTATGGGAAAAAAGGTGTCTGTGGTCCTTCACTGACTCGGTAGGTGCAGAGAATAGTGTCAAACAGCCGTGTGTGTATAGACTATCCTGTTGCAAAATGCGTCAAAAATCCTTCACGACAGTAATAGTTTGATTAAGGTGTTTACATGTCTGTACTGCACTTCAATAATGCGACTAAAATCAGCATACTCCACATGTCTTAATCCGATTTCTGTTTAGTTCGATTATGACCTTAAAGCAGATTAAATTAATCAAAAATCTCTATTTACATGATAGACTCTTAATCAGAGTATTGTCTTAATCGTATTAAAATCTGATTATTGGTGTCCATGTAAACGTACTTAGTGATAAGGCCTTACGGGAATAGTTCACCCAAAAATAAAAATTACCTCATCATTTAATCATACCTCAAGCCACCCTGTAAGTCATATACACCCAGTGTATATGACTGTTTTTCTCTTAGGGTGCTTTCACACTAGCACTTTTGGTCCGCACCTGGGTTCGTTTGACGTCAGAGTTCGGTACGTTTAGCTAGTGTGAATATGTCTTCTGAACTCACCCGTTAATGCAAACTCTGGACCAGTTCACTTCTGGTATGAATGCAATCATACCAAATAACGGAAGTGAACCGCCAACTGTACAACAAACTATCATTTTCAGCTACACTTTACTTGAAGGTTTTAGAATTTTTTCAGTGAGTTATGATTTAACAAAGTTTTCTTTTTCTGCAAACACTTACTCACATGCAGTATTGCCCCTAAAACAGATATTTTCAAACAAAGGACTAAAGGCATTCAACCGTATTTCACAGTTCATATTTGAATCAACCATTTGACACATTTAAATTTGACAACCTTTACTGTTCTTAATCGAGTACTCATGCTGTGTATGCAACTCACTATAGGATTCACAGTATTAAAGGCAGCTTTGTTGGAGGTGGGGATTGATTATCTTTGCTTCATCTGGGTCTGTCTCTCCATGCATGCGTGTGAATCCAGAAGTTCTCTCAAATTATCTGTTCTGTCTGGCTCTGGGACAGACAGTCACTCACAAGGGACACACGGGGTCCAGAGGACACAGCTGTCAGAAAACCTTACTTTAACAGACTGTAATGAGTTCACTAGAGAGTAAATAAAAAGAAAAAAATAAATAGTTAGGTTAGATTGACAAAGCGCTTGCGTAAATAATGGGTATTTAATAATTACCATAATTCTTCCATTGTGGTATTTTATAACCACTTTTCTTTTATTGTATTAAAGCACATGCAAACTACAATGAATTGGAATTACTACTACAACAAATCTTTTTGTTAGTAGTAGTAGTAGTAGTAGTAGTAGTCAGGGGCGCCGCTGGCTGGTACGGTAAAACATTCTGATGGTGTCGGGTACGAAAGTGAAGAGCAGAGCCAGGGGGGGTAGTTTGCGCGGTTGTTGCGGATGAAAGTGAAAAGCAGAGGGGGTTGGGGGGTGAGGTGTTGTGAACAAATTTGAAGACTGTGGGGGAGTGGGGAGGTGGAGATTGGGGGGCCCTAATAGTAACTCTGGGGGCCCCAAATTGGCGTAGGCCCTTAGAATCGTCCTAACTTCACCCCCCCCCCCCCCCCCCCCCCCCCCCCCCCCCCCGAGTAGTAGTAAGTTTTAGTTAGTTAGTGTCACAGAAGGACTGAGACACAGATGGTACATTGTAAGTATAACAGCAAGGAAGGGTATGTGAATGGCAGATGATAGGAGCGATGACCAGATGGGGATGCCAGAGGAACGAGGAGACTCAGGGACCAGACTTTGAGACCAACAGATGACCAGACAGGAGAATCACACTAGGAAAAGGATGCAGATGCTGGGAATCACACAGAGACAGGTAACTAACTGATTTGAACCCACTGACCGTATAGAGAGTGCAGTCCTTTGGTATTGACGAAGTCGGACACTGAGTGCTGACTGAAGGGTGACTTTATAGTGAGGAGATGATGTGCTTGAATGACGTGAAGGTGTGTGACGAGTGCGAGTAAACAGGTGATGGTGATCGTGAGGATTGAGGTGATTGAGTAAGGGGAGAACCTGGCATGGCTGTGACAGTTAGTAAGTTAGTTAGTTAGTTAGTTAGTGAAATGTATAAAAACACAATTGTTTTGTTTTCCTTTGTAGGCATGAACTAAGAAAAAACAATAATTCAACAGCATTTTTCTAACAAATGCAAAGGATCATAAATACCATAAGACATGATGGCGTTAGATTAGGGTCGAAGCAAAACTCTGCAGGACAATGGCCCTCCAGGACTAAAGTTGCCTAATGCCGCGGTCACACTAGAGTTTGAGCATGAAAAATTCTGTCGTACGGCGCTGCAAAAAGGGATGGGATTAAACAAGATGATTAGACATTTAAAAAAGCGAGCGATTGGTCCATATTTTAAATTTCTGTCCAGAAAGGTCATGTTTTGATCTTCCATTGGTCTCACGCAGTCACGTGATGCGATTTCGCAGGTCAGAGTTCACCAAGCTTGAACTTTGCAATGCAGCAAACTGCAAAACTTGTCGCACAAGCTTGCGTTTCCGGTCTGACGCATTCACATGCGTATGAATGGAAGTCTATGGGGAGAAAAGCGCAGTTTAAAGGCTGATTTATACTTCTGCGTCAAGCGCACGCATATGGTCCGGTGCAGCCTCCGCACGGTCGCATAGCCATTGCCGTGACAGACACCTATGCTGACGCGCACCTCTCAAAAAAATTTAACTACACATCGCAGCGACACGTAGCGCAAGTTCTGTGATTGGTCGGCTTGGTAGCGCTGACAAACGTGGACAGTGCTGAGAGCCGCGAGGCTGATGGAGTGATTGTTTACAGTGTTTTATAGTGTTTTACGTCCACAGGTTCCCACCTCGTAATGAGCGAGTTTTAGCTACTTTTAGCGTTCAGAAAAAACAAAACACCCACGAAGAAACTCGACACAGAGGAACATAAAAACCTACTGCCAGCTAGTGTTTCGGAAGTGTTATTGCAGAGCAACACAAACAGCACGCAGAAGTAAAAATGCATGACTACACGCAAGGCAGGCGCCATGGGTCACATCGATCACTCGACGCAGAAGTATAAATTAGCCTTAATTCATAAGACATGTATTGTTTGGGATAGCTAATGCATTGACTAATGTCAACAAGTAAGATTATATCATAAATTGTTGCCCTAATTTTAGGCACTGAAACAGTGATTTTAACTGACTGGTCTATTATAAATTATATGAGTATCAGTGAGGGTTATATGAGTCTTAAATACCTTTCCTTAAAGTCGCAATGTAATCAAAATTTACTCGTCTTCTATGTGCTTGTTATAAATGACGTATCAGTGCACTTCATCATTTTGTAAAAAAAATTATAATAATTTGGCCTTAGAATATTTAATCAAATAACCTTCCCTCCCCCTTGAAACGACCTTTCTTCACTTCTGGTCACATGGAATGCCTTTAGGGCGGGGCTATCAGGGCATGTCTTGTTTCTGCTCTGCCTTCATCCATTCATCAATCTTTTTTCATTTTGTTAGCTACACCCATCTTCCAACAATCCAATCGTTTCCCAAAAGACAAAATCATGCACCGCCCTACATTTTTTTTCTAATTTCAGGACATTTCAAGTGAATGTACAACATGATATAGCGAAAAAAATATATATATATCTTAACTTCCGTTTCATAGCGACTTTAAACAATGAAGTAGTGTTTATTATGGATGTTGGTTGTGAGTCCAGTTCCCAGCTCTGCAAACTGGTCTTGGTTCTCTGCTGGAGACTGACAGCTGCCCTGACAGCACAGACTTCTGACAGATGTGTGACAGCAGAAGCGCTCTCCACTCTCATTCGCAGAGAGAGCCGCACTGATCTCAAATCTCATATTAAATATTAATACCATCCCTGATGTGTCCTTCTGTCTACCACACACTGAGTGAGCAGATGTCACCCAAATACTGGGACAGGAAGAGAAAGTTTTAAAAAGCTGAACATTCAGTAAATCACTTATCAGAAACTATTTTTATAAGGCTGCTTATCTGTTGTAGAATTAGAATGAATTCTGTTTCCAATATAAATAAAATGTGCTTTTACATGTCTTTTTTTTTATGGGTATCCCGAGGTAGAAACAGAGAGCAAAAGAAAGAGAATTAGCATAGCTGCTGTTTATAATTATTTAAACGAGATATTAATGTTATTTAGATTTAGATGTGGGGCAACACGGTGGCTCAGTGGTTAGCACTGTCGCCTCACAACAAGAAGGTCGCTGGTTTGAGTCCCAGCTGGGTCAGTTGGCATTTCTGTGTGGAGTTTGCATGTTCTCCCCGTGTTGGCGTGGGTTTCTTCCGGGTGCTCCGGTTTCCCCCACAGTCCAAAGACATGTGCTGTAAGTGAATTGAATAAACTAAATTGGCCGTAGTGTATGGGTGTGAATTAGTGTGTATGGATGTTTCCCAGTACTGGGTTGCAGCTGGAAGTGCATCTGCTGCGTAAAACATATGCTGGATAAGTTGGCGGTTAATGCCGCTGTGGTGACCCCTGATAAATAAAGGGTCTAAGCCGATGGAAAATGAATGAATGAGATCTAGATGTTTTTTATCTAATGGTATCTAAAATTAAGATGTTTTAAAAGAAATCATCGAGCTTTCTGACCCTCTATAGACGGCAACAGTCCCAAGATATTCAAAGAAAAAAAGAATCATTGTCAAAACATTCCATGTGACTTCAGTGGTTCAACTGTAGTCATATGAAGCACCAATAACAATTTTATGTGCCAAAAAAAAACAGCAAAACAATTTTTTTGACTGTCTTCCACCTTAGATCAGATGCATGTTTACTACAGGCAATACAGCACTTGTGTGTTCAGCCAGATCTCACGAAGAAACATAAGTATTTTACATTTTGTCAGATTAGTGGCTAATTCGTACAAATTCGTATGAGTTTAGTCGTACAAAAATGAACGATTTTAAAAAGGAGGCGTGGCAACCCCACCCCTAAACCCAACCGTCATTGGGGGATAAGCAAATCGTACTAAATTGTACGAATGAGATCGTACGAATTAGCCACTAAATCAAAAAGTTACCAATTGCCGTAAGATTGTGTTGGTGTGTTACACTACAGACTCTAACGGCAATACATTGTACTGCCCGTAGTACAAAAAAGCCACCCTGACTTCTTCTAGAGAGAACATTTAGGCAAACAATATTCATTGAATCCTTAATTTTCCTTTGGCTTAGTGCCTTTATTCATCAGGGGTCGCCACTGTGGAATGAACCACCAACTTATCCAGCTTATGTTTTACACAGCAGATGCCCTTCCAGCTGCAACCCAGTACTGGAAAAAATACATACACACTCATTCACATACATACACTACGGCCAATTTAGTTTATTCAAATCGCCTTTAGCGCATGTCTTTGGACTGTGGGGGAAACCGGAGCACCCGGAGAAAACCCACGCCAACACAGGGAGAACATGCAAACTCCACACAGAAATGCCAACTGGCCCAGCTGGGACTCGAACCAGCGAGAGAACATATAGGCAAACAATACTCTATTTGCTTATTCTTTAGCCACGCAAAAGTGCATTGAAGTATTTAAACACTGTGAGGTTTCTTTTCCAAATTATTTCATGATAGTCATGTCACTGTCATAGTCACTATTATACATAGTCATTGTTTATTGTATGGTTAAACCTGGATTTTCCATACACACTCTTTAAGTGCTGATTACTAATTATGGCAAATCGTGGTTTTTATTTACCAGTGTTTGGAATATTGTTGAGATACTGTTCTGAAACTAAATATGATAGTGCCTATTATAGCTTTAATAAAGAAACTTAAAGAAAATAAAGTCTCCATCAGCTAATGCAATATTAGATCTTTTTTTTGTTTGTTATACAAATTAGAAAGAAACATTTTCTTACTTTGTTTCCCCGCTAAAATGAAATTTAAGGACACAAAGCAAAGTTCAAAATGTGTTTTCCTGCAGGTGATAAAATCATCGCAAGCTTTCAGGCCATTCATCAGAGTTTTCCGTCAAACAATGACAGGCATTGTGTTACGGCTGCAAGCGAAAATTCATTCTGTGTTTTAATATTTGCAGCTTTGTACAAAGACACAAATACATCATGACAGGCTGTCAACTTCAATTAGAACACCTGTCTATGATCAGAGGAGCTGACGTTCTTTGAAAAGAGACAACAATTCACTGACAGCAAGAGAAATAAATAATCAAATGAACAGGCTAAATGCCGTGAATGTTTCACACAGATACCTCTCTTGATATCACTCCTCTACTCTGCTGTTTAATTGCCTGTGGAGTATTGCATTTTCCGATTTTAATGTGTATTGAGAGAATCAGAGGAGGTATAGTGTGACATAAATAAATATTGTCATTAGCACATAGTAAGTGTCACGGTTATCAGCTGGAGTACCCACAAGACCCACTAGAGGGAGCTCCATCCATTTACTTCACCTACCACCCAGACTACACCTCCCACAATCCCTTGCTCTCATTACAAACTCACACCTGAGACTCATGATCCGGACTTTGATTATACCAACACTTGCACATGATCACTGACTAACATAAAAGCAGTACCTTCACATTCAGTCTTGTCTCAGTCTTGATTACCTTATTGTGAACATTACCCTATTTCTTCACTCATTGACTTATTTTGCTATAGACTAAATGATCCACTAAAAGTAACCCTCTCTCGTGCTTGTCCTTGGGGTTTCTAGACCTGCCATGCTCACTATTGCCTGCCCATTTCCACTTTTACACCTAAAGCGAGCAAGCCAGTGTGAGCCACGGCCAGTCCCTTTTCCACAGTCAATACCCGGGCCAAAGCAGGGCTTCCTCGGGACCAGCCAAATCCCTTGGGCCAAAGGGGGCCAGCTGGGGCTTTGGGGCAGTGTGAAAGCAACGGCGGATTTTTTACTAGTAGTTTTGCGATTGTGGTTGATTAGCCTACATGTGCCAAAAAATAAATAAATAACTGAAAAAAGAAAAGAAAGCTGCATCCTTATTGAAGATGTTGTTTCAATAAAGCATAGTAATCTTTACACACTTCAGTCAGACTCAGGCTGCAGGCCCTATACCACATTAAAGACAGCAGCCAGCAGGGCCACGCAGAGACTCAAGGGGCAGGTGCTCAAAGTGAAGACACGGGGGGAGGTGGTGAACGGTCCCGAAGTGAGAAGCGGGCGTGGTGGGGGTGGGGGTGGAGTTAAGGACAGCGTGAGTACACGATTGCGAACTAAATAGCCGGGGGATGGGCGATTGGGGATGATCGCAAAGTGAAGAGGGGGGGGTGGATGATGGTATACGATCGCGTAATGAAGAGCGGGGGGCACTTTCATTCATTTTGAGCTCAAGCACCCAAACTGATGCGTTTGTTGTGGATAGCTGATGTGACCCGAGCGCAACGATATATAGCCTACATTTTAATGTTCTAAAACACTCAATGGTTTCCTTTACTTAAGATAACTGACTAATATGCAACATCCTTAAATTATTTACTTAAATAAATGGGAATTTACCTATTAAGTGTCATATAGGCTATAGCCTAGGGGGAAAAAAACTTGATGTTTTAGGGCTCTCCGGAGCATTTGGGCTGAATGTTTAAAGGTGTTTACCTTCAAACATAAAATACGTTTTATACCAAGTTATTACCGGAGAAATTCTGTTGTTTTATATTATGGGTGGTACATTGAGTCGTCCCTCTGTTAGTGTCGAGACCACTCGACGCATGATGCCAGCAGTCGGTCGGCGAGTAAACGAATATAATGAATGAAAATACATAGGTCTATAGGTATAGACATATAATTTAATGCTGTACAGTAACGCATCATTTGTTTGCTTCAATTGTCTCCATTTTGATCGTTTCGTGATGATGCGATGGTGCTTTATGCGTGATTCGGATTTGACTCTCTACTTCCCGCTGAACTGGGCAGGTTGTGTGACATTTGAATCAGGGGGTGTTCTGGGGGCAGGGTTTACATGCTGCGCTGCAAGCTAATTGGCCCGACAGTGGAAAAGCAACATGATTTCAGCCCCACTACTTAAGCTATGCTGCTTACTATGCCACAGAACGGCTCTCTGAACTTACTTCACTCTATCCAGCTGCTCCAGCCTTTACTCCCACCAGCATCTCAGCTCACCACCAGTCCGCAGCATCAGTGTATCCAGTCCAGGTCCTAGTGTCTGCCAGTCTGTCAGCTCACAAGATGGCTACTTGTCCTGAGTCTTTATCTTTTGTGGTTTCTACTTGTGCAACACATTAACATTAAGAAACTTTAAACTTTTCGTCATCAGCATTTATCCAGTATGCATATGCAAAGGGACAAAGGATTGTAAAACTTCCCTTGGGAAGGTAATTTTCTGATTGGTCATCTCAGCTCCTAAGGGTGTTACAACACCATCCTTGTAAAAGCTGGTGACCAAGACCGCCTCTCTGAGAGTTCTTCCATTTTGACAACCAGAGATCACAGGAGAAGATGCTGCGCTAACAGTCTTCTCAAACCATACCCCAAGCTGTGCCAGGCTCCAGCCTTGTCTTTCCATTTATCAAAAAATCCTCAGACCAAAACTGGTTTCTGGCTCATCAACCAACTTCAGCAAAGTTCAACTGGAGTCTTAACGAACTGCAACAGCACTCTTTTCAAATGGCGACTGCAAGTATCAAACTTAAGATTATTGCACACTGAATCCGAAATTTTCATCCATAATTTTCGCACGTTAAAAAATAAATTTGACCTCACGTTGTCTGAATCGTACTGTCTCCGAAACTTTTGTCCATCATAAAAAATTCGAACCAGGTTCGATTATTTCCGCTTTTCGCATCCGAAAAAGCGTTTTGAGAGGTGTTTTGACAGTTCAGAGCCACCATACAAGCGAAAAGCTAAATACAAAATGCCGTCATTTGAGCTACATATAACTTTACGACAAACACAGTGCATAAAATAAAGACAGAACGTGGCGGACAGTTGAGAACCCCTATGCTGGATTCAAAGACTGGTGCACATCTCCCCTGCTGCTGCTTGGTGTGTGTGTGTGTGTGTCCATACATTTGACATACTGCCCATAGACATTGTAATAAAAAGCATCGGTCCGTTGCTTCGACACTTCAACGCGGCCACCATCTATTATTTATCAGGATTTGTTTACGTACATGAATATGTGAAGTATCACAAGTAATGTATCAAAATTCCACTGATTTCCTGAAATAAACTTTGAATATCAAATACTGCTATAACTTCATGCTTTTATTCTACACTCTTTACTGCATTTTCCTACACCAACCATGTGTGTGTGTGTATTTAGATTAGTTTTAAGTGTTTATTCATTCATTCATTTTCTTTTCAGCTTAGTCCCTTTATTAATCTAAGGTTGCCACAGCGGAACGAACCGCCAACTTATCCAGCATAATGTTTTACGCAGCGGATGCCCTTCCAGCTGCAACCAATCACTGGGAAACATCCATACACACTCAATCACACACATACACTATGGACAATTTAGCTTACCCAATTCACCTATAGCACATGTCTTTGGACTTGTGGGGGAAACCGGCGCAGCCGGAGGAAACCCACACCAACACGGAGAGAACATGCAAACTCCACACAGAAACACCAACTGACGCTCTAACCAGCGACCTTCTTGCTGTGAGGCGAATGTGCTACCCACTGCGTCACCGTGCAGCCCTTTAAGTGTAGTTAATAAAGCCTTATTTGCATCACACTTAAAGTTGTTCATTATTTGCTCGTAACTGGTGTCCCTAATCATAATGATTTTGTAATGTAATGTAATATAATGTGTATTTATATAGTGCATTTATTGTGTATGGCCATACACCTAAAGCGCTTCACAATCATGAGGGGGGTCTCTCCACACCTCCACCAGTGTGCAGCATTCACTTGGCCAATTCGGTGGATGGAGATGATTGGGATGCCATGATGTTAAGGGCCTATGGAGGGAATTTGGCCAGGACACCAGGGTTACACCCCTACTGTTTACAAGAAGTGCCATGGGAGTGTCAGGACCTCGGTTTAACATCTCATCCGAAAGATGGCGCTCACAGACAGTATAGGGTCCCCTTCACTATACTGGGGCATTAGGACTGACACAGAAAGCAGGTTGAGGACCCCCTGCTGGCCTCACTAACACCACTTCCAACAGCAACCTAGTATTCCTATGTGCTCTCACATCCAGGTACTGACCAGGATCAGCCCTGCTTAGCTTCAGTGAGTAACCGGTCTTGGGCTGCAGGGCGATATGGCTGTGGCTTTTGCTAGATGCTCTGTGTAGTTTTGTATTGTATTTCAGAAATGAACGTTCTTCAAACTAATCAGAATCAGAAAGAGCTTTATTGCCAGGTATGTTCACACATACGAGGAATTTGTTTTCGTGACAGAGCTTCTACAGTGCAACAGAATTACTAATAAACACTTCACCAAAAGGCATCAAGTAAAAGCATATAGCCTATTCATTCATTCACTTTTCGGCTTAGTCCCTTTATTAATCAGGGGTCACCATAGTGGAATGAACCACCAATTTATCCAGCATATTTCCCCCTTGAGCTAGATCCCTACACTAACACCACTAAATCAAACTTTTTTTTTTTTACATTGCTTCAAAATCAAAGAAAGACTTTAAGAGCTTTTCAATACATCTAAATCAGCTACAGGTATATTAGATCCCAGTCGAACAAAAATACTGAAAAAGGAGTTAACTGTAGTAGGAGAACCTCTTTTTAATGTTATCAACTCTTTTTTTCATCTCTAGGCCACATCCCAAATTCTTTCAAGTTAGCGGTTATTAAGCAACCTAATCCCATCCACCTACCTAATTGCAGACCAAATCTTCTTTTTATTTCTAAAACATTAGAAAAGGCTGTGTCTTCCAAATTATGCTGCTTTCTACAGTACAATGATTTTGAAGAGTTTCACTCACTGGCCGAGGCTGCATTTCACTATTAATCTTACTTCTGCTTTGACACTGTAGATCAGGGGTCACCAATCTCGGTCCTGGAGGTCCGGTGTCCTGCTGAGTTTAGCTCCAACTTGCCTCAACACACCTGCCTGGATGTTTCAAGTATACATAGTAAGACCTTGATTAGGTTGTTCAGGTGTGCTTGATTAGGGTTGGAGCTAAACTCAGCAGGACCTCCAGGACCGAGATTGGTGACCCCTGCTGTAGATCATGATATCCCTTTTAAACCATTTCAACTTTACAAGTGTACAGAGACAGGCTTTAAGATTCTTAAAGCCATACCCAAACTGTCACGGTCACACACACAAAGGAGAGAAGGCAAGGATTACTTTGTGAGTCTTTATTGTGGAGCATGCACAAACAGTGGGTGAACAGGTAAGCAGTGCAATGGGTTGAAGGCTCTCAAACATTAGTCCAAGACGTAAGTTCAAGTTCATTGCAATCACCAATGTAACAAAAGTCACTTCCCTTAATCGGTCGTTTGCATCATTACAGGTACGTAAAGCAAGCCTCAAAGGAGCACAGGAGAGATCGGTGCAACAGGGAGAAGATCCAAGAAGCGGAGACCATCCAACGTTGATTCCAGCCGGTGAGTAACTGAATGAGGTGAGTATTTATAGGGAGTGGGTGATTGCAGGTGCAGGTGATTAGAACTCACTAGATTTAGGTGCTTTGCTATTTACAATATAAATGATGCCCCTGAAAGACAATATTAGAAGGCACAGTATTAGCTTTCACTGCTATGCAGATGATACTCAGCTATATATTTCAACCTAATGAGATATCTGAACTGTCTAAGCTAACTGAGTGTGTTAAAGATGTAAAAAAAAAAACTGGACAACCAAAAAATGTCGTCCTCTATAAACAAGTGTCAGTTAGTGCAAAACCATAGCAAAACTCATCTGCCAGAGTTCTTACCAGGTCAAGAAAATATGATAATGTCACCACAATTTTATCTTCCTTACACTGGCTGCCTGTTAAGTTCTATATTAATTATAAAATATTGCTTTCTTCCATGCAGCCATGCAAACCCAAAGAGATGATAGGGAACAGAAACTGTAGCCTCAATTTAAGTTTTGGTTACAACATTTCTACACTTATTTTTAAGCTTTCAATCGAGCATTCGGTTTTTGGTCATACAGGAAACTGTTACTGTTCATAAATTTTTGTGCAGGCAGGATATGACATAATTCAGTAATTATTTTAAAAGCAAAAAGCAAGCAATTCTTTTAAAATATATATTCATTCATCCATTTTCCTTCAGGTTAGTCCCTTTATTTATCAGGGGTCGCCACAGCAGAATGAACCACCAACTTATCAGCATATGTTTTATGCAGCGGATGGCCTTCCAGCCGCAACCCAGCACTGGGAAACACCCATACACACTCATTCACACACATACACTACGGCCAATTTAGCCTATTCAATTCACCTATAGCGCATGTCTTTGGACTTGTGGGGGAAACCGGAGCACCCGGAGAAAACCCACGCCAACACGGGGAGAACATGCAAACTCCACACAGAAACGCCAACTGACCCAGCCAGTGCTCGAACCAGAGACCTTCTTGCTGTGAGGCGACAGTGCTAACTAGTGGCGCCATCCTAAAATACATATATGAAATATTATTATAGAATCTTTTTTTCTTTCTTTTTTAGGTCAGGAGGAACATGGAACAGTCACTGCAGCAACCAAAGCAGTCAAATATTTCCAGGTGTTCAACCATGATGTTTGGCCAGAGACAGCAAAGGAGTTGGTTGATTGTGGAATAGAGGAGGCAACCTTCTTTTTAGACCATTTACAAGATGTTCTGGGAATGTAACTCATTGTTAATAATCAAAGACTTCTTATTAAAAGCTTTAACATAAAAAACAACCAGTTACAGTCATATTGTATTTCATTTAGGCTATTAGGCAGTAACTGTGCCCGTGCTGTGGAGGAGTTTCAGACCTTGAAAACTCTAGTGTTCATGTTCTTCAAAGATCAGAGTTAACACAGGTCATGGGAAGTCCTTCTGACCAAGGAACTAGGGTAAGCAAAGTAAATTAATGTCACAGTTGTTTGACGATCAATGTATTTTAGACTGTTTTAATTACTTCCAACCTGACAATAAAATGTTATTTTTATTTCAGAACATCCTTCATCTAGTTAGGATCATGTTAGACCTTCCTGTGTCCTCAGCGCAGTTTGAGAGGGGGATCTCTGTCCAAAGGCGCATAAAGTCAGATGTTAGACCTTCAGTACACCCCAACACGACAGAAGATCTGATCCGAATAAATGTTGAGGGATCTCCTTTGGAGGTGTTTGATGCCTCAGTTTTAGTGAAGAGTTGGAGAGCCAGAAGACCAAAATTAAAATCCTGGCCACATGATTTAAATATCCTCAGTGAGTTTTGTTGATGGTTTTTGTTAATTTTGATAGTTTAGTTTCTTCTTATTTTTTCAAATAAAACAAACCTGTTATATTACAATTTGTAGTTGTGGTGCTCAATTTTTGGTGGTTGCTTCTAAATCTTTGCTGGTGCTCCTAACTTTCGGAATTGGGAGCAACATGGCTACCAAGTAAAAAAGTTAATTTTGAGCCCTGTAACTCTTTCTGATCTTGACTGTATGTAAGGGTCATACAAAAGGTGCACACTATTACATTATAATCAAGACCAGATAGAGTTGTGGGCACACAAAATTAGCTTTTTTTTTACTGAATACCTCCTATAACTCCCATCCTGAAATGAAATATCCAGAGTTTTCCTCTCTTCAAGATTAATATTTCTTTTTGAAATGGGCCTCAGGTCACAAGCAAAGTAAAGTTAGCATACAAGGAGATTATAAAAGCACCATCATCAGGAGGAGAACAGGGAACAGATGGGGCAAATGAATTAATTATCAGATAACAATAGGGCGGGGAAAACATGACAAGAGAGCACATGGCTCACGAACAACACAAACCATGTGCTCACTGAAAACACAACGAGACAGAACAAGACTGGACCCACGAACACAGAAAATACATAACCGAATGGCAGATCCGTGACAGGTACTGCTGAAGAAAAGTGATCTATTCTTATGAGACTGACTCAGGACACTATAAAAAGTTGCAATAGTTAAAATTTTGCGGCTTGTGTCTGAGATCCTAGCTTGGTGGTTGGTGTAACAGCAGCACAACAGCATGAGGAGATCAGTGTTAATGAAAAACGCTTTCCCTGTCACGCTGGACAGACATGATGTGTCTCCTGGGCTATAAAGAGACACAAAGCACATTCATTGCACATATGAAGTCAATGATACACAAATACTTTCCAGCACACAGTGGCAGACAGGCAGCCTCAAGCTGGCAGCAGGCCAACTGTTTCCCAGAGATAAGCGCCAGAACTGAGCTCCTCAGATGCCTCTAATTTAATAAGACGGGGAAAGATAGCGCACAGCACTGCTATCTAATTAAGAATCTGGACACTCAACAACAACAAACTGTTTCTAAACAAAATGTGTAGAGCACATTTTACAGCGTTATTCTGGGATGGGTGGGTAATTCAATTTGATGATAATAAACTACCGAATTTAATCTAGAAATTACAATTACATTGTAACAAAATAGACAGAGTAGCTATTCTACGGTTGACAAAGATTTTAGCTTTTCACAATATTCAGTTTATGCAATTGCAATTTCATTAGGTCTCTTGGAATAAAAGATTACAACCTTGTGTATGATATAATAATGAGTATGACTTATTAAACATTTTATGTTGTTTGGTGTAACCTTTTAATTAGTCAAAATAGACCAGTAAAAAAAATACTGTTCTAATACTGTAAGGTCCGTGGATCAATTGGTACTGGGCCGCAAAAGAAATCATGAATTATTTCCGTTTTATTTATTAACTGAGTCTGAACGATCTTTCATTTTGAAAAATCTTTTATTACATCTCGGTCACTTGAGCGCCACAATTTAACCCACAAGCTAGCAAAATGAGTAAGAAACAGACATTTTTGGGAAGGGGAATAGGCCCAGTGAAGGACCCACGAACTGCCAAGGAATGGATCCGCAACCCATTTGTCAACAAATCAGGTAAATCGAGCATGTCTGTGCAAAACGATCAACTGCTGGAGATCGCAAATGACGGCAGTGTCACGTTACCGGGAGGTATTGCAGACGGGACAAGAGGTAGGATCCATGTGCATTTAATGGTGAGTTGTCATACAAAAACAGGACATCCAGGTACAAAAAGTAACAATATAACAAATAAACAAAACAACAAACTATGACCAGAAACTATGACTTA
>CAIGQV010000744.1:351299-371269 GCA_903798115.1 Danio jaintianensis | reverse complement strand
TGGGAATTGTAGTTTGTGATGATTTGTAGTTCACCAGCGATCTCTGAAGTCCTTGATCGCTGGTGAACATGACAGGCAGCCTTAGGGGCTGTTCACATATTGTGTCTTTTTTGCACGCAAATTCGTTATTTCCAATGGAGGTGCACGGTTTGCGTGCATATTGGGAGCGACGCGCGTAAGCGGTGCGAGGTGCTTTCCAGGTGCACCTAGTTGCCGCGAGCGCACCGCGAGTCACGTGACAAGAACTGACACATCAACATCAAACTTTGTATGGAATATACACATTTCTCAGACAAACACAGACACAGAACACCCAAACAATTTTCTCCATAAATAAAACTTGTGTCAGGGCTGCAGCAATGTTTTGGTTTTTTAGCTTGTCATCCTCTGAGAAAACTGTTGATGGTCGCATAGCAATCTACATACATACACTCCACCCCCCGCTCCCTGGGCCGCGGTAAAAATGTCAAGCGTTGACCGGTCTGCGGTGGTAAAAAGGTTGAGGACCACTGGTGTACAGTGTTAGTGATAGAGGCAGAAAGTGAAAAGGACAACGAATTCCAGCAGAAGGTGAATTTATTGAGCAGATGGTGAAAATCCCAATGACTACAAAAAAAAAATGCTCAAAACAATCTATGCTCCATCCTTAAAAAACACTGTTCCACAGGTGAATGTGCACTAGAACTTACATGCACATGATATCATACTGTTCATACATATAAGAACACTTCTGATGATACTGAGCTGGGATATGGATAAGGTTAGGGAAAGTTCTGGTGGTATGGGTAGGTTAAGGTGTAAGAGATGGTCAACCGTAATTAGAAATGTAATTACAGAAATTAATTACAGATGTAACTACATGCAGGTATTTAATCGAGCATAAGTAAAATGTAAAAGCATGTATTTACACAATAAGTACATTTTAGCGAATTATTAATTTCAATGTACATATTAGTTTAGGCCACTTAATATTAAGTGGAATCCTTAAAACAATAATGCAATACAAACACAAGCAAATGAATCAACAAACTGAAACCATGTTTTACAGATGCAATATGGGAAACCTCAAGTGACATCATCCTTAACACAATCTTTCCTTTTCAATTGGCATGACTGTAAGGTTAAAATTATCAAGTTTTTAAACAGTGCAAGTTTGAAGAATTGGTGCCTCACAATTATAAGTACATTTGTTAATATATATAAACTTTAATCAGAAAAATTTTATCAGAAATTTGAATGAATTAACAATGACTGACTAATGTTTGTGGCTAAGGTTACATGCTGAAACAAACGGTAAAGTTTAAAGTCTGGAATTACAAAATAGGTTGTTTGCCCAATGCATCTTTTAAATCCTTAAAAGCACTTTCACACTCTGCAGTTCAGTGGATTTCATTAGGTTTATCCTTCTTTGTATGGTTGGTAAGAACTACAGCTCTCACAGAAAATAAAATGTGGATTAAAACATCTGTACCACCCAAGTAGGTTCAGGAATGATTGCACCTGCTACTTTGTAGTGGGTCACTTTTCATGCTTGATTGCATCAATCTTTCCAACCTGAGAGTGTATAGCTGTATGCCCCAGCACATGTCCAATGTAAGTAGTTTCCGATTTGGCAATAACACTTTTGTATGTGCCCTAGAGAATCTGGTCCATCATTCTCTGAAAGGTGGTATGTGCCCTGTGAAGCCTGAAATTTAAGACCTGAAAATGGTAGTGTCTAAAAGAAGTTTTAAAAGCTGTTAGCTCCTTGCTATCTGGCCTCAAAGGTATTTGCCAATTGCTTTTACAAAATGTGATGCAAGGAACGTTGCACTATTAAGTTTCTCTATTAAAGCTGCAGTATGTAAGTTTGACACCCAGTTGTTGAACTAGGTATTGCATTCCTGGATCAAAACAAACGCAAGCGCAGGTTGCCAGATTGAGGACCAAAAGGAGCGATTCTCAAAATCGAGCCTAAAAGCTGATTTAAATCATGTTCTATATAAAAGCAACGGCACGCGATAGAAGGAATATTTTCCATATTAAAAGGAGTTTTTGTTCTAACCAACACCTCGAATTGATAAGCTTGCAGCTGAACAACAGAAAACTTTGACAATGATCACCTCAGGTACACCTCATGTGCTTTATTCAGTGTTAAATGCTAACAATGTGAGTTTGAATGCCATTTTACATGACATTTATTGCCATACTACTGAAAGCAGCAGCAGATAGTTCACCTCAGATATTGAAAATAAAATAAACTGTTTTAAATTGAACTTTAGATCTGTGACTCAAAACCAACACATACTGTAGTGATTGTAGCATCTACATTTCATAAGGTTAAAGAGATTTAATATGTATTAATTAGATTATAAACCTTACCATTTCGTGAGTGAGTGCATATTCTGTGCTTCTCAATGGCTGTATTTAAATTTCAGCCAAATTGCTTATCACTTCAAATCTCATCACGTAGCATGTTGTTAGGACACAAGGTTACAATGCAACCTGCTCACCTAATGTTTACGCTCGTAATATTCATATTATTTGCTAATTAATAACCTCATGTGAATCTGCGTCTCATTTCGGAGTCTGCTACTGTCCACCGAAGGTCGCATTTCGGTCACGAGCGCATGCTGAATGAATAAATGAAATAAGCTGTTTTCCATCAAGGCAACCCGGGGTACTGAAATATAATTGCCTAAACTGGCATTGGGCAGGTAAAAGAGCCAAAGCAAAGATAGCGTTCCGGCACAGAAAACACATTTTCAAAGCAGAATATCTGACTTCAGCATTGTTTTTCAGATAAACAAGAATGTTTACTTAGCATGTTTCTTAAATATCTGCAAACATAGTATGGTAATTTGTATGCTTTAGGACAGTCAAAAACATACATACAGCACCTTTAACTTGTCTACTATGGGGTATAGGAAAACTTACTCACAAAGCTGAGCTTCCTGAAGTCCAAGCGCAATTTAAGTATTCCATCCTTCTTTTGAACCAGGATGATGGTATTATTCCACTCACTGCATGGTTCAATGACTTCAAGATCCTGCATTGTCTGAATTATCTGTTTAAGCAAGTGTAATAGTCACTGTATAATGGCTCGTTTCCACTTAGCAGTACAGTTTGGTACAGTACTGTACCATACCACTTATTTAGAGACTTTTGTAAGGGCAACTAGCACAACAATATAATACCAAAAAAGTGGAGCTAGACTCACAGCTGAACACTATTGGTTTAAAGAGAATCATCATTTGCATGTGGAACAAGACAGGGGAGCGACAACATGGGTGTGCCATTTCTAAATACACAGCTTAAAACTAAGCTGTTTAGTTATTTTTTTATTATTTGGATTTACATAATACTATTTGCATTTATGTATCCTTAATTTATGTATATATGATAGATCCATAGAGGTCTGTATAAAAGCACTTTTGTGTGCAGATTGAGAATGGAAATAGAATGCATTTTAATCGGTAAGTTCCTATGAGAAAGCCCACTACCTGTTAGAAAATGACCATGAAACCATATTGTATCATAAAAAAGTCTTGGAAATAATGAAGGGAGAGTTTCACCATAGGAGAAAAGGAGAGAGATAATGCTAGCAGGCGAATGAGAACCACTAAGGAATAATATGTGATTTGATGAAGTATCAGAAACTAATGATTTGCATCATTAAATTGGCTAAGGTTAGACACTGACACAATGCCAACTGCAATCAAAGAACTAATTCTTTTAAGTTTTAATGGTGGTGAAACAGAAGACTTAGAGAAGCATGGAAATAACTCAAGGTAAGAAAACAAGTGCGTATAGGGAAAGCTATACAGGGGAAACTATGCTACTGTTCTAAAAAAAAAAAAAGACAATTTTGGCACACTATAAGTCTTTTGCTTTCTTAGTTTAGGAGCTATTAGGTAAATGTAATTTTACACAAGGTTTGTCCTACCGCATATGTCCAGAAATAGTTGGTGAGGAATGCTTTCCAGCAGTTGTCCCCTCTGCTTATCACTCAAATGTTGAAGATCCAGGTGTCCCTAACCTTGATGAACAGGTATGTACTGCTTCTCCACTTCATCCTCAGCCTGAACTGCCAGGAGCTTTTTTGGGTAGTTGCTCGTTCATGCCACTATTGAACAAGTTAATGTGGAACATCTGTAAAGTCTGTTGAATAGACAGCATTTCAATTTTGTAATTTACCGGACTGACATAAATTTTCGCCTGAAACAGACCTTTCCGTTTTACCAGAAGTTTGTTGTCTGATGTTGGAAGTAATAACTAAACTTGCTGTCCAGGTTGGAAAGCACTTTCTTAGGCTTTCTTGTCATACCATACTTTCTACTCTTTGCCAGTCTCAGACACAAACGTGTTTAGCATGCTTTTCAGGGTCAGCTTAAAACACTCTACCAGGCCATTGATCTCCGGGAGGTAAGGTGTAGTACAGACCTCTCTTAATAGCCAGGAACTCATATACCTGATGTTAAGTATGACTTAGAACGTAAGTGCCTTGATCAGTTCATACTTATTTATGTATAACTACATGTTAAAAAATATATATAAAATATAAAGTATGCTTTGCAACTTGTTTGTAATGACCTCTCTTAATGGATATGCCTCTGGGTATCTGGTTACCTAGACACAAATAATGAGAATACATTAATTCCCTTTTTTAGATTTTGTTCCTCTGACTTTGTCAATACAAACTCATTTGGAGCAACCTTAGAAATCCAGACAGCTTTGTGTGGGCCAATTCAGCAGTAGGTCAAAATGCCGAAAAAGGGCAGTGCTTTTTTGGAGACCCAAAACCTCAACAAGAACCTGTTAAATCTACTCACCAACCCCACTATGCAGGATGAGCACAATTTGGTGGAGTGACTGTGTCAGGATATGCCATTTTTAGGATTTTAGTTTTACATGTTATGATTTTGTTTCACCACTAGATTTCTCCCTATCTTTTCTTTTGAGCTCTGTAATCTATGTGATTGTTTCCACCTGTGTCCTGTTATGTTGGGCGTATTTAAGTTGACTCATTTTTCTTGTTTCTTTGCTCAGTTATTGTTGATGCTAGCCCTTGGTTATTGTGAGTCTTACCCTGCTTTTCCTAAGTCCAGTCGATTCAGAGTTTTATGCTGCATTGCCTTGTTTTGTTTTTGGATGTGTTTCTCCTGCTCTAGTGATTCCAGAGATATTTTGCCTGTTGGCTTGTTCCAATTCTGGATTTTTTTTATTTTATGTAAATAAATCTCTCACAGTGCAAGTACAGTCTCGCTGTTGGGTTCATTATCCTCCTGTGGCTCAGTAGTTGAGCATTCCGACTCTGACACTGGAGACCTGTGTTCAAACCCCATCTCTGACAGACTAAGTACGTTTACATGGACACCAATAATCCGATTTTAATGTGATTAAGACAATACTCTGATTAAGAGTCTACCATGTAAACAGTGATTTTTGATTAATTTAATTAAGGTCATAATCAAACTAAACAGAAATCGGATTAAGATGGATTACGTTGAGTATGCCGATTTTAGTCGCATTATTGAAGTGCAATACAGACATGTAAACATCTTAATCAAACCTTAATCAAACTATTACCGTCGTGAAGGATTTTCGACGTATTTTGCGACAGGATAGTCTTTACACACATGGCTGTTTGACACTATTCTCTGCACCTACCGTGTCAGTGAAGGACCACAGACACCTGTATCGCAAAAATGCGAGGTTTTTTTTTCCCCCATACGGCGTGCGGTATCAAATTCCATTAAAACAATGCTCTTCCAGCAGTTCCTCGCATCCAATACCTCAGTTTGTCACTGGGGGCATGCATGAAATGTTCCTGAATGAAAGTTACAAAGTGCCAAACTGCAGTTAACGTCGACAAATTTAAAATGAAACTACATGAAATTACATAAAACTCCGGAGGAAATGTGGATAGCGTAATGACGTTAATCGAATTTTGTGCTATAACATGTAAAACGGGATCATGAAAGTAACATTCAAAAAGCAACTCATGTAAACACCTTAATCATATTATTGTTTTATTCAGATTAAGACAAATAATTCGATTACTGATGTCCATGTAAACGTAATCATTGATTGAGTGCTGGAACATGCATTTCTGGTGCCTCCATAAATACAGAAAAGCATTGAATCTGAATCCAGAAAGATGCAGCCATGCTACACATTGCAGTCAGTGGAGGGACAGTTGTGCCTTCTTGAAATTGAAGACAACTGCCAAACATGTAGCTGGTCTACAAATGGTCTACAATACATTGAAATTGGTTAATCTATTTCTTGCATCCTATTTTTATTTATTTAACTTTTTTATGATCATGTAGTTCAGAATGCGATGACGTGAGACATCTACTGAGGGACAATAAGAAATTTCTGACTCAGATGACAGATTCACATCCACGCTGTTTATGAAAATAAAAGCATTTAACTCCTTTGTCCAGACACGTTTAGCTGCTGCTTGTTAATCAGACAATGTTTCTGTGTTCCTTCTTAATGACAACTGTAGAAAAAATGCCTATGATAGTCGGTGCCAATAACCTAGTGTCAACACATGGCACTCTGGTGCTCATGACGACCTCAGTTTGATTCTTACTTCAAGGTCCTATGCTGATCTTTCCCCTTTTTTTCGCTCCCTATACTCCCCTACACGGGGAGTGCTCCGATATTTTGCAATTAATGTGTGAATGTGATTTTCACATCCACATCCTTGCTTGTGTGAACAGTGCACTTTTTAATTTACCAGTAAAGTTGTTACAGAAGATTTTATTACTGTGTGAAAGGGGCTATTGACTGAAAGAACTTCATGTGAGTTGCATCCTTTTGCATTAGGTTGCAATCAGCAGTACTGAAGTAGATAAAGTATAATTAGGTATATCTGATTTCTAAACAATTTTAAGCATTTAAGGCAAATCCTGAAATCAAATCAGTACATATGGCGGCGTGGTGGCGCAGTGGGCAGCGCTGTCACCTCACAGCAAGAAGGTTGCTGCTTCGAGCCTCGGCTGGATCAGATGGCATTTCTGTGTGGAGTTTGTATGTTCTCCCTGTGTTCACGTGGGTTTCCTCCGAGTGCGCCGGTTTCCCCCACCAATCCCAAAGACATGCGCTATAGGTGAATTGGGTAGGTTAAATTGTCCGTAGTGTATGTATGTATGTGTGTGAATGAGTGTGAATGGGTTTCCCAGTGATAGGTTGCAGCTGGAAGGGCATCCGCTGCGTAAAACATATGCTGGATAAGTTGGTGGTTCATTCCCCTGTGGTGACCCCAGATTAATAAAGGGACTAAGCCGAAAAGAAAATGAATGAATGAATCAGTCCATTCAAGTCAGAATAAGCTTTTCAAAACGCATTCAATCTGATATCATCAAATATTAGTCTGGGATTTCTCACAAATGGAATGATATCATGAGGATTTTATTATATGTGGAATGGAGATCCATTAAAGTCAGAGATGCTTTGATAACTTTTGAGAGTAGAAGTCTTGATTAATCGGAGTCGTTGAGATCTCAGAACAGTCTGTAATGAAATATCAAAAACACCAATGGGAGACTATTTCGGCCATCCCTACGGGTTTGTTTTTGTATGCTATTATATTGTTTTTGTATGCTATTATATTGTGCTCTGCCAAAAAGGCGAGCTGTTCATCAGGTGTTTGAGTTCTGGGTTCGTGGCAGGCCAGCTCTACAGGCTCATTAAAGCCAGGAGCAGGTGCACTTTCATGAGTGAATATTATAATGCAATGTCAGTCAGAGAGCCAGTTAGCGTGGCCACTACCAACGGCAGAGAGACTGGCTCTCTCTCAGAGCACCCACTGTATGCCATTAATCATTTCCATGGCTACTGCAATTCACAGGAGAAGCTAGTCAGCTTAGATCCCATTAAAAGTTTTACATAACCCCCTGAAACATTTAGCGACAGATCATCTCTGTGGTGGAAATATGTCTATTTTTGTGAGAAACAGAGATCAACAGTAAAACTGTAACTAAAGGTTGTCTTCATTTACTGACCCTTATTTCGTTATGGATTATGGTTTTAACATAAACTGATAAACTTGTAACAACCATTATATACATGGCAATGAAATAAAATCAGTCGATCAGATCAGTCGGTTGATCAGTCAGTCAGTCGACAGCAGCCTCTGGTGGATTTACACGAGAAATTAGGCACGTATGGCACTCGCGAGAGAAATTTGAGATCTAAAAAAAAAAGCATATACAGCGGCCTTTGGCAGATTCACAAGCGAAAACAAAGACTGCAAAAAAAACGTAGCTTCTGGGACGTATTTTGCTCTCTCCAGAAATGTATAAAGAGGTACGTAATCAGAGTGAGCCTGGGTTGGTTACAAACGATGTATCTGTGTATTTCATTATTTTGTAAATAAAAAATCATTTGCCCTCATAATGTTCAATCAAATACTATAACCTTCCCCTCTTGAAACAACTTTTCTTCACTTCTAGTCACATGGAACGCCTTTAGGGCGGGGCTAACAGCGATTGTCTCGTTTTTGCCTTGCTTTTGTCCATTCACCAGTCTTCCTCTATTTTTATTATCAGCGTTTATCTTTCCAACGATCCAGTCGGTTCCCAAAGGACAAAATCATGCACCACCCGACATTTTTTTATCATTTCAGCACTGTTAAATTGGATGCATGTCATGATATGGGAAAAAGGACACTCTTAACTTCAGTTTGAAGCCAACTTTAAAGGTGCAGTATATAGTTTAGTATGTAGACGCAGATGCAGGCTGAAAGATTTATGACAGCAACAGGAGCAAGCCAAAAGCTAAATAAAGTATTATTGCAAGCAGGGGCGTAGCAGACATTTTAAAAGTGTGTGTGTGTGTGGGGGGGGGGGGGGGGGGGGGGGGGGGGGCAGCTGTATGAGATCCAAAGGTTTACATTTATATAATCATTAATCACCTGTTTCTAAATGGTCTGTCTCTAAAAGTACCCCCCCGGTTGCTATGCCCCTGATTCCGATTGCTGCGGACTCACAAATTCAAATAATTTAACTCGAGGAAAATTTCCTTGAGGTGAAAATTTCGATGAGTACACTAGAGCGGGTAATGCAGTGCTCCAATTTCGGCGTGAAAGTAAGCTGCTCAGCTAATGTTTACATTTGTACGATTTGTATTGCTTCCAAGTAAAAAAACCTCACGTGGATTGTATAAATCTGCATCTCATTTCGGAGGCTGCTACTGTCCTCCAGAGGTTGCATTTTTGCACAAGCGTACAAGAAGGCAGCCTTCATGACTGAAATAAAAATACACTGTTTTCCACCAAGGCAACCCGGGGTGACAAAATATAATTGGCTAAACTGGCAGTGGGAATAGTTACACAGACCAAAACAAAGACAGACATTCCGACATGGAAAGCAGCTTTTGAAAGCAGAACAACTGACTTTAACATTGTTTATCAGATTAGGTAGTTCACTTAGCCTGTTTCTTGAATATCTGCAAACACGTAATGGTATTTTTATACTTGATAAGAGTCAAAAACTTACATACAGCATCTTTAATGTAATTCACATATGTGACCCCAAAACCAGACACAAGGGTGAGTTTTTGAAAAATGACTATTATAGCTAAAATCTGTATATAATAATTACAATGATTTTCCGGCATCCCACTGAACATTTCACTATATACTGAGAGTCATAGAGAGCTGTGGTATATTTTCAGTCATAGGCAGCTCAAAAAAACATTAAAAAAGAGAGAGAGAGCCACCACCTAGAACATTTTGTATGTCTTAATTATTTATCCTGATTCAGATCATCAGCTTGATAGCACAGAGCTCTATGAACTGCACCATGTGCGTCAGTTAAAAGAGACAGAAATGTGCAGGTAGTGTTTAGAACCACTGCTTTATAATACTGTTTACAGTATACGATTACAGCCGGTAGTTGGCAGTGCTTTGATGTATTGTTGCAATTTGAATAAACTGAACTGGTCATACTTGAGTATAATACTTTAGAGGTAATTATGCATGTAATTTAAATAGTTTCTTAGTGTTTCTCTTGAAATATGACAAATGCTAACAAAATGCTATTGCTATTTCATAATTTGTTAACAAAAGATTTTTGTTAGTTGAATGTTGTTTTTGGGCTGTTATTGAGCAATGAAGGTATTTTAAAGGGGTGGTCCACTACAATATCATATTTTAAACTTTAATCATAAACCCATCAGGTTATGCGCATTCACCGCGTGCAGCGAAGGGGCGTGGCCATATGCGCTGTAATGTTTTAGCAAAGAAAGCTAAAATGCCGTCCAAACGCTGCTATTTCCACAGAGCTTCCTCTGTATTTGGGCTTCCAAAGGACATGACACAAAGATTTAATTTTAATTATGTTACAGAGAATTATAAACAAGATATAGCTCTAGCATTTGACAAAGGACAGCTTCCAGAATCTCTCCCAGTTCAGTGCTGGATTCGGCTAAGAAGGAGCAGTTCCAACCATAATAGAAGAAGCTGTAGATTGTGAGCCACAACCTGTAAGTATTTTTATTTGTTAAAATTGATCTATTACATGCATAGTTTCTAACGTTAACGGTATGTTGTAGCAAGGACGTAAACAAGGATGTAAACAATGGGAAATGCTGTTTGGCACCGCTAACAATTTAGCTACAAATTCGTATTTATCCGTCAAAACCCTGTAAACAGCCACAATCTTCACCAGCGATGCAGTGTCCATATGCGGCCGCTTTACCTGTGTTCTCAAATAACGAACTTATGTGAACATTTCATATTACTTACACATGCTAATTCCAAATATATATGAAAGACACTTGTCAGATTTTATTTTAGAGAGCAGGCATGAGGTTCAGCTGTGTCCTCTTTTCTGTCTGATTCAGGCTCAAACTGATACGGCTAACAGCTACACTGACTGACAATGTTTACACAACGGCAAAGTAGAGGCGTGGCGCTTCCTGGTGACGTGGAGCCGATCCGCGAATCACAGCACATTGTTAGATGACCAATCAGAGCCTCTTGAGGGTGGGCTTTCGAAGAAACTAGGAAATATGAAAGTCGTTTTCATGTTAGCTGAGTAGCTGTATATAATCAAAGTAAGATATATGAAAAAATAACATACTTTTTTACAAATGAAGCATGAGCACACATTGCTTTGCATCTTATAAACACAACCAAGCCTTAAAAATACACTCTGAACCACCCCTTTAAAGTATTACCAAAATATCCAGTTCATTTTAATTATGATAATGACTGCATGCATTTTATTAGCCTAAATGGCAAGGATTAACAGTAATTAGCTTAATTTGCAAACTGCAACTTTTGGCTCCCAATATATAGTACAATTTTCACAGTGTATATCATGTCTTGTAGGTTACCTCTGCATGTGCTCTGACAGTTTTCACACAGACCACTTACTGCCCCCCAGCTGGACTAAGACCAATAGCAGCTCCTAACATATGCTGAAATGAGACTTCCGCCTCAGAATCATCATCGATAAAGTTGACCAAACATAAATCGATAAAGTCAATCCCTTCAAAAGCAATTGTTATACATTATATAAATGATTTAATATGTAAAGGTGTAAAAACTAATATTCTCTCATTATTTACTCACCCTTTACTCGTTTTAACCCTTTATGTGATTCTTTCTTCAGTTGAACACTAAGAAGAAAATATATTTCGAAGAAACCAGGAAACCTGTAATTATTGACATCCATATTCAAAAAAGAAAGAACCCATAAAGGTTTGGAACCACTCGTTGTTGAGTAAATAATGAGTAAATTGTCTTTTTGGGTGAACTATTCCTTTAACACAAATGTATGTACGAAACATATAGGAGGAGCTGCAGATTGTAAAGCCAGGATTATGCTTTCAGATCAATTTATATTCCTGCTCATCTCCTTCAACACACACAGCGAAACATCCACATAGCTGTCATCCTCATTAATCAATTATGGATGCTTTCTGCCAAACCAAATGATGGAGGCCATTTATTTTTTCCTCTTGAGGGCCCAGTCAGTGTTTTAGGGTGTCCCAATTTCTCGAAAGAGAGAGAGAGAGAGAGAGACTGCACAACCCTCATATACAGTTAAAGAGAGAAGTCATAAATTTCATTTAGTCTATTAGTTAATTTAAGATTATATTACAATAATATAAATTGTTATACTAGTAGTTATATAGTTATACTGTACTGTGTGCCAATAATTTTACCAGATTTACTATAGTTTGTGTGATAAAAGTACCAGATTTGGTAGAATAATATCCATTGTACTCATGTCAGCAAACCACCTACATATACTCTATATGCAGATAGGTTTTTATACAATCAGCTTGAATTGGCTTTGGCTAAAACCTGCTTGTCAGGTTCAAAATATCCTTTCTAATACAGTGAAATGTTTAGAACACTGCCTATTGTGCCGGACATAACTAGTTAAAAGACTTATAACCAATCAAATCATGTTTCCTTTGAAATAAAATGTTTTAATATCCTAAACCTGTTTTTAAAAAGCTGGTACCTGTCTGTTACCCAAAACAGCCTTCTATCAGTCTTCTAAAGAAACGCTTAGACATTTTGAGTTTACTTGCTTTATTCGTGCTTGAAATTCACTTCATAACAGATGTAAAATCACTCCAGTTTCATTGCAAAATGGCTGACATGAATTTTGTTGAGAGGGTAGCTGAGCTTTATGTAATATGGATGGCTGAAAAATGGCGTGGACTCATTCGGATCTGATTCGGTTCAGATCAGATCCTTCAGAGGCACACCCAGCTTGGTGAGTTTCACCAACTCCTCCAGAAGCTGACCCTGGATGACGGATGCTACTAGAACAACACTGGATAATGGTCGCTACTAGAGCAAGCTCTTGATTAACGCAGTGTGAATGTCCGTCAAAGTTTAGATTTTTCAACTCGAGCGATTCACACAAATTACACGTTAAGCACGTCTAATGCCTGAAGTGCTTAATTTGTGCTGTGTCATTCACACGAATCGCATCATTCACTCTAATCACATCATCTGCTCCCCCTCATTCATGTGAATAGTGCTGCAGGATGTCTAATTGCATCTTTGCATTGATTTAACACATAAATCACTCATGCTTAGGGTGGACTCACACTAGGCTATCTGAACCGTGCCTGGGCACGTTTTCCCATTTTCTGGTTCCTTTGACAAGTGTGAGTGCTCCGAATCGTGCCCAGTTCAGTTGGCCGGCCCTGGCCCAGTTGGAGGAGGTGTGCCAGAGGGCAGTTCGGTTGGGCTCAGTGGTACGCTTGTAATGTGAGTGCAAAGCACGCCTGAGCGCGAAATTGAAGACGCAACGTCACTTTTAAGGGACTGTTTCATATGGATTTATTAGGCACGGTTGCCTTGAACCATGCCGAAGCACGGTTGTCTCCCTCTCCTCTCCTCCTGAACTCACATTGCATCCGAGCCAGAGCACGCTTACGTCATCAATAATGCGTTGTTCAGTTTAACAGAGAGAAGCGCTCTCGCTCAGCACAATGGACATTACTTTAGTTATATCGTTTTGTATTATTTTTAGTCGTTTGGGATGCAGTGAGACACAGTCCAATATTTTGCTGAACAGATCTACAACTTTTGAAGCTCATAAATTATCATAAAAGTCCTCGTGCTGCAGGTATTAGGAGGTGCAGCTGAAGGTGCAGCTGACGTGCAGCGAGGGGTTTGCATCTTTAATAAACTATGACAGTTCGCGTTCATTAAAAAGTAAGAATGATTAATAAATCCATCTGAAACAGTCCCTTAAAAGTGACGTCGCATCTTCAGTTTTGGGCTCAGACACGCTTTGCACTCACACTACAAGTGTACCGCGCCAAAGCCCAACCGAACCGCGCTCTGGCACACCTCTTCCAACCGGGCCTGAGCCCGATTCGGAGCACTCACACTGCGCCTGCACATTCATTTTCAATGAATGCGAACTGTCATAGTTTATTAAAGATGCAAATCACTCACTGCACGTCAGCTGATACCTTTAGCAAACCTCCTAATATGTGCAGCACAATGATTTTATGAAAGTTTAGGAGCGTCAAAAGTGGTGGATCTGTTCAGCAAAAGATTTAACTGTGTGTCATTGCATCCCAAATGACTTAAAATAATACAAAACAATAGAACTAAAGCAATCTCCATTGTACTGAGTGAGATCGCTTCTCATCTGATAAACTGAACAGTCGCATCATTGATGACGTAAGCGTGCTCAGGCTCAGAAGGTAAAATGCAATGTGAGTGCAGGCTGAGGGGGAGAGGGGAGGGGGGACAATCGCACCAGCACGGTTCAATGCAACTGTGCCTAGTGTGAGTACCCCCTTAGTGTTTTATCTGTGTCTAGTGTGAATGCACCATGAGAAAAGCTGAAATAATGTCAAGGCCTGGTATACTCCTGGAATATATTGAGAAAGAAATCAAAGGACGAACTAAAATGATGTTTGAACGAATTCTGGCTGAAACAACAGTTCTTTTTGTGCTTGTTTCAACAGTTCGAAACAGATCACCAAAGCAAACATTTGGGGCAGTTTGTTTTGGCTCCTAAACACCTTTGAGCTACCATTGGTCTGTGGGAGATTTCTCATTCCACAGGAGAATAACATCCAAAACAACAACACTAGCCACATGAATACACTGGAGAGTTGAGTAGCAGAGCTGGACAGATGTATCTGCACCTGTACGATTGTTCGTGGAAAGAGATAAAAAAAATTTGGAGGAAACTTATTTTCTGAGTTTGCACACATTGTGAACACCATTCAAAGTCTGTTTGCGGCAAATAGAAAACTATGTAAAAACCACTGTGGCCACTTGCTTGAAAACAGTATAACATCACTCAACATTTTCCAACTTCTTTTTGTCCTCAAACAAAGAACGAAAAAGAACTTGATTTGAAGCAAACTGTACCTTCACTGTTGAAGGATGAACCACTGAAGAGCAGCTCCACAGACCCCAAACAAGCAAGTTAGACGCGACAGTGGCAAGGAACAAAAAAAAAAAAAGGACAGAGACAGCATGATTTATATTCATGAAATCAGGCGTCTTTAGAGAGGTAGAGGTAGGGAGTCTGTTTCTCTGTTCAGAAATCAGCTGCTTTGTGTTGGGGTTGAATAAGATGAAATCACATCATACAGAGACACAATCAGAAGGGCATATTTTATTTAGATACGTCCAACACGGTTGTGCTTTACAGAGATGAGATGAGAGAAATACTACAATGAGAAACCTGAAAAAACACTTTCACATTGTTTTATCATTAAATACATATGAGAAGCTATACTTTTACAGAACCCATGGGAGAATATGATATAACTCACAACATAATTTTGTCTCTCTAATTAAAGTTGACGAAGTAAAAAAATGTCAACCTAGGCTCATTTTGAAAACGTACCCCTATACACATTTCTGGAGAGCAACAAAAACCTCCCAGGAGGTACTTTTTTTCATCAGTTTTTGTTTTCGTGAATCCACTAGAGGCCGCTGTGTATGCTTTTTCAGATCTCAAATTTCTCTCGCAAGTGCCATTCGCGCCTGCTGTTCTTACGTAAACCACCAGAGGCCGCTGTCGACTGACTGACTGACAAACCGATCGACTGACCCACCCTCCTCCTTCCCTAAACCCAATCGATAGTGTTTTCAAAAGCACTGATTGACCCGTCCACCCACTTCCCTAAACCCAACCGACAGTGTTTTCAAAAGCAATCCAGAAAAAGAAAAGAAAAGCCGTCCACATGAAGGTAAGCGGTCAGCTGGTAAGTGCGAAAAGCAATGGCATCATATTGCCCCGTAGCGTTCATTTTCAAAACGAAATACAGCCATACATACCTCTGGCTACATAATTTGCGATCTCCAGAAATGTATATAGGGCTACGTTTTCAGAATGAGCCTATGTTGAAAAATGTCCTGTTACAATGCTGTTGTTGTAAACAATTCATTATAACATTCTTTATTAGAATCTGCCCAAAACGATACTAATGAGAATTCAAATAAAATCCTTCTCAATATTATATAATTTTAAGAAATACAAGATTCATTCATTCATTCATTTTCCTTCGGCTTAGTCTCTATTTCAGAGTTCACCACAGCAGAACAAACCACCATTCCTAACATATGTTTTACGCAGCGGATGCCCTTCCAGCCGCAACCCAGTACTGGCAAACACCCACACACTCGCATACGCACTCATACACTACGGCCAATTTAGTTGATTCAATTCCCCTATAGCGCATGTCTTTGGACTGTGGGGGAAACCGGAGCACCCGGAGGAAACCCACGCCAACACGGGGAGAACATGCAAACTCCACAAAGAAATGCCAACAAGTCCAGCCGGGACTCGAACCAGCGACCGTCTTGCTTTGAGGTGACAGTGCAAACCACTGAGCCACCGTGCCACCCTAAAATACAAGATTTTGTTTTAGAAATGTTTTAATTAATTATCTATTTTTGAACATTGCTTTGTATTGCATCATTCTTAATACTTGACCATTACAAGAGGAACCAAAGTAAATAAATGTTGAAAAGATTTATTATAAGAATTATATATACGTAATATAATTGTAATTATTATTTATATAATGTATAGTCTGTGAGATTTGAAAAATCACATTTTTGTTTTGTCTACAAATTCTATTAGAAAGTTATTGGACAATCTTTTGCGGATGTTACAAGATTATGGTACTAAAAAAAAACCCTGTACCTTTCCTTTATGTTTTTTACTGGCTATTTATCTCTCTTCCCAACACAGACTGTGAAAACTCATAATCATTGCCATCAGGGTCTCAGGTGAGAGATAATACTCTGTTTATAAGTAAAGCATAGCATCAGTGCTTTGTGTGTGGGCATGTGTTTGTGTTAATGTGATTTTGTCCATGAGAGTGCATTTTGTCATGCACCAATTTGTCTCCAAAACAGGGGCTGACATAAGTGTACAAAAAGCCATTTTTCCACAACATCTGCTCACAAAACTCCCCCAATTTCCCCCCCAAAACACACAGATATTTTACTTGAAGGTGTGGAATTATCCGTACTCACGTCTTGAAGCCAATTTCAATGTCGTAGAGTCCAGTACTGATGTGTGCAGCTCTGCAAATGTTAATGAGCATGTGTTGTGTGTATGAGCCCGTCCTAATGAGGGCCAGACTGTGTGTGTGTGTGTGTGTGTGTGTGTGTGTTACAGATGTCCAGGGCCACAGCGGTGGTGATGGGCATCTCTACACCCACCTAGCTGATTTTCCCATGGCTTTGAAGTCAGCTTTACCTCCAGAATTCACTGATGCCACCCAATTACATGAAAATCATTCCCTGTTATAAATGATCCTAGTGTCCCTGTCTCGGACTGATGTCTGTGAACACCAAATGTGAAGAAACAGTTTTTATATGAAAGAAAATCATATGACTAAAAGGCCAGTTTGATATGTTAATGATTGTGCTGTACCTGAGGATCAAAAAGAAATTAAATCAGCTATCATGGCTGCTACTCCAGAGTTGTCCCATTATGGCAGCTACTACAGAGCCTCATCCCATCATGGTCACCATTTCACTATGTCGTCCCATCATGGCAACTATTTCAGAATCTCGTCCCATCACGGCCACCATTTTAGAATCTCATTTGTCAATAGTCACTGCTCCAGAGTTTCATCCCATGACGGCTTCCACTTTTGAAGTATGCCTCTTATGCTCGCCAAGGTTGTATTAATTTGACAAAATATCAGTAATAATGTAAAATATAACAATTTAAAATAACTTTTTTCAACACAGACTCATTCTGAAAACGTACCGCTATATACATTCCTGGACAGCACGAAATACGTCCCAGGAGGTACATTTTTCAGCAGTTTTTGTTTTCACGAATTCACCAGAGGCTGCTGTGTACGCTTTTTCAGATCTTAAATTTCTCTCGTGAGTGCCATTCGCGCCTTCCCTTCTCGCGTAAATCCACCAGAGGCCGCTGTCGACTGACTGACTGACAGACCGATCGACTGACCCACCCTCCTCCTTCCCTAAACCCATCGATAGTGTTTTCAAAAGCACTGATTGACCCGTCCACCCACTTCCCTAAACCCAACCGACAGTGTTTTCAAAAGCAATCCAGAAAACGAAAAGCTCTCGCAGCAGCCTTATTTTTACCACATTTTCAGATTTTACCACATTTTCAGATTTTACCACATTCTCATCCTGTTATTTACTTGTTTACTTTATTTTTGGCTTTTGTTTTTTCTTACCCGTTTTCTGGAACCTTTCTTTGCTGGATTCAAACCCCATCGTCACGGTCAACTCCATGAGCCTATGCTGACTTTTTCTGTTTAAATATAAATTGAAGCCATAGCTCCAGTCTCACACAACCATTTTAATATGATAATCTAATAATTTTACTTACCCAAAATGTAGGTAAGTAAACGCAGTAGTTTAAGAATTTAAGTTTAGAATGGCTGCTGAATATTCAGCTTGATTATTGTAATTCGTAGTAATAGCATTTCACAGTATTATTGTCTTGTTAAAAAAAATGTTGCCTTGGTGAACAAGAAATATTTTTCAGCGCCTTTATCTCAAACATTTGGCTGGTCTGTTAAGACTATAGTTTTTTGATAACTGTATTGAAATTAAGATCGTTTTAGTGCTGAAAACAAGAGGAAAAAGAAAAACATTGGTGCAGAAACCATTTTCTCTTATAAAATAGTTAATAACATGTAATTACAAAATATAGAATTAAAACTGAAAGCAGCACATTAAGATAAAGACATTGAAACAGTATTCCACTGTAAAATAATTCATAAATTAGATTTTTTATTACTTGAAAAAACATATGCAGAAAATACAAGGAGAATATTTCAGGAATAGAGTCAAAATCTGATTTAATCACAATCCAGGCTCATTCTGATTACATACTGCTATATACATTTATGGAGAGCGCCAAATACGTCCCAGGAGGTACATTTTTTGCAGTTTTTGTTTTCGCGAATGCGCCAGAGGCTGCTGTGTATGCTTTTTGAGATCTCAAATTTCTCTCGTGGGTGCCATTTGTGCCTGCTCTTCTTGCGTAAATCCACCAGAGGCCGCTGTCAACTGACTGACTGACCGACCGACTGGCCCACCCTCCTCCATCCCTAAACCCAACCGATAGTGTTTTAAAAAGCACCGATTGACCAGAGCCCACGCCCAAAAGCAATCCAGAAAAAGAAAAACCCTCGCGGCAGCCTGATTTTAACCACATTTTCAGATTTTACCACATTCTCACCCTGTTATTTACTTGTGACTTCTGTTTTTGTCTTACCTGCTTTCTGGAACCGTTCTTCACCAGACTCAAACCCCGTCGTTGCATTCAATTCCGCTCTGCATCTCAAGACCACTGACATACGTGGCGAACCACTGGGCAAACTGGTAACAGCGGAAAAGCCATCCATACGGAGGTAAGCGGTCAGCAGGTAAGCGAGAAAAGACGAAATCCAGCCATACGTTCCTCTGGCTACATAATTCGCGATCTGCAGAAATGTATAAAAGGGGTATGTTTTCAGAATGAGCCTATGTTGTTTAATTACCAGTGGTGAGCAATACATTCCCACATCCAGTGATTAGGAACGTGGAACAGGAAGAGAAATGATGAGTGGTGAAGACAAGAACTGACAAGGAACATGGGGCAAAACAGTCACTTCAGTACACATACTGGTAATAAGCTAAACGATTAATTAACACTAATTAGAGGTGGGAACAAAGGAAAACACTAGAGTCACATGACAAAAGAGAGGAACACAGAGTCCTGACATACACACTGTATTGTCCAGTATGACAGACATTAGTTCAATGTTTAAAACCTTTTAGATAAAGAAAAATCACTTCTCAAACACAGGTGAATTATTTCCTAGCCTCTGAGTCAGCTGGGCTTTTATCAGAGCCTAACATGTTTCAGTCTCAAAATTGCATGTCCCTCCCCTGGGCTCAAGAAAATAAATGTTACGGTAAATGGGAACAAGCGGCCAATTAAAGCACCATGACGGATGAGCGTAGTGCTGAGATGACAGGC
>CAIGQV010000744.1:323004-343141 GCA_903798115.1 Danio jaintianensis | reverse complement strand
TTGTGATGTATCAAGAGCCACGATAATGTCAGCATACCACCAAGAAGGATGAACTACATCCAACAGGAGTAACTGTGGATGCAAGAGGAAGCTGTCTGAAAGGGATGTCCAGGTGCTAACCTTGATTGTATCCTAAAAACGTAAAACCACAGCAGCCCAACTGACTGTTGAATTAAATGTGCACCTCAATTCTCCTGTTTCCACCAAAACTGTTCGTTGGGAGCTCCACAGACTCAATATACATGGCCTTCATGGGATTAATGTGGGCTGTCCGCTAGTGTGGGCTACTTACATAGAGCCTGTAGTGAGCCCGCAGCTGTGGGCCATACCTGCGCTAACCCGCACTGGGCCTGTTTAGATTTGGTGTGGGCTTGCTGTAGCCTGCAGCGCCCGAAAAACCCAGCATGGGCCTGTAACCATATAATCATAATCATATATAATATGATAATCATATACAGTATAATTAAATAATGGGTCCTGTACATTCTACAGAATTGTGCACTTCTAGTCTGGTTAGTTTTAGTTTAACAATTGATTTATTTTTAACATTTAAACTTAGACCACATTTATCAATTACCTTGAATGGTCTATATATAGTGCATCAGGAGGTGAACTGAAACCACTGTGTGACTGCAGGGCATGATGGTATTTGTAGTTTGGGTAAATGAAATCGCTGCTGGCAATCATAAAAAAAATGCATTTTACAAAATGTCTGCTGAAAGGTATTTAACCACATGTTGTCAATACTCACTGAATTAAGAAGATTAATCCATTTCTATTCTATTCTATTTTTTTTCTTAACAATAAAGGAGGTCACACCAGTGACGCCAGACAAAAAGTTTCACATGAAATCTTGAGATAGACAATGACAAATCTCTGATAACTGAAGAAAGACTGGAGTTACAATGGGATTATCTTCGTAGATCTTTCTTCTTTCTTTTCGGCTTATTAATCTGGGGTCGCCACAGCGGAATGAACCGCCAACTTATCCAGCATATGTTTTACGCAGCGGATGCCCTTCCAGCTGCAAGCCAGTACTGGGAAACATCCATACACACTCATTCACACACATACACTACGGACAATTTAGCTTACCCAATTCACCTATACCGCATGTCTTTGGACTTGTGGGGGAAACCTGAGCACCTGGAGAAAACCTACGCGAACACGGGGAGAACATGCAAACAGAAACACCAACTGAGGCTCAAACCAGCGACTTTCTTGCTGTGAGGTCAATGTTATGTCACCAGAATTATTTTTGTTAAACTGTAACACCAGTGACAACCTATTTGGTATTTTTTAGTTTTTAATGTCATTTACATCATATATTTGATTGTTATGAATGCAATATTATATTTTAAGTTTCCATAATCCCAGACCGGGCCGTATCCTGAGGAGCTGCTGTGGTGGTCATGGAGGAGTGGAGAGAAAAGGACTGATTCCTGTGAGACCCCAGTGAAAGACGAGTCTTCTCTGACGTCCAGCGTTCACCAGCTTCCGACGCCTAGACTGCAGCTCTGCACAAGACGTTTGGCCATAGGAGAAATGGTCGTGCCCAACTAAGCCTGGTTTCTCTCGAGTTTTTTTTTTTTTTTTTTTCCTTCACTTTCGCAAATTGGTGAAGTTCGTTGCTCGCCGGTGTCGCCACTGGCTTGCATAGTTCGGGACCTGTAGAGCTGCGCATCGATGGATTTGCTCTTCAGTGTTTGGACTCTCAGCAGTGAAAATTAAACCACACTGAACTGAACTGAACTTAAACTCTAAAAACTGAACGGACACCATTCCAATTCACTATAATCTTCTATGTGAAGCTGCTTTGACACAATCTACATTGTAAAAGCGCTATAGAAATAAAGATGAATTGAATTGAATTGAATTTTTCAATGGTAGAAAAAAAAATCTGTTTCTGACCTCAAAATAAAGCACCTTCCGTCTGTGGCTGTGGGGACGAGCAGTTTTGTGGTGTTTGGAATTTTAAGTAATTAAAATTGCCACATTGATGACTCAAAAGATTGTAAAGCTTGAATAACATATTGTTACATTTTAAAATATAGCTTAAAGAACTTGTAAACCTAAAGATTTGTTTCAAGTGTAATATTGCTGTTAAGGGTCAGAAAAATGCACGTTTCTGTAAAATGACCCAATGTTTGCTGTGTAGTGAACATTTGACATAGCCTATTCAAAATGCGTGCGCAATCTTTGCTGTTAAAGGAATGTTTGGCAATATAGGGATTAATTAATTCATTTTCATCCGCTTTTCCGGGGCCAGGTCGCGGGGGCAGCAGTCTCAGGAGAGAACCCCAGACTTCCCTCTCCCCAGACACTTCCTCCAGCTCCTCCGGGGGGGACCCGAGGCGTTCCCAGGCTAGCCGAGAGACATAGTCCCTCCAGCCTGTCCTGGGTCTTCCCCGAGGCCTCCTCCTGGTGAGACATGCCTGGAACACCTCCCTAGGTAGGCGTCCAGGAGGCATCCAAAACAGAGAGAAGCCTCAGCTGGCTTCTCTCAATGTGGAGGAGCAGCGGCTCTACTCCGATCTCCTCCCGGGTGACAGAGCTCCTCACCCTATAAGCGTGCGCCCTGCCACCCTGCGAAGGAAACTCATCTCGGCCGCTTGTATCCGAGATCTTGTCCTTTCGGTCATGACCCAAAGCTCATGACCATAGGTGAGAGTAGGAACAATATAGGGATATAGAGGCTAAATAGATGTATGTAATAATTTTATATTATTTCAAGAAAACTGTGGTGTTCTTGCTTGCCGTATAGTAGCCTACATACACATTGTAATAATATAAGCCCAGATATTTTCAATGCATTCTGAAATAGATAAAATACGTAATGTATTTAATGAATAGGATTAATGAAACAAGTTCAGTAATGTTACATAATATTAATTCGGACACTTTCACAACAAAATATTTAATAATAAAACTATTATTAAGTAGAACACGTATCTATTTACTCTAAATAAATATAGTGCATTGTTATAACCGAAAATAAGAATTAAAGTGAATAAGTAACATTTATATAATATTGCAACCCAAAATCTCACTTGTCTTTACACTTCATATCTGCGTCTTGTTTGCGCAGCTTACCAGTTTCTTTTCCCCCTTGCGGTTCAAAAACGCGCATGCGCATGTCCTACCCAGTGTAGTTGCACTGAAACACAACTCTGTAGTTTGAACCCGGCGCGCAGCAGCCAATCAGAACGCAGGTTTTTGTCTCGCGGAGGGCCGCTGCATGTTCTCTCATCATGGTGAGTCCAGCAAAATACCCAGTTTATTCACATAAACACAGCGCAGGCGTGTTCTAGCGACTGCAGAGGACACATGTAAACAATAACCCGTGTCTTCGCTTTGGTTAAAGACAGTTGCTGTGAAGAAATGGACGTAGTGTAGACGAAATAAAGACTGGTTAGCATGTAAGCTAATGTGAATGAGTGGTTGTTGCTAATGCTAAAGCTAATGTGCGTTTGAATGAGAGTTAGAATGTGTTACTGTATTTATTAAAGCACGTGTGTAAGACCTGTTACATATCTAAATGTGTGAGACGTTTCTGTATGGAAGCTGTTTGTTTATGGATATCCACTTACTTTACTGACTGCATTGATGTTGAATCCAGTGTTTGAGTAACGTTAGAGAACATAAACTCTTATCACGCTGAAATTATTGAATAAAATGGTTGTTCAATAACAGTCAATTTATGACAGTCCATCTGTTCCTGGTGAATTGAGATGTAAGTCGATTAGTCAAACTGATAAAACTCTTACATTAGTCAAACTTGAGTGACAGTGATTAAACTCACGTTATGTGAATGTGTTGTTAAAGAGTAATAATATAATAGGATTATTATGAGACTGAGCAGATTACTGGTTTTCTGTACAGGTAATAAAACTAAATGTTACAAGCTGGTTTGGGTGGAACATTGGAAGTGTACTTCTGTCATTAGAATAGACTTGAGGAAAGGTCACAGATCAGTGATGTTCAGCATCTTTGTCAGCACTAAAAGAAGTTTGATTTATAATTGTTCATCGTACATATCCAGTAAATACTCTATTAGTAAAATACAAAAAAGATATTGATACTAATTGTTCCTTTTGTAAACCACACCGAGAGTCCCTAGTTCACTTATTTTGGCAATGCATTTATTCAAATTTGCTTTGGAAAGATTTTTCCCTTTTTGTAATTGAGAACGTTGATAAAGACTTTTCCTTACTATGGGAAAATGTTTTGTTTGGTTTTGTTAATTACAAAACAGAACATTTACATAAAAATAAAATATATTTCCTCAATCTTCTTATCTTATTAACAAAATTTTATATACATAAATGTAAATTTACAAACCAAAAACCTTTTTTTTAATATTTTGTTACTGAAATGCAGTATTTGAAACTCTTTTACAAAATAGGCTTTGAAAACAACTTTAAAGAACTTTTTTCTTTAATGTGTGATGTATATACCCCCTTTCTGTTTTTTTTTTGTTGTTTTCTTTTTTCAAAATATATATTTTTTTCATTTTCTTTATAATGTATGATGATTGTATATATACAATCATTTTACATTATAAAGAAAATGAAAAAAAAAAAAACATTTTGAAAAAAGAAAACAACAAAAAATAACAGAAGGGGGGTATATACATCACACAATAAAGTTATTATTAATTATTCTCACTTTTCGCATAATAAAAAAAAATTAATAAAAATCTTCATCAGCACTGTAGTGGTTACTGTAATGGACTCTTGTTCATAACAGTCCTCGGCTGATGCTAATAGTGGCCCCAGTCGAGCACCACCTTATCCTGGTGTACCACCTTAAGGAATCCCCTCACCCTTTGTAAGTTGGTGTTGGAAAGCCTCTACCTGTGTAAAGTCACTACTTTCTCTGTCTTTGCACCTGTTTGTTTGTATTCTCTGTCATTCACATATTAAATTAATTTGTGTGTTTTTTAAAGATGGGGCCACCAGGAATCCCACCTCACTTCCCTCCAATGGGAATGCCACCCATGGGCCAGAGGCCGCCCAGCCTGGCCCCCATGCCCCCGGGAATAATGCCACCCATGATGCCTCCAATGGGCGCTCCACCAATTGGACAGGTAAAAATGAATAACCAAAAATGCTTTTGGAATTCAGGTTATTATTCAGGCAGTGTTGGTGTTTTAAAATGACAATGTTCTCCTGTGATTTGAGTGTAGTGGGGTAAAATGACTAAAATGAAAGATTGCAGCAGCGTTATTTGTTTTATACAGAGATTAGGAGATTTAGTAAAACATTGAATTTAGAATTTGATGACAAAAATGAGATTCAAAAGTGGAAAAGAAAAAAATATTACATTACATTCATGCCTGTAACTGACACATAGTTAAAAATCTCTATTTTGTTTAGACAAATGTAATATTTGGTGGTGAAAAACCAAATGTGGGTCGCTTTGCATAGAGCTAGTACTTTTATATGTTTTAAGGTGAGAGTACACTGTGAACTCGTACGTTGGACTGGATGATATGACCTAAAATCAAAACCTTGATTAATTGAACGCTTTAATTAAAGGGCACCTATGGTGCAAAATCAACGTTTGGAAGCTGTTTTAACAGAACTGTGTGTAGGTATAGCGTGTCCACATTCATATTGGAGTGATATAAACACAAGTCTCTTTTTTTTTTCTTTTTCTGACATTAAAATAGGATCCAAATCCCTGTGATATTGAGGCCGTAGGATGCAGTTTTCCCCGCCCACCAAATTGATTGGCAGGCGTGTATTAACATGTCTAAACATATGCAATTTTTTTCACATCTGGAGAAGTTTCTTGGTAAATATTTATGCTTGCATGGTCTTGGCCAGTACCATGTGAGAGGAACTTAAAAGAGGGACTTAAAAGCTCCTCATCATTATTACAAATGTCAAAAAAGTTTGTGAGCTGTCAGCTCTGGAGTTCAATAATGCAGAATTATTACTTCTTAAGATTCCAATATCTCAAGAATTTAGCCATATCCGCTTGTTAAGTTGTGACGTAGGAGTAATACTGTTTCTGGGTCCAAGCCTCTACTCATTTGAATTGAGAAAATATTACCCAGTATGCCCAGTACCCAGATTAATATATCATTTTTAAGTCATATCACACATTAAGGTGAATTTTATGTACACGACAGTCTCTGGATATGCTGCATCACAGACACCAATATGTTAACAATTAATAAAAAATTTATCACTTTCTGGTTATTGGATATTAGGCATAGATATATATTGTGATCGTGATTTTTGAAAATATTACAGTGCTTTGTAAACGTTTATTATTACCATTTGTTGACTCTCCCCACACAGTTTGATATAGAGCTTGGACCCAGAAGCCGCTTTGTGTGACGTCACACTTAACAAGCGGTTACAATCTTAAAAATATTAAAGTTTCTAAAAGAAATGTTAGCCTAGTTAAGAACCAGAATCTAAAGCTGTATTAAAGGGATCATATAATAACTACAACGCTTTACAGTATGTGTCTGTGAAGTTTCAGCTCTAGATTTTTTCCCACACATCATTTATTGTTGCATGTCCAGCTTGCCATATATATTTGGTGCTGTTTTAGCACGTACTTCTAAATGCAAATTGACTACTGCTCCCCACCCCTTTTCTAACAAGAGCAGGGATTTGTCTGATTATTTTCTGGACAGTCAGGGATCAAAACAAAAATACTGGAGAATCTCCTGCAGCCAAACTGGTAGTTAATTTCAAATTAAGCTAGTATTTCGGGATAAAACAAAACAAACATCTTTTGGAAACATAAAATATGAAGTGGGCAGTCATTAGACATTGACTACGTTTACATGGACATCAGTAATCCAATAATTTGCGTTAATCTGAATAAGACAATAATATGATTAAGGTGTTTACATGAGTTGCTTTTTTGAATGTTCCTTTCGTGATCCTGTTTTACATGTTATATAGCACATAGTTCGACGTCATTGCGTCACCACGCTATCCACGTTTCCTCCGGAGTTTCATGTAATTTCGGGTGTTTCATTTTTAATTTGTTGACTTTAACTGCAGTTTGGCACTTTCATTCAGGACGCAGCCTATGGGTGACCGAACTTGTTCCTGGAGGGTCTGTGTCCTGCAGAGTTTAGCTCCTACCATAATCAAACACACCTGAACAAGCTAATCAAGGCCTTAGTTATAGTTGAAACTTCCATGCAGGTGTGTTGAGGCAGGTTGGAGATTAACTCTGCAGGGACACCGACCCTCCATGACCAAGATTGGTCACCCCTTGCTTAAAGGCCACCTACTTTACCCCTTTTTTAAGATTTAAGACAAGTCTTTGGTGTCTCAAGAATGTGTGTAAAGTTTCAGCTTAAAATACCCATCAGATTATTTATTATACCTTTCTGAATATAGGAATTTTGAGGTCTCAGGACACTGTAGCTGTTTTTGTTGATTGTGTCTTTAATGCAAATGAGCTAGTTCTCCCTGCCCACCGTTCCCACATGCTTGTCAGAGCCATAGAGATCTCTCTGATGCGTGTCTCCTTCTCCTGCTGCGTCTCACATCAGTTAAACAGCACAGTGACAGATAATAAGGAAGCTGATCTACAGTTTATGAGAAATACTACAGTAAGAACTTTCCCAATGGTTATTTGATTTATTTGTTGTGGATTTAATTCAAGTCTTTCTGCAATGATCAGTCACACACAAATGCCGTTACAAAGTTCGCAGTAACACACACACACACGTTTAACTTTGCACGGTTTTTGCACGGCAAATGTGACAGGATACACGTTAATATACACTGCTGTATGGACGGGCGATTTTAGGATTTTCATTTTAGGGGGGCTCAGCTCCTTAAGAGGTTAAAAAAAATGAACCTCATAATTATAATATGTATTATATTAATAATTTAATAGTAATACACTTAAAAATGTTTGTCTAATATAGTAGGGTTGTATGCTAAACTAGCAGTATTCCACTGTATTGTATAGACAGGCATTGTCATTTGAGTTCTGAATAAGCCAAATAGGCTCAACAACACCTGTTTACTGTAGTAAAAACCACTTTATATATTCAAGTAATACATTGTTTCCATGTATTAAATACATAAAACTACCACTTATCTAATTAAATGATATAAATATATATATATATATATTTTATTTATTCTATTTTTAATTCTAATTTACATATTTCACAATCTGAATCATAATAATAAATATGATTTTTTTTATACAATACAATACATGATGTTTTTATCTCTGTCAGTGACTCTGACAGTTAAAATGAGTACATTAAGTGGTTCTGTCACTGTGTTTAATCCTTTTTGTGCATAACTGTATGGTATAGTTAATGCCACATGCACTGTAATGTGTTTTATGTTGGTAGTTCATTTTGAAATAAAAATAGCAAAATGTTCGCTAAGAGTTCCATTTTCCCTGGAGGAAACAGCTGTGATGATGAGGTGAACGACGAGGAAACCTGATTGCTCCTCCATGACATTGGGGTACAAGTGATACAAGTGTATCTATAGCAAAGAACTGCAAATAATCAGATATTATAACAACTTAGCTATAAACACACACCTTGTTCTTTCGCTCTGCACAGCTGTGGTTTGCTGATCAAATGAAAAACAAAAGACGGGAGGAGACGAATTCTGCCGGCGTTTTCATGTCAAATTTAAAAGAGACTGAGGCGATAATTTAATGTACAGTTTATGAGCTAATCGCAAAAGTTTTTGGGGGGCTGAGTAGAAATATAGGGGGGGGGCTACAAAAACTCATTCTTGAGATTCAGCTGATCACAGAGAGTGGAAACAGATCTTTTAATCCCAGTTCTTTTGAAAGTGCGCTCTTGTGAATATGATTATACGTGTCTGTCAGTCAATTCAGTGGGCGGGGAATACCGCACTCCTATGTCACGTTGCGGTGGACCTCAAAATGGCAGGGATTTGGATCCTATTTTAACATCAGGAAATTTAAAAAAAGAGACTTGTGTTTATATCACTCCAATATGACAGTGGACACAAGACACTAGAGACTGACTGAGGACCACCCATCCTCTTTGTGGTATGATTCTGTCGATGATAGAGATAGCCAGTTATTATTCGTATTATTTAGCTACCGAAATAAAGGATTAACTGTAGATTTCCAGCCTGTGTGTTGAGGGCAAGTTGGTCCATGCACCCTGGCACCATAGCTGGAAAACAATTCTAGGGGAAACACTGCATATTGCACAGAAATAACAGCAGCATATAAAACATTGTATATTCATAATATTTAAGGGTCAAAAACTGTGAGTTATAAGACAATTATTTTTGAATACATTTTGAAGAGTGTTTGAGAGTTTACCATGAATGCAGAGGAAAAGGGCTAATTCAGCATATTGGAGAAATTGAGTTCGAACAGATGCCAAGAGAAACGACAGAGAATGAGGTGGTATGGTTCACATATTTGTACGGAATCATTTCGGTACAGGACTTTTAGGTTCATTCGTGCACGCATGTACCAATTGGTACTGAATGCAATTCTATATACATGCAAACATCTGAATACACACTAAACATTATGCTTTGTAAAATACTGATATCTATGGAAATGGCAATGATAATCATTTTACACATAATCTGATCTGATGATTTGTTATTCACAACAAATACACACTGTTTAGGAAACTAGAGCATTCATTCTATTCTTCTCTTCATGTGTTGGGGAGATGTTCATGAATTTAGGTATCCTCATTTCTCTCAGATATTGCAAGTAGAGTTGCATGATACTGGAATTCGGTACCAATCAATACTGAAATTTTAAAAAACGTCCATTTGCCGCTAACATTTGAGCACTATTGAGCACGTTCTTAAACAGCGCTGATTTGCCGTTGTGTTCACGTGCTCAACAGAAATGACTGTGACTGGCCATGAAGCTCATCAGTTCATCAAACTCACCGCTGTTTACTGAGCGTAACCACTTTTTAAGAACGTGCTCAGTAGCGCTCAAAAGTTCGCAGGAAATGGACGTTTTTAAAACTTCAGTATCGATTGGTACCGAATTCCTGTATCGTGACAACCCTAATTGCAAGACATGAGTGGTGATGTTGTTGTTTTGCACCTCCCCACCCCCCAAACCATTCGAATTGTGTAGGTGGGATTTATTTTAATGAACTACTAATGGACCTATTTGTGACCATTAACACCAGAAAACAACACAGTAGTACAAACGAGCCATTCGTTGTAAATGTTTGTGCTTGGTGTAAATAGCATCTACTTCTAAAAATGTGCTCTTTTATTGTAGGTGACATATATTGCTGTCTTTTGAACATGCCTCTTTTATTCAGTTGTAAATAAGATCTCCCTTTGGAGTGGACTTTGAGATTTGTAACTAACTAAATATATTTTTTATGGCCAAACATGACACGCTGACTAAAATTCTAGAAGTGAAAAAGCATTATTGGACCTTATAATTAGTGTTGTGCTTCACCTATGTTCACCCACTCAATAGCTCAACAGCTAAGCATGTAAATCCAGCGGTTTAACTTTAAAAGCGGTTAGTTTGACTACAATTAATATTAATAATGACAGGCTGCAATGCCGATTATTGATAAATGTTTGTGCACAAGAGGTTCTTGCACACAGAATTGGTCAATATAATGTGGACTATAATGTCATTTCGGTCATACAAATAATAGCAAAGGCAGGGCTCAGTGTGCTGCATGTGTAGTGCACTCAAAGTGTGGGAACTCGATTTGAACTATGTAAGTTCTGCTTGTAAAACAAGGATTGCGTTGATTCGGTGCACACTGTTTGGTACACATAGTTCATTCATTTTCCTTCGGCTTAGTCCCTTTATTCATCAGGGGTCGCCACAGAGGAATGAACCGCCAACTTATCCAGCATATGTTTTACACAGCGAATGCCCTTCCAGCTGCAACCCAGTACTGGGAAACACCTCATTCACACACATACGCTACAGCCAATTTAGTTTATTCAATTCACCTATAGTGCATGTCTTTGGACTGTGGGGGAAACCGGAGCACCCGGAGGAAACCCACGACAACACGAGGAGAACATGCAAACTCCACACAGAAATGCCAACTGACTCAGCCGGGACTCGAACCAGCGACCTTCTTGCTGTGAGGTGACAGTGCTAACCACCGAGCCACCATGTAATAATGTTGCATTCATAGACTTTGTTTTAGACAGCTCTTAACAACCACCAGACCTCACCAATTTTCTGGACTGTGACCATGCACCATATGTAGATACTTGTGTATTTGTCATTATGTGAGATGATTGTCATGTCAGTGGATGTTTTTGGTGTATGAGGATCAGACTGTAATGAGGCACTGCAAACTACAAGGCACAAGATGTGCTTTTACACCCCTCTTCTCACATCCAGCTTTTCTCCTCCAGTGCAGTGTAGGAGGGAAATTAGCAGTTCACATTAATTTTTCATGCAACTTTTTTTTTTCTTAGATGCCAGCCATGATGCCACCAATGATGCCTGGAATGATGATGCCACCCCGTTTGCCAGCTGCATCAATCCAGCCTACAGGACCGGTAAACTACCCTAAATATCACACTGATCCAGCAATGCAGGTTAAATATAGACCCTCACATGCTGTCAGCAGCGTCAAAATAACCCTAATGAGCAGACTGCAAAGTGGGAAAATGGACTAATTTAGGATCCACACCAATCCCCATAACACTTGTCCATGTGATTTGAGTGATAGTAGCAGAACAGATCTGTTTAATCTGGAGTGTGGGGTATGTCTCCTTCCCTACATTCCCGACTATTTATTTTAAGTTGAAATAGGGCTGGGGATTAATTGAATTGAAATCGCAAAGCTGCGATTGTTGTGAACTTCTTCTCAAAGAAGCACATTGTGATTTGTAGTAAATCTCCTCTGAAGGGTGCTCTTCCAGAAACCCACAAACGTTTCCAAATACACAAATTTTTCAAAATATTTCAAACACTCAGCTGTAGTTATGGGGTGAATTTGGAGTGTCATTTTCGACCAATTAAATCAAATTCGAGTTTAAACTGATTTTTTTTGCATAGCAAATGACTTTCCGTAGTAAACTCTGCTCTAAATGCATGTGCTGGAGGTTTACTAGAACCAGCTTTACTGACAAAATGCACATGAAAATTTTGAATTTGCCTCTATTAAATTGCCATAAGCCCTAAAGGCTGATTTATATTTCTGCGTTGAGTCATTGCCGTGACCCATGTAGGCATGGGACGATAACCGTTTTCAAGGTATACCGCGGTTTGGAAAAGTCAAGGTTTTAAAACTGTCAAAATTTTCTGCTATACCGTTCCTAAGATATCTGTAAGATTTTTCATTTACGTTTTTTTTTTTGTTATTTAGGACAACAGTATCTCCAGCAGAAAAGATCTCCAAAGATGCCATTTTAAATTATAAAAAAAAATCTATATTTTTTTAAACTAATGAAGACAGCAAAAGTCAATAATTCATTTGAATTATTTAGCCTGACATGTTTACTGCTCCAAAATATTTTAAATGTTTCTCAAAATGAAATATATTGTGTTCAAAGGGGAAAAAGTTTTTGTTTTTTACCCAGACATTTAAAAAGAATATATTTTAGAGCAGTAATCACAATACCGTCAAACCGTGATATTTATATCCAAGGTTGTCATACCGTTAGAATCTTATACTGGCTCATGCCTAGACCCATGGTGCATGTCTTGTGCTAGGGCTGCGCGATATTGGACAAATCTGATATTGCGATATTTTAATTTTCTGCGATAAATATTGCGATATGAATACAGTTTCACAAGATAGTTGGAATAGCACTTTTTGACGGTTTTGAATAATCACAATGCAAAAATATGCTTTTCTTACTTTACTTTGTCTCGTCCAAATATAAAAAATTCTTAGATCAAGTAAAAATATTGTTTTGTTTTCAACTTCAGAACAAATAAGGCAAAAAAGAGTTTTTCCTTAAAACAAGCAAAATTATCTGCCAGTAGAGTAAAATAATCTTGTTTTTTTTTCTATGAAACATAAATATTTGGACTAGAAACAAGATTATTTTTTATTTTTTTTTGCATAAATCATATAAATTCTGTATAAATAGAGTAATTAAATACAATTCTGTAGCTCCTTCTGGTCGACTATGATCCAGACTCAACATTGCATATCTCGCGATGTGACTATTGCGGATGTACACATTGCGATATCGATTTTGAAACGAAATATTGTGCAGCCTTACCTTGTGCGTAGTTGTGCATTCATACTTCTGCGTGCTGTTTGTGTTGCTCTGCAATAACACTTCTGAAACGCTAGCTGGCAGTGAGGTTTTTATGTTCCTCTGTGTTGAGTTTCTTTGCGGGGTTTTTTAATGCTACATACAGTACAAGTAGCTAAAACTCGCTCATTTAGAGGCGGGAACCGGCGGACGTGCAGCAACTTTAATCATAAGGTAAACACAAACCAAAAGTCTCCATCTGGAGCTCCTCCACGGCACTCGACACTTGTTAAACACTCACTCCATCGGGCTCGCTGCTCTGCTGCGGCAATATGCGACCATGCGAAGGCTGCGCCGGACCATACACGTGCGCTTGACACAGAAGTATAAATCAGCCTTAAGTTGAAATAGAAGTTTTGAAATAAAAGTATGAAGTGCTACATATAAATGTCCTTGCATTCACAAAACAAATTCACAAAAAGTCCCTGGTCCATATTGATGATTTATTGAAACTGTAAAAACTGTTGACTCGGACGGTTACATATATACATGTCCATATCAATAGATTTTATTTGTACTTCAGTTCAAATAAATCCAATCAAATTTTAGATTCCGAAAAAGACTTTTAATATGATAAAGTAAATTTGTTGTGAAGTTTTTATATGTGCTAATAATTGTTGTTTGTGTCTTAATGACATCAAAAGCTCCGGTCAGATCACATGATTTTGGCACGATTTCCTTGACGTAGTGTGTCGTGGGGATTTGTAAATGACAAATGAGCGTCGTGACACAAGATTCAATCGTTTCTTCTCGTGTAATGTGGCATAGTTCACGACAACCGATACCATGCCTGCGACGCCTCACGGCACCATTGCAGAAAGTCTAGCATGTTACATTTTTTTTTCATTCTTCATGGCGAGTTCCGTCACGTGGGTGACACTGGGCAATAGGAGCACATAATTTCTTGGTTATCTCAGCGGGTGCTGCCGTTAATGCGCTGGTCAGGTAATCAAAAAATAGGCTGCATATTTATTTATGGGTGGGTCACGGGTAGATATGATCAATCATTGGTTATGCAAACTATAACTATTTTTCTAAAATATTAAGGTGTTTTAAGCAATTTTATCTGACAGACTGGCACAAATATGCAGACATCTCCATTCTCACAACCGGTTTCTGAGTTCTCTCATCATTCCAACCGATTTTGTTCTTCTGAGGTAATCTGGAAACATGTTCAGTGCTTCGAATACATTGTAAAAGCATTTCCTGCTTATTCAAATTTGTATTTAATAGTGAAAACAGTTTAATATAGGCTTCTCTGAAACTGTGAATATTTCGCTTTAATTTTATTTAGGCTAGATTATTATTTTATTTAACAAACAATCTCACGGCAACTCGTGTTTTGGCACTGAAGCAAATAGCGGACTTGTTTTGAAGCACTTCACCTCAAAGGTTATTCGTTATTCTTAGTAGTTAACTGACCAACAAAAAAGACATTCAAATTAAGACACAAATTATAGCAGACAAAATTCGTTTCAAAAAGATATTTTGTCCAAGAAAAATATACAAATTGTATTTTTGTTTGTGCCCCTCCACTACTCAACTGTGCGGTGATGATTGGTTCCGCTCCGTGGAAAATACAGATTTAATTCTCCGTCTCACTCGCGGCAAGTTCAGGCGATTGTTTAATAAGCAACCCATGGCAGGAAAATATACATTTAGATTTCAAAGAAAATATCTTAATATTAAAAAGGAATCATAAGTTTGATCCTATCAATGTTATAAGGAATGCCCTTAAATAATGTAGCCTAGTTGTCAGCATGTGTCTTTTTGAAATAAGATAAAAAAATATTAAAATTGAGATAATAAATTTTGTTAAAGCCACACTTGTGGCTGCTTTGGGAAATAACGCTCGTCATAGACATCACAGGATGACTGATCATGAAGGAACGTGTAGTCTGGCACATTTGTTACCCACGACAAGTCAAGATTTTATCAAGAAAAAAATCGCATAATCTGACATAGTGACTTTCGTAACCGACAATAAAAATCGTGTGATCTGACCGGGGCTTAAGAATATGCCATCTTCATCACAAGGTGTTTATATTAAGTCAAAAATAAATAATACACTGACCCAAAAGTCTAAATAAAAGGTCAAATGGGCGTTTTTTTGGCTAGTATTTAAGTCTTTGAAAGTCGTCATGGTCAGTCAGAGGAAGGTGTAGGATTTATTGTCCCAGCAAGGCAGAATTAGTTTGATAATGTTCTTATTAATGATTAATATGATATTATTGCATACTGTTTTAAAATGTAGCCTTAATATTGTGCAAATATCTGCCACTAACACTTATCAATAGTATGATGCTAAGAAAATACTGCTGGTTTCACTTGGAGTAAACAGTCTCTAAATGCTATTTGCATTTAGTGTAAATAGCATCTGTCCCTATTTGTGCTTGGTGTAACTAGCATCTACTTCTAAAAATGTGCTCTTTTAGTGTAGATAGCATGTATTGCTGTCTTTTGAACATGCCTTCTTTATTCAATTGTGAATAAGATCTGCTTTTATTTAATCAGCTATAATAAGCATCAAAGAGCCTGTCTTTAGTTAACCGTATTAAATACTGATAGCATCAGTAATAATTAGCGCCTGGCTTTGAGCTGGAGATGAAGACGTCTGATCAGATGCGTTCTGGGAACTGTCAGTCAAACTACTGTTAGTCAGGATGTCATTTTCTTTTCCTGTAATTTGTGGCAAGGACACTGCTAATGAAGTTAGCGCCGGTATCTTTAGATCTACACACAGACTAATTTAATTCCAACAGTTTTGACAGGGTTTTAATTATGGGTTGAAGGAGTACATGTAAATCAGCATGTTCATTCTATTGAAAGGTGTATGTTTTGGTATCAAAACCCTATTCTTTTTTCCATTTCAGCCTGGTGTGAGTCCAGTGGAGCCTGCAGGTAAGAAACAAATTGTATTGGGTTATAATCATTTTTGTTCATTTAGTCTTTTTCTAAATGTAATTAATGTTTCTGCTCTATTTCAGCGCCGGCTGCTCCTGGAACAACTGTAAGAAAAACAGCCAAACACATTATTGTTAATATTGGATTGTTCGGATAGTGATTTAAATCAATTTCTTGTCTCATTGGATTGTTCGTATAGTGATTTAAATCAATTTCCTGTCTCATAATTGTGCAAGCCAAATTTAGTGCTGTTAAAGGGATAGTTCACAGAAAAATGAAAATTGTCATCATTTGCTCACCCTTGACTTTTTTCATATCTATAAATTAGGGAAAACAAATATTATCAGTAGGGATGTGACGAGATCTCGCAAGATTAAATCGCAACAAGATTTCTCGTTGAGGTGAAAAGTGGTCTCGTGAGTTGTGATGTTATGATGGAGCGTGAGGGTGAATTTAGCACTGAAGGTTGGAGGCAGGATTTGATTTGAACTGCAAATCAAGTGCTTTGCACACACCTGGCAACCCAGGCTGGGCTCGGAAGTTGTGCGTGTCACTTGGTAGCTTGGGTGAGTGTGACGTAACCAGCTGCCCCATCCAACAGAGGCTACAACTGCAGCCACACACATTAATCATGCTTCATATCCATGCAATAGAATAGCACTTCAGATATGCTTGAAGTCATAATCGTCATAAACAAATGAAATTAAGACATGTGGAGTATTCCTATTTCAGTCGCATTATTGCAGAGTAAAGACCGTAATCAAACTATTACCGTCGTGTAGGTCTTTTAGCCGCATTTTGCGACAGGATAAGACCGACACACATGGCTGTTTGACACTATTCTCTGCACCTACAGAGTCAGTAAAAGACCACAGACACATCTCTAAGCATGCACTCACAAACACACGCACACAGTCAACTTCTGGAGACTCAAGACACACCTTCATCATCACCGAACACACGTTTATACTGTCGGTGTGCGGTATCAAATTACATTAAAACAACTCTCTCCTATCAGTCCTTACTTCATGTTTGCATTCAGTAGCTAAGAGTTTGTGACGGGGGCATGAATGAAATCTTTCTGAATGAAAGTAAAACTGCTAAAAAATGAAATACCAAAAATTATATATATTTTAAGTTCAATTTGTGGAAAGGAGTTTGATTCCTCATGTGAAATTGTACCGGGGAGAAGCCAGTCAGTAGAGTTTATAACTAAGTATTTTGCAGTGTTTGCATGTCCTTTACAGCATAGAATTCATTATAATAGAAAAAAATTGAAAATTAGAAATACAATAAAATAGAAATAAAATACCATTCATTGCTATTTTTATAGAAAAGCACCTAAATTGTTTTGGTTAGATTTTTTTATTTTTATTTTTACAGTTGAATAAAAATCTACCTTCCATTCATATATTAGCAAATATTTTGCTATAAAAAGACAATTTTCCATTCACGTAGGCTGTTAGCAAAATATTTTGCAGTGTTTGCATGTCCTTTACGGCATATAATTTATTAAAATAGAAGTTATATAACATTTATTACAAGTTTCGTCTCGTGGAGTAAGCGTCTTGTCACACCCCTAATTATCAGGGCTCGAAATTGTGACCGTTTTGGTCGCATATGTGCCTGAAATTTTATCTATGCGACCTCAAAATATATTTGGGAATATTTGTGCGAGTGTATAACATTGTTGCCGTGCGACCGGTTTTTACTGCAAAATGTTCACCGCATGCGCAGATTTAGGAGGCATTCACTCAGAATGCATATTTGCACCTAAAAAGGGGAACGCAGCACTCAGGAATGGTTTACCAGTTGTCATGTCAACTTGCTGAAGTAAACAAAGCCCACAATGCTTGCCCCGCCTTCAAGTTCTTCTTATTGGCCCACTGCTCTAAAACTGAACGCGAATGGATTGGCTAATATCAGCTGTCAATCACTCAGTCAATGCCTTCTGCCTTTAGGTGACAGGGAGCGACAACCGTGAAAATATAAACGCCTGAATACGAGAGAATGAAAACAACACTGACTTTGTTTTAGAAACCACCTAAAGTTACAAATAATGGCACATCTGATTAGTGATCATGTGGTGAATGTTAATCCGCCATTTACACTTTTCGAAGAGTGGATAAAAGACTTCCAGTGGCTTCAGGTCTGCTATGAAAATGACTAAACTAAAGCATTCACTGTAAAGCCGTTTGGGTCGGAGTTTGCAGGTAACAGTGTTTGCCACTGAATCTACACTGCGAGAGGTTCTTTTTAATCCCTCATTTAATCGTCAGGATGCTGTTAGTCGTGCAACTGGCAGCTATATGTAAAATTTCACACAGCGTACACCATCGCAAAAGGGCTTGCATTCACTTTTTAAGTTAAACTAATATCACAGCTCATGAAAAGACCGTTATTGCTATTAAGTAGTATTAAGTTTTGGTCACTTTCTAACACAACCTAAAATCAACCAAATATCAACGTCATTTGACGTCGTTATTGGACATCAAAATAACGTTCTCTTTAGACGTTGGCTAGACATTGAATTTTGGTTACCTGACGTCACAATCTAAATCTAACCTAATATTAACGTCTAATGATGTTGTGTGCCTGCTGGGCAATAACTAAATGCACTACAGAATGTTACGTTTACACACATCCACAAATTACATGTAAATGCATCAGCTTTTTACAGTGTAATACTCACTACTTGATACTCTTGAGTACTTTTAAAAGGGCTACTTTTTACTCATACTTTGAGTAATATTTACAACAGATACTTTTACTCTACTTGCACTACATTTTTAGGCAAGTAATGGTACTTTTACTTAAGTATGATTTTTCAGTACTCTTTCCACCACTGATAAATTCATACATGCGAGTCATTTCCGTGATTCGGTGCACTTGTGTCGTGTTGGAGTTCACTCAATCGCACAGCAGAACAGAGCAGACCGTCATTCTCAAGGCTGGTTTTTGCTTTCGGCTCCGCAGCATGATCCTCCGCCGTCTGGCCCGCGGTCACCACGCTTGACTCGGGTAAAGTTTGGAGTTGTGACTCTGTCCGTAAACACAGGGACTCAGTTTATTTTACATTCTTCCTGCAAGCTTCAAGCAGGGTACAGTTGGACGTGTTTTGCACGCGGGCTGTCACGGTTCACGGCCCTGACTGTCAACAACACGTGCAAAATAATTCCAAATTTTACTTCGTGAATCAGCTCTGTCCACAAGCTGTGGGGGTTCACTGCATTGGTGTGTCACTATGGAGAGAGTGTGTGAGAGGACAACCCTCAGTTCAACAGCTCAACACACACACACTCAGTTTGCCGTAGAAGAAGTGCGCGGCCCCCACATTGACAAGCACTCGCAGCTACAGCTGTCACTCAAAAGTACCGGTACAAAAAAATGCAGAATCATATCGTTTTAAGAGCCAGGGTATCACGATACTTTTTTAGTATCGGTATATTGTGCAACACTACTATTAAGATGACAAATGCAAATAATAAGTTATATGTTAAGATCATCTGTGCAATATCAGACACCACCTGTGAGAACATCAAAGTTATTATCGTTAACTCAGTTCATCTCATTCACGTCAAGCAGTGTGTGCAGGGCTGGTGGGCGCATGCAGATTTTTTTGGTTTGTTAGTTTTGATTAGTGTTGTTTTCAAATGCAGTAAATTTGTTAATATAAAACTTATTATATTATAGTAACGGTGCTCATCATTTTTGCTGGGTGCGCCTAAATTTTGTGTTACCAAGCAAATAGGTTCATTTCGAGCCCTGATTATGGAAGTCAATAGTTCTATCCCTGACTGTCACTTTAAAAGCATTAAAGGCAGAATACTTTTAACATGGAAGTATTGTTTATTTCCTCCTAGAGCACCACATCAACCGAGTCTTCACCTGATGAACAGCCAAAAAAGGCAAGTTTTTATATGATTTATTATTATTGTGTGTTTAATAATAACACAATAGGGGGCAGTCGTGGCCTGGTGGTTAGAGTGTTGGACTCGTGA
>CAIGQV010000744.1:300953-318004 GCA_903798115.1 Danio jaintianensis | reverse complement strand
AAAAAAAACCTTGAGAGAAACCAGGCTCTGTTGGGCATGACCATTATTCTTCTGACCAAACTTCCTGTGTGGAGCTGCAGTCTAGGCGCCGGAGGCTGGAGAACGCTGGACTTCCATCGTGGAGAAGCTGCAGGTGTGAGTAGGGCATCGGCGGGAGGTCAGGCTGGCCCACAGGATCAATGCGGGGACTCGTTTGTCACTGTGGTCTTTCAGGAATCAATCTCATGCACGGCCTGGTTCAGGATTATGGATACCTGGGATCATCTCTTCACAGGTCTTGGATCGCATCAACGGCGCTGGATAGTCTCTAGGGACCTCGGAATGAGTATCCCCAGGTGGAAATAGAGAATAAAGAAAATAATTAGCGTAGCTGCTGTTCATAGTTTTTTTAAACGAGATGCAAAAATGGAGTGTTATAGATGAAAATAGCAGTTATATAAACAAACATGTAAAGCATATGAGAGTTTCTAACACAATGTCTGGTGCATTAAGACAGGAGGAGTGTGTCCTACAGGTGGTTGTCAAGCCAGCTCACCTGCGTGGAGCACATTCATGCATCATACCGTTATGCGATGCATTGAGTGTATGCTTTACTAAAAAGATAGGTCTTTAATCTAGTTTTGAACTGAGAGAGTGTGTCTGAGCCTCGGGCATTATCAGGAAGGCTATTCTAGAGTTTAGGAGCCATAAATGAGAAGGCTCGACCTCCTTTACTCGACTTTGCTATTCTAGGTACTACCAGAAGCCAATTATGTGGTTTTATGATAGTTATACAGTTACATTCTTTATAGGGCTTACAATCCCTATGGTCCCCTCTCCTTCAGAAATAAACGTGGGGAATAATGTATAATAAATAAGTATATATATATATATTTCTTTATTGTATTTGCTGCTGGTCCTATTCATGTTGTACAGCAGAAATCCAAAAATAGTCCTAAAATAAATACCTCACATATTCTACATTGGGAAACAAGAAACATACTCATTGCAAAACACTCCATAGTTACTTATACACTATCCACTTACCTGTATGCAATGTCCATTTCAACCTATCCTTATTGAATTTATACAACTAGACTAAGGATTGCTATGGAATTAATTGCTTAAAGGTGCAGTAGGTGATCTGCCAGAATGCTAACATTAGCATAATAGGTTTGAAAATTTACATCCCTTCCCCGCCGTCCAAAGCCACACCTCCTTAAGTCATGAACGCACGAACGCGCAGGATCTGATGATGATAGACAACCTTATATAACACTAGTTCATGTCATTCACCAGTTAGAAACTCTATGGGGACACGCACTTAGTCCAGCGTAGTTGTTGACAGGCCAGCAGGTGCAGGAATTATATTTCCCCAAAACTGGCATTGGGGTAAAGTTGGTTTTATATTCGCACATTCGAACTTTCTCCTTAATAATATAATTTCAGAAAAGTATTGTTTGCAAATTCTGAATAGTGAAATCATATTAGCAGCCAGTGACTATAAAATACAACATTGTTCACAGTCAATTAAATATTGCTAATGTTGTTTTGAAGTCATACCTACACGCAATTTCAGACCCAATATTCAAAGTAACATTAGAGTGGGAGCATGTCACAAGTTGTCACTGTTCAAAAATGAACAAATGTCCGAATATAAATCAAACTTCACCTCAGTAAAGCTGGTTAGGCGGAAGAGCACTATTTACTTATGTTTTGTTGTTCAACTAAATAAAAATCAGATCAGAAAAAAGGAGTGCTAAAAACAGAAATATCCTGTCATCTTTTTACATTACACTTATGTTACCAAGACAACGAGTGACTTTTAATTTTCAATTTGCTTGTTTTCATCTCCTTTTACACTTGAACAACTAAATGAATGCTTAGGTCTATTTAACTGACTATATTATCGATGCTGTAAAAGATACTCCATGACCTTGAAAATAGCCAATCTTTCGCCGGACGTTTTCAGTGGCTGAACAACACTTCCGTGCATATAAACCCATTCATAACCAAGAACACAATCTACATAAGCTTTGCGTGACTAAAATAGTTTTAAAACATACCTGTCTAAAAGAAATACTGCAAACATGGTGTCGCCCTTCAGATCGTTGTTTTGAACTGCATCACGTTATTTCCCTCCAGCGTGCAAAAGTAGTTCTGATATTAATTCAGGATTTAGAAAAGTTTTGATTCTGCATTTTTGGCAATAGCCCTTTCAAAAACAATCTTTTTTTCATGGATTCAAGGCCACGTTGGTCTTTCAGAAAGAAGTTCAGGTTGATACAGAGTTTGCCTGATGTCACTCTCTGTCAGCTGTAGGTGGCCATGCTTCACATGAACGTGCAAATGATGAATCTGTCCGCGTAAAGAGGCTGTGCAGAAATACAAATTTAAATTTGTTGACAGACAGTTTGAGTTACCTGTCGTAATTGAGTTATTTGTCAGCCTGACGATTTTTTAATTGGACGGAATTTTTTTTGTCTTGTGCCTTACCCAGAATTTAAAAATACATATAAATACATTTAGATCATTTACTTTAAGTACTATCAGAATGTAAAGAGACTTTCAACCAGCACAACAAAAAATGTTTCTGAAGACAATCACCTACTGCACCTTTTATTGCTATTGTTAATAATAGGGTTATCAAAAGTATTGACTTCTGTACCAATCGGTACTGAAATTTTGAAAACCTGGACACTTGAAAAAGAGTTTACAAATCTCGAGAATTTTTCCTGGTAAAATAAATATATAATAAAAAAAAGTAAATTTTACACTAATATTTGAGTGCTGTTGCGCACATTGTTATGTGTGTTATGACTGTTATGCCATTGTTATGACTGTTATGCCGCGGTCTCACTTTGAGCTTGAGTTTGAGCTTGTGAAATTCTGTCAGATGGCTCTGCGAAAAGTGGCAGGATAAAACAAGATAATTAGACATTGATAAAGCAAGCGATTGCTCCATTTTTAAAAATTTGTTTACAGAGAGGTCACGTTTCGATCTTCTATTGGTCTCGCGTAATAAAAAAAAGATGTGATTTTGCAGGTCAGGGTTCACCAAGCTTGAACTTTTAAGGCTGATTTATACTCGACGTGTCTGCTAGTTTTTGAGACTGGAGCGAACAGTGCATGCGGCGCCGCATTTGATTTGAGTTAAATATGAATCACTTTGAAGAGATTTTCTCTGAAACAGGTACGCCTGTACAGACATCTTTATGATCCGTCCATGCATGATCATAGGGATAACCAGATGACCAATAATTCTTGGCTAGAAATTGCAACAGCCGTGGGAAAGGAAGAAAGTTTTTGTTAAAGTTTAGAAAAACTTGAGAGATAAGTTTAAGTCAAAAAGAGATGCCATGGCAAAAGTGGAGACCCAGGTGGTTTTAATAAACAATTACAGAATATGTTTTTCTACTATTCATAGGTTTTACACTGATGTGTATATAAAAATTTTGAATTTTAAACAATTTAATAGCTACAAAACTAAAATGAAGTAACAAATTATTTATTTGATAACTGGAAAGGAATATTTGAACCTATCGGTTTACAATATACTGATGCCCTGTTTTTCTAAGCTTTATTGGTGATAATGGTCAGGAATCTTGGACTATTATTGCCTTTTTATCATATAAGCAGAGGACACAAACTAGCCAGATAGTAATGTGTGAATTATGGAGTGGGCTAAATCGTCAGTAAAAAACGTCTGTATTTTTTAGTAAGTGTACTTTTTTTTTTTTTTTGGCTTTTATTCTTGGCATAATAAAAAAAATATATTTGTAGAGCAACCCATGTTCTGTTGTTATTGATATTTAACTTTAATAGGTAGAACTGTCCCAGATATAAACAAAAGCAAGTGGTGCATCAAAGTTTGATTTAAAAAATCTTGAATGGTTATAAAAAATCTTTATAATCATTCTAATAAATTATAAAAATAATAAAAATAATGCAGTGCTACCACAGCTTCATTCAACTGAATGTGCAATTTAGAGGCCTAACTAGGTTAATTAGAATAATTAGCTCAACTAGGCAACTTAGGTTAATTAGGCAGCTCATTGGAAAAGATGGTTTATTCTGTAGGGGGCTAATAATATTGTTTTTAAATCAAGTTTAAAAACACATTTTTATAGTCTGACTTTGAGGCCTATTGAAAGTGGTTATCAGTTTTTATTTTATTGGTCTTATTGTCTGGTTTTATACTGTCGAGTGTCTGTCTCATAACCCTTGCTTATTGATTTATGTACAGCGCTTTGATAAACATTTATTGTTTAAAAAAATGTGCTCTAGAAATAAGTTTTAACTGACTATTGACCTTAAAATGGTCTTTTTTTTTAATGTAAAAACTGCTTTTATTCCTGCCAAGCTAAAGAAATAATACTTTCTCCAGAAGATGAATATAATACAAGGTACTGTGAACATTCTCTTGCTCTGTTAAACAGCACTTGGGAAATATTTGAAAAATAATACAAATTTCACAGGAGGGCTAATAATTTTTCCTTCAACTGTTTGATATCTCAGAATAGCATCTCTTGACACATTTCGCATTTGATGGTTGTGATAGTTGCTGGTGTGAGATTATATGCAACAAGCTGTGCCTGTGTTGTTAGTAGATTATCTGCTTGTAATTATCATCAGCTCTGCTTGTTTGCGACTCTACACTAATTTGTGCTGCTCTTGTTAGATTGCGTTGGTCATTACGGAAATAAGTCGGCTGCATCAGTCTTCTTAAAGGAATAGTTCACCCAAAAATCACTTCCAACTCTTTGAGTTTTTTTTCATTTAGGAGATATTTTGACAGAAGCTGAAAACCTGTAACCACTGACTTCCATAGGAGGAAAAATAAATACTTTTTGTGTTCAACAGAAAGGAGAAAGACAAACAGGTTTGAACCAGTTGAAGGGGGAGTAAATGATAACAGTATTTTCAGTTTTGGGTGAACTATCACTTTAAATGTTGTCAGTCGATCACCTGCAGTTTTCCCAACTGGTATTAGGATGCGTTTTTGTCAATCCGATCACAAGTGGACAACTCTAAGTACAGGTGCGAACGGTGTGTGAAACTTTTTGAGCATTTGATCAGATTCCTACACCAGACATGGCACTCACGAATAAATTGCAGTATTCGTGCGTAAATAGCTGCATGAATATTTTGAGTTTACTCTCTTTAGTTTAGTCTCTGACATTGTGTTTGGAGGGAAAATACAAGTACAAAATACAACACTCCAGTGTAGCTGTGCTTTACGTGCTTTATGAAGGCTGAAAAACAGCATGTATTTGTTCGGCGCCGTGTCTGAGTCCACTAGATCCTTTCAGAGGTGCACCCAGCTCTGTGAGTTCATCAACTCCTCCAGAAACTATACCTGGATGATGAAAGCTTTCAGCGGTGCTTTCGACTGAGCCGAGCCCAGTTTGATGAACTGTTGTACGGTGTCGGCAAGAGGATTTCCCCTCGAGACACCAACAACAGGCACTACGTCATAATCAAGAGAAAGCTCCTGATTGGTTAACGCGCGCTTGTGACCGGTTATGATATGTTACTGAACCGATACCAAATTGTCCGTGTCTGCATCGTGGTGCACCGTAAAAACAATAAATTTTGACACTTCTAGTTTTTACGCCACTGTAAATTACAAGCCTACACAAAAAACTTCAAAATGGTTTCACTTTTTTTTTCATGGCAAGGTTGACGTTTGCATGGAATAGCCCTAAACGATTTTTATAAAAACAACAGTATTTATACATGTTGGCCTACAAAGTGGAGTTAATTGGAAAGTAAATAAATCAGTTATCTATAATTTCATTTGTCAATGCATAGTCTATTTAAAAAAGCTTTTTTTAATTGTTCTGGTAGGCTACTTTTAATAAGATTTAAATTTGTTGTAAATTATGAAAATTGCATTAGCTTTCACAGTGTAAAAGAGAGAACACCAACCCCCGCTTATAGATCTTCGCTCATCAGAAGTGGTTGAAAGTGGACAAAAGAAACACATTTAAATGCTAGGAGTGAACCGTAATCTGTCTCTTTTGACCACTTGTGATCGGATAGGCAAAACGCATCTTAATACCTGGTGTGAACAGGGCCTTATGGGATTTTAATCTTGTACCAAGTTTCTGTTTAGTAATTCAGGTGACTTAGAGTAGCGGTATATTTATTTGAGTTTAGAAAAAAAATTGAGGTGAATAAAAAAAAATCTGAGTGATCATTTTACTGCACTACCTTTGTCTTTATTTTATGTGTGTCTGTGTGTAATATTCTGATTTTGTCAGATGATTGACACACAATGTTCTCATTTGTTTTGAATTCTTGTGCTTATGTTGTAGCAAATGTTGTCAAAATGTCCATGGAAAGAGTACAAGTCAGACACCGGAAAGCCCTATTACTACAACTCACAGACCAAAGAGTCTCGCTGGACTAAACCCAAAGAACTGGAGGACCTGGAAGGTCAGTAGGCAAAATGAATAAAATTTTGATGTCTCACTAATTGAGAATTGAATATTGTTTAACTTTTTTTTCTTCTTTTCTTCAGCTATGATAAAGGCAGAGGAAAACGGGTGAGTGTCTGCTTTTACTGAACCATAAAAGCTTAGTTCAGCCAAACACGTTATAAATTATGACATCATTTATTTAGCCTAATGTTTATCCAAATCTGTTTGTTTATCTTTAAAAAAACACACAAACTATCTGTTTTAAAGAAATCTTTTTTTATATATCCTTCCATCATTTTTGTTTGAATAAAGGGCAAAGTTCTTTTGTCATGCCAATACAGATATCTGAATTTAGTTGAGTATAGTATTTTGATATATATTCATCTGCTCTGATTATCTGGAATTTCGCAGTTCCCATATATCTGCTCAAAACTTTAGTAAAAGTAAAGGTAAAAAATAAATAAATGTATGCACTTTAAATCTCAATCTTCCCTGATGTCGTCTGTATGGACTTTCAATTGATGTAAAAAAAAATTACTATTTACATTTTGAATGAACTGTCTCAGCTAAAGAATGTGAAAATCACTAAGCATCAGTAGAGAGTATCTACCGAGAGTATCTCAATCATTTACCAAAGTTACAGAAAACATCATTTAAAACAGAAAGAATGATGGTTTTTATGTAACTAACTGTTTTTTGACCACTTTCTCAAACTCCTTCAGATCACCTTGTTTTCACTGTAAACATGTTTAAAGCTACATATAATATAATGTTGTTTAAAAAGCAAGAGAAGATTGGCTTTTGGCATTAGAGTACAGCATCGCAAAGCTGCAGCTGAAGACCTGTTTGCGTCATAGAACTTTTTTTTCCCCAAAGAATATCAGCCAGGTTTCCATTCTAACATAAAGCAAATCTTTTTTTTAAAGTTTGCCAAAAAAACTAGGGGTAAAAAATCCCAAATGTGAATTAGGTGCGTTTCCATCAAGTTTGTTAGAGTGGATGAATGTAGTTTTGGTAACCTAGTAACCGACAGTAAACAAGGCAATAATAATGGAGAATATCAAGGATATTTAAAGGTCTATTCCAGACATTGAAAGTCAAGGAGTTTTATTTATGTTTTTCATAAGTAAATACAGTGGTCCCTTGCTATAACATGGTTCACCTTTCATGGCCTCGCAGTTTTGCGGATTTTTTTCAATTTGACATGCTTTTTTTTTTTTTACAGCACATTGTGTTCTGCGTTCAGCTTGACAAATTAACATAAATCTTCAATCGCTAGCAGTGTGAGTTTCAACAAGGATGCATAAAGGGTTGTAACTGTCCGCAGCAAGACCATCGTAAAGGGGGTCGCACACCGTATGCGCCGCGCCACGCAGCGCCATGCATTTTAGAATTGTAAACATAGGTTTATATCAGGGTACGCACACCGGCGCCGCAAGTCGACGTCTGTCTGTGGTGCCCAGCTACGACTCAGGACACTGTTCATATTTCTGCCATGCCACAGAGTGCCATCTGAATAGTTTCATTTTAAATAACATGCGAGTATGCGCGTCCGGTGTGTGTTACTTCCAACTGTCCTGTGCGCGGCGCATCAAGTCTGCTTTAGCTTTGTGGATCAGTGACTGCAGGAAAAAGAACATTACGCTAGATGCCAACATTATCCGCACAAAAGCTAAAAAGCTTTATGAACCTTTTGCTGACAGCGATGAATGTTTGCACTTGATTTTGATTTTGATTTTATAATACTGGACTTATTTTCTACGAAAGTTTGAACTTTGAGAGTGTTTAAACAAGAGAGAAAAGTGTGAATGTTAATGCCTGTCTGAGAAAAGTGTATAAAGTGTGCAGTGAGGGGTTTTACAGCCCTAAAACATTTATAATAATTGTAAAAATAAAGCTGACTACTTCGCAGATTTTGCCTATTGCAGGCTATTTTTAGAATGTAACTCCCGCTAATAACGAGGGACCACTGTATCAGGAAATTTTTGTTTGTGATTGAAAGTTTTACTTATTTCGCATTTATCAAAATGTATTTTTTTTCGGTACTGTGTTTTTTTTATAATATTATTTGAAAAGAAATGCTGTCACTAAACTAACTGTTCCAGTTAAAATACTGTCTGTGGCGGTTTTTTGTCTGCTCAGTGCTCAACCAGTCTCTCCTAAATTTTGCACAAAGAAATCTAAGATTTTGCCAGTCTAAAATGACAGATTTTGCATTGACTTTTCTTAAAAATTGTGGCAAAATTTACAGCATTTCTTGTGTTGTTTTGCTGTAAAAAGTACACAAAATTACACATTAGTTCATAATTTTTTTCAACTCAAAAAACAGTGGATTCTGTTATCTATGACGGCTTGAACTATCACAACCATAAGCACTTTTTATATGCAAATATAGTGTTATTTAATATAAAACAATGCAGATGGTATGGCAAGAATTTGAACATTGTCCTGGCTGCACTAAAAATATGTTAACTAACAGTTTCTGTATTTCATAATTCATGTTTTTTTTTTCTGTTTGTTTACGATTATGAATTGGATTATGGGACATTGATCTCTGCTCTGTCGACTACTGATGTTGAAAATTTAGCACTGCAGTTCAACAAAGTGACTTTTATGTTTGAAACAATATATTGTATAAGAAACAATAAATAGAGAATTAAGTATGTAAAATAACAGAAACAGTTCATCACCAAGTGTTTGTACCATAATTTACAACATCATCCCAGACAAAAGATCACTTCAAACTATTAAAAATGTCATTAAAAATCACGTTTGCTAACTTTATTTTACATCAGAAGTTGTTATTGTTCATTCATTCATTCATTTTCCTTTGGCTCAGTCCCTTTGTTCATCAGGGGTCGCCAAAGCGGAATGAACCGCCAACTTATCCAGCATATGTTTTCACAGCGGATGCCCTTCTAGCTGCAACCCAGTACATTTACCTATAGCGCATGTCTTTGGACTGTGGGGGAAACCGGAGCACCCGGAGGAAACCCACGCCAACATGGGGAGACATGCAAACTCCACACAGAAACGCCAACTGACCCAGCCAGACTCGAACCAGCGACCTTCTTGCTGGGAGGCGACAGTGCTAACCACTGAGCCACCGTGTCGCCGCAGAGAAAAAAAATCAAGATCCCATAATGCAATTCAAAAGTACAAATAAAAAATAATAATAATTAGAAAAAGATTAATCACAAAATACAGAAAATTGACAGTGTGGCAAAAACTTTGCCAGCTCCTTCAAATTTTGGTAACATTTAGCATTCGTAGAATCCCAAAATTCTGGAGGGACTGCTCAACAAATAGCTGCCTGTTTTTCTATTCATTATAGGTCATGGAAATTCATATTTTTAAGACAGTGACAGTCAGGGAAAAGTCTGGAAAGTTCGAGTGGCAACCCTGGGTTAAGGCAGTCTAGCCTCTTTCTGGATCCATCCGTCCGTCTATGATCATTTTGACCTAGTCTGTGTGTCTGTTCTAGGACGGCTGATGTTGTGGCTCCTGGCACCACCCCTGCTCTTACAGCTCAGAGTGAGTCTTCTGTTACTGTGGCGGCTGTTGCTGAGACGGAGGCTACCATGGCGACGGGCGCCATCGAGGAACAGCCTTCTCACGTGCCTGCGCAGGTTGCTGAGGTCAGCAGTGATGTCGCTGTGAACTCCACTGAGGAAACGCCCAGCGTAGAGACCCAGCCTAGGTGATGAACACATACATTTGATACCAAAAAAACTTGGAATATTCTTAATTATTCCATATTAAGCTAAAAAAATATTTATTTAAATGAGAAGGATGTTATTTTCTGATTAAACCTTATTTTTGAGTGTTTCTGAAGACACTTAAAGAGATAGATCACCCAAAAATTTACATTTACTCACTATTTACTCACTCTCGTATGGTTTCAAACATTTATGAGTTTCTTTGATTCTGTTGAAAACACAAGAAGATATTTTGAAGAAAGCTGGGTAAAAGTAGGAAAAACAAATACTATGGAAATCAATGGTTATGGGTTTCCAGCATTTTTCTAAATATCTTCTTTTGTGCTTAACAGAAGAAAGTCAAATATGGTTTAAACCATACCTGTCAACCCTCCCGTTTTTCCCGGCATTCTCCCGTATTTTACAATTCTATCCCGCTATCATCCGGTAAAGGTATTTTCCCGTATTTCTCCCGTATTTTTAATCTATCTATGAAGGGTGGCAATAAACATCAAAGAGCCAATCCTCTCTATATGCAACCCATACCGCCTAACCACCAGGGGACACCCCTTCCTCTTAAATGTGAATCTGTTCTGTGCTTTCATTTTATTTAGACATGAAAACACTTTGAAATAAATATAAAAACGGCGGGATTCCGTTGCCCCTCCTATGCAATCCTCAAAACAGTCAGTTCATGTAGCGGTGCGTGACTGTCAGACGCGCTACATATTGATAAATAGATGGTGTTTCCCAAAAGGATTCTGTACACGCGATTTGAAGTGTAGCAAAAGTGGACACTCTGGGTTTTGGGTGCTTGTTTGAACAGACATATACAGAAAATAATAATAATAATATCTAAACATGTCGATCTTGGTGGGTTTTCTTTTAAACACAACAAATTTTGTCTTAAATGAGCATAAAAAGTTAGTAAAGAAATCAAATGCTTTTTAAAGTGACACCTCTGTTATTTAATGTAATCAAACGAAAAATCTATATGAGAGATTCATTCGCTGCTCTTTATTCAGAATGTTTAAATTATACAGTGAAAAAAAGGGTAATGAGATTTGATAACTTGATTCAATTTCTTTATAATAGCTATTAATGTTAATAAGCTAAACTGTTAAATTTATTTGCAGCTTTTTCTAATGTATGCTATTTATTCTATCCTTTGTAAATAATAATAATAATAATAAACATATTACTGACCGTTTCAACTGATAAACAGATTTGGGGAATTTATTATTATTTATTATTATTTCTTTTATTTTGGGGGGGATGGTGATTATTTTTACATCCCTCTACAAGGGTATACTACAAGGGTGAGTAAATGATGAGAGGATTTAAATTTTTTGGTTGAACAACCCTTTAAATTATTTTCACTAGCTTATGCATTATATCCTTTGAATGAAAACATTCGCAATAATAAAAATGTTGCATATCAAAAGGCTTTTATGCAGAGGGAATGGGGGGAAAGCATTCTCGCTGTAATGTCATTTTTAACTATTCTATAAAACTTGAAGCCTATATCTCTTAGAGATGTTTTTTTTTTATTATTATTATTCATCTGGTCAATAATGAGGTTGTGTGCAAACATTTCCAAGTGAAACTATAGCAAAAGCATCACTGCACTGAGGAAATGTATATGAACATTGAAACGAGTTTATCATATTGAAGTAATTCAGACTTCACCACAGTTTCCACTGCACTTTCCACAGCGCCACCTGATGCATATCATTATAGCTGCAAGTTTTAGTTTTGCGTTCGCAGTATTCATCATGGATTTACTACATTTATGGCCTGTGATTGAATAGTGTTATTGTTTTCTACAAATATTTAAATATCGAACTATTTACAGGGCTCGGAATTAACATTTTTGCTTGATAGCACTTTAAAAATTTAGGAGCACCAGCCAAAATTTTGTCGCACCCACCAATTATGAGCACGGTTACTACAACGTTTATATTAACAGATTCATTGCATTTGAAATCAACACTAATCAAAGCTAACAAACAAAACATATATGCATGCGCTCACCGGCCCTGCGCGCACTGCTTGACCTAAATAAAACGATAATAACTGTGCTGTGTTCTCACGGGTGATGTCTGATATTGCACAGATGCTATTGAAATATAACTTATTATTTGCATATGTCATCTAAATAGCAATACCCGTCTTTTCATGAGCTGCAATATTAGTTTAATCTTAGTGAATGCAAGCCCTTTTGCGATGGTGCACGCGGTTACATTTTACATATAGCTGCCACTATCTGACAGCATCTTGACAATTAAATGGATTAAACAGAACCTCCCACGCTTAAAATGTGTAGATGTGGCAAACGCTGTTACCTGCAAACTCAGTCACACTTTACAATGAATGCTTTAGTCATTTTCATAGCGGACCCAATGGAAGACTATCCACTCTTCGAAAAGTGTAAATAGTGGATTAGCATTCACCACATGATCACTAATCATATGTGCCATTATTTGTAACTTCAGGTGGTTTCTAAAACAAAATCTGACAGTGTTGTTTTCATTCTCATCTTCAGCGCTTTTATATTTTCGCGGTTGTAGCTCCTGTCATCTGAAGGCAGAAGGCGTTGACTGAGTGATTGACAGCTGATAATAATCAATCCATTTGCGTTCAGTTCTAGAGCAGTGAGCCAATCAGAAGAGCTTGAAGGCGAGGCAAGCATTGCGGGCGTTTACTGCAGCAAGTTGACATGACAGCTGTTTTAAACTATTCCTGAGCGCTGCGTTTCAGGTGCAGAGATGCATTCTGTGTGACTGTCTTCTAAATCCGTGCATGCGGTGAACATTTTGCAGTAAAAACTGGTCACACGGCAACAATTTTATGCACTCGCACAAATGCTCCCAGATTTTTTTTAGGTCACATAGATAAAATTTTGGGCGCATATGCGGTCACAGTTTCGAGCCATTTACGGCCTGCACTCTTTCTCCCTCCGGCCCACAACTGAAGTCCAAAATATAACGAGATGTTGTTCAAACACTTCTTCATGGCTTACACGTTATGCTGGTGATGTAACAAATATGATCATTTTGCTAATATTCGATTCAAATGATCTCATTTAATAGATTTTCCTCATATGCTTATTAAGATTTGCATAAAATCTATGTACATTAGTAAAATTGTGCTGCTAGTTGCATTGAACTTGTTAAAGTAAATGTGAATATGTACATACTTTTCCCCTCTTTGTTGTAGTTTCACAAAAAAAAGAGAGATATTGAGAAGAACAATTGCCAGTAAAGTCACTTAAGTTACCCAAACTTCCTTCTGCTGTTCTTACGCTGCTGGGACAATACAATTGGTTGGGACAGAATAATAATTATTATGCCTATTATTTGTAGTATTTTCATAACAATTTAAACTCCCCCTTCAATATGTACAACAAGAAACAGAAAGCTTGAGTTTTGACTGCATATATTGTGGAAGAATGACTTAGTGTGTGTCTAACGCTCGGCCACACACACAACAACCACAGATTTATTTCAGCAGCTGATGTGTGATACGATAAACGTGCTGATTTGCATTATCACTGGTGACAGGTAATGCTTGAAATTTAAACGTCATGTCTGTTGTCCTAAGCCTGTTGTCCACTTTGTTCTTGTGCGTGAATGCTAAAGCGCCCCTCCTATGAATTGTCAGTCACTGAAATGGCCCCCCACCAATTTGAATTTGAGACCCCTGCTCTAGGCACATCAGAGACTTATTTTAGATCTAGTAAAAAGGTGCATAATAGGTCCCCTTTAATATCTAGTTATAATAACGGTAATATTTGTCTGAATGTGAACAGCTGATCATTGAATGTAGTCGAACATCATTCACTAGTCTTAATCTGATCATATCCCACTGAATGAAATAAAGTCTTGTGCCAGAATATTTCATGCTGAAAATTGACTCGCTAAGTCAGATGAAGCTTTTTGAAATGTTTTGTGCCATAAAAGATCAAATGCTGATTTCCATTTAAAAAGTGAACATTCTCTTGTATTGAGGGTATTCATTGATGGATTCATTTGTATTGCAGTAACGACGTTTCAAAGGAGGAGAGACCTGAGCTGGTGAAGAAAGTTTACAAGTGGAATACAAAAGAGGAGGCGAAGCAGGCCTTTAAAGAACTGCTGAAAGAAAAGGTATTTTTTTCTTCTTCTTGTTCCCCGTGAAGTGAGGAGGGAGGTGTTGATATTCCGGCTGGGTCTTTCTAAATTTAGTGTGTTTTAATTTGGCACACAAAGTGCTCCTGTGAGAGCCACGGCTGTTTAATTGCTGTGAGTGTGATTAGACTGGAGTGAGTGAAACAGAAGACTGTGGAATCGCACGCTTCACAGACCCCTGACAGCCTTCCAGAAAGACACGCTCATTACGAATAAAGAACTTTCTGATTCATGATGTCAACATGGAAATTTACCTCTCCAAGCCTTTTTATCACCCTTTTCTTTTTTCATTCTTCTACTCTTCTCCCCTCTGTGGATGTACATTTATGCCCAATAATATGCTGAATATTAACAATTATTTATTAAGTCAAATAAACATCTCTCCTTTCATCGAATACATGCCATGAAAATAATCATGACATTTAATTGTCCTTTAGAAAATCTAAATGAAGCCCTGAAACTATTTTAGGGCTGAGCCACTTTAGATTTTTTGAATTCGACTTTTATTTTATGGACCCTTTTCACATTTCTGGGTAGAAGTTATTATAGTTGGATAAACTTAGAGTGCAGTGAATGGGAGAGTACAACAGATAGTAGTGGTGTAACAGATCACAAATCTCACGGTTTGAATCACATTATGGTTTTTTAGTCACGGATCGGACCATTTTTCGGATCAGCCAAAAAGGGGAGGAAACATGTAATTTGCTTTCCATTTATTACAAAAACAGTACTGCGAGACACTTTTGGCTAGTTGTCTAGTTGACGTCAATCAAAAAGCATCATGGCAGAGCATTAAAGTCGACTAGTTTTTGCAACTCCTACTGCAATACGGCATTTGTTCAAAAATCCCCTATTTTATCGCAAAAAAATCGGTTTATGATTTAAATCGATTTGTTTCCCCCACATAAAATGTGTAGTTGAAGGTTATTAACCAAATAATTAGCTTAAGCCTATCATAATTGTATAATTATAGGATAAAAAAAAGGTAAAGAAAAAAACTTTCCCTCAAGAACCTTACTATCTGTCATTTAAAGACCCACGCGAACACGGGGAGAACATGCAAACTCCACACAGAAATGCCAACCGACCCAGCCAAGGCTCGAACCAGCGACCTTCTTGCTGTGGGGCGCCACCCCTATTTTGCTTTATATCAGTTCATATAAATTACTCACTCTAGGCTAGTGGGTTACATTTTTATAGCATTTATTTGCACCAGGCCATTGCATCTGGTAGACTACTGGTGCACTGAATGAGTTTTGTCAGTGTTAATATTCATAGTAACAAACATCTTTGCGGCTAGCTCACATAATTTATCAGATCAATAACAGTTCCTTTCATATGTTTTCTTGTCCATTTAAATGTACGTACCAGTTAAAGTTGTCTCTCTTACCGTGAGAAATACAAGGTTTAGCCAGCAGGTTCAAATGCATGTCTCTCACGGTGTTTGAGTTATGCCAATGTTTTTTTTTTTGTGTTTTTTTTGGCGTTTTAAAGAGCCCCTATTTTGCATTATAAATGCAAATTCATATTTTGGTTTTGGGGGTCTCCAACAACAGGCTGATATGCATGCAAGGTCAATAAACACTTTCATTGTCTTATAATATGCATTTATTTTTACCTAATTATCCCAACGACTCCCATATGATTCGTTCAGCAATTCATTTGTTCCCAAACCCCTCCTTAACACGAAGCTAATCTGCGCTGATTGGTCTGATGACCCAGTCTGTTGTGATTGGTTGACTGGGTTCAGCACGAGACAGAGAAATACCCACTACGGCTATGAAGTAGCAGCCAGAGAGTATGTGAGAGCCCAATGCAGGAATGCAATAAAGCAATGCAGTTAAACACCAGCATATTACTCTACTCTTAACGCTAATCCCAAGTAATAACAATGACACACATTCAGTATTAATCCACACAGTGGCAAAAGTTTAACTATTTTGAAAACTGACCGCGCGTGTATGAACAGCTGACGGTGGCCATAGCAAAGACAAATGGCAGAGGATCAGGAGCGCAAAGCGCATTTAAATCGGTAAAGGAAGAAGCACACGGCGCGTTTTCAACGTGGTTTTGGACACAATATGTGAATAGCTTTAACTTCTAGTGAATAGATTTAACTTGACAAATACAGTACAAGCACTGATCTATAATAGATAAGTGATTACAAGGCGCGCAGGGCGATTACAACTTCTAACACACAATTAAACACACATTTTGCAAACTACACAAAATGAGGCAACAATTTTAATTACACTTATTGTTATGATCCGGAGTAAGAAGAAACTGGTCCATATGAACTGCAACAGTTACAGAAAAAGTCCCTGTCAAAGCCTGACAAAGTCCCATATATAATAGTGTCTGCTGCTCCTTCCTTTAATAGCAAACGGCCGACGAATCCCGCGTTGCAGCGTAGGTTATTGTATCAAAAATCAGAAAAATGACAGGAACAAACACAGCACATGGTTGGCTATACTGTGGTGTTGTTGTGAAAATAACCTTTAACCCTTTATTCCCCGTAGCCGAATCTCCATCAGTCAGTGATCGTCATCTTCGCGTCAGGATCAGTCCAGTGATCCTCAGCGCTCTGCTAGTGTCTGAAGTCAAATGCGCGTTCACATTTTACCGGATCTGGAACTACATATTTGGTGATATCCGTATCGACATAGACGCATTCAAACAAAAGATCCAAACCCAACTCAATTCATTCATTCGACTCTGAGTCGACTATTTCGCTAAAGAATCAGTAGTTTTAAACACTGTGCACTTTCAGATTTAAACCG
>CAIGQV010000744.1:271218-294460 GCA_903798115.1 Danio jaintianensis | reverse complement strand
CCCCCCACCAGTTCCAATATACAGCCATATCGCACTTCTACGAGTGTGAAATTGCGTTTATACAACAGTTCGACGGCACAATCGTGTATATAAAAAAGAAAATCAAACACGGAGAGTCTAAAAACCCTTTTGTATTAGGAACTACTTTCTTCCGCCATTCATTCACATCTGCAGCGGACGTCAGAACAGCAGAAGCCGTTACTGATTCACCAACGTCACTTTAGAGGTAGTGTTTGAATGATTCTCTATCTGTGAAGTGAAGACAAAACAGGTGATTTTGCTGACATTTTAAGATTTTAAGGCTGAACGTGACATGAAATGCCATCCGTCTACAGAGATATCTCCTTACGGTATTAGTCTATTACACTCTACAGTATTTCTGTTGCAATCGGGATATCACAATAATTAACCCCCAAAAAAGCAGCGCAATCACTACCAGATTGCTGTTGTGTTTGCGATAAGGAAAAACGCTAAACATATGTGGGCATTTCTTTTCTTTCTGCCAACACAACACACATTACTGATATGCGAGTCCCATCTCACACTTAATACACTACTATTATATGGTATAAATACAGCACTACAACATACAAAAGAGAGAGATCGACTTAGAATAACACTTACCTGTTTAATAATGATTTGAAATATGATTTGAGCTGTAGTTAGAAATTACGCTGTTTTAATCTTCTAAGGGCTTATTATGCGGTCCTGTCGCCATCTTGTGGATAGACAACGTCCACCGTCTTTGGTCTGCTCTGTATGGCAGGCTAATGGCCGCTGACGCGCTGCCTTTCAGAAATAATAAATATTTTAAAATAGGCACTATCCTTATAAATAAACTGCATAGTTGCAATCTAAACAACTACATTCTCCACTAAAAAAAGCCTCAAAAGTACTTAATGCTGCCCAACAGCAGTAATATTTGTCAAACTGTAGAGTGTCCTCAGCTTGTCGCCGTATGTGGGTGGAGTAATACTGAAGGGTGAAGAGGCGTGTCGAGTGCTGTTACTGGCAAAATGTCACACGGCTATCAGCCAATCAGATTCAAGAACCAGACAGAACTGTTGTGTATATAAATACAAATACATACATACACACACACACATATATATATATATATATATAATAAATATAAATATATATATATATATATTATTATTATTTTTATTATTATTATTATATATGCAATTAATATTTTGACAGCACTACTTTTAACTATATTAATATGACCATGAAATGGCCATAAGTTGCTCATGTGGCAAAAAGTATACAATCGAAAACAAGCAAATTTTCCATGTAGTCGACGACTATGGTGCTCAGTGGTTTGAACTTCCAAATTGCAATTTCAGTCCAGCTTCAAAGAGCTTTAATGTATTTCATTTCGATTATTTATAATAAAGTGTTTATAATTATATTTCAAGGTTTTTTTAAGATAATGACTAATCGTTTAGTTTATATATTGACCACCTGTAAAGGACTATATATTTTTTATACATTGTAAAGTATTTACTCAGAAATGTACTCGTATGTGATCATTTGAAAAATGTAGAAATATAAAATGAGTATTATCAAAATATAAAACACTTTTAAGGATTACAGGTCCAACATAAGAAATAGCAGAATATCGCTAATTAAAGTGCAAAATGAAAACATTTAACAATGCAAATTTCTCACAATCCCGGTATTCATGTTTCTGTCTGCATCCCCATAATGTCATATAATATTGAGCTTGTGTAAATTATAAAAAATATTAGGGTAAACAATGTAAATTGTGATTTATATAAATGATAATATGAAAGGATAGACTTGTTATTCTACTCATATGACATATTGCCATATTGCACAGCCCTACCTAGCACCATAGAAGTCAATTATATGGAGAACAGTCTTGCATATTTCCCTCAAAAAGCTTAATTTTAGTTTCGAGTGAAGTAAGTAACTTCGTGGTTCAATAAATGATTCAGGATTCATTCTAGTATTGATCTTGGAATTTTTAATGAAACGTTGTGAAACTACTCTACAGGAAAGCGGAGCAGATGTTTGGAGATCAAGAGGTTTGGTCGTGTGTTCCAGAGAGAGACCGGCTGGAGATTTATGAAGATGTGCTCTTTTATTTGGCAAAGAAAGAGAAGGTTTGACAAGACTAATTTTGTTTATCACTGCGCCCTCATTTACATATACACACACTAATAACCTGCTAATAAATGATTCCATTGAACAATTGAAACGTTCAAATATGTTTCTGTTAGATGCATTTAAACTTTAATTATGAATCAATAAAGCAAATATGAGTGTGGGAGGCAATTACTGAGTGATGTAGTTCGTGTTAGTGTCAAAATCACCAACACATATAGCGCCTTATTATATTTACTAAACCTTAGCTACAGCAATATGATGTAATGCATGTTTGTTGTGGCATTTATCTCTCATTTATCATTAAACAAATATGAAAAGTGATCATTCTTTCAAGTTATAGATTTCCAAATGTTTTTAGTAAATATATATTTATTCAGTTTTTATATTAATTTCAATCATTTTATTGAATGATAAATAACAATATGCAGATGTTCAGGTAATATCTTTAGGAATATGATATATTTCAATTCAAATGAGTTATTGCAACAAAACAAATACAAACTGCTACATTTTATACATTTTCTCTTCTCTTATATTTATATTTGTCCAGTTCATTAAAATTGTATTTCATATTTTTCCCAACATATTAATTTGGATTTACTAACTTTCCTGTTTATTAAAATTGTATTTAATATTTTTCTCAATATATTAATTTGGGTTTACTAACTTTCCTGTTCATTAAAATTGTATTTAATATTTTTTCCCAACATATTAATTTGGGTTTACTAACTTTTGGACTGGGATTTTAAATTATTATTATTATTATTATATATATTTTTAAACAAAATGATTAGTTTCTGTTTTGGCTTTGGTACAAATCTTATTTAATGTATATAGACAAATATATTACTGTAAAGCATACCATAAAAATTTTAAAAGAGAGTAAAATGTAATAGTAGATTATAGAGAGATCTGTGATCTATCTCATAAGAGAGATCTGTGAGAAGTGTACTCATTTATGCTGATGTATTTAATATATATGTAATATTTTCTGTCTTTTGGTAGACATATTAGATCAGCATAAATAAATTGGATCAGCAAATTATAAATTGGATCAGCATTGTAAACCTTGAGTCATTTTTAAGTTTTCAAGTTATTTTCAAGTTATTTTTATGTCATGTGTTATGATTTTAGTTACTATACTCCCAAAATCATTCCTCACGATACAACATTCTGCACAGAAATAGCAAATAAGTCCACAGATTGTGTCTGACAGTGCATATTATTTAAACAGTTATGTGTTCAAAGCTGCCATGTATTAATGCAATTGAATATCATTTTAATGATGTTTGGTCAATGAAGTGAGGAGTTCAAGTACTATTTTGTATCATGAATATTCCATAGGAAATTATTATTAAATGTAAAAAAGCAGTTGTTTATTTGAAATACTAATTATTGGCTAATAAATACACACACTTTCTACAGCCTAATGCCACACAATTGTACTCTATGCTTTATTTCAGGAACAAGCTAAACAGCTGAGGAAGAGGAACTGGGAAGCGCTCAAAAACATTCTGGACAATATGGCCAATGTGACGTACAGAACAACATGGTCCGAGGCACAACAGTACCTGCTGGACAATCCCACGTTTGCTGAAGACGAGGAGCTACAGAGTATGAACACACACACACATACTTGTATAAACCCCCAACATATGTCCACTTCTTGTAAAACCAAAAATTTGTTCATACGTTAATATCAAAATGGCAAAGAGAACGGGATCTACATGCAGATAACAAACTTCATGAAATTAGACCTAATATTGGGGAAAAAGTACATTCTTCAACTGGCAAATCAAATAGTTTTTACCCGTTGTGGAATCGGTCACTCCAGGATGACACACACGTTTTTAATTCTTGGAGAAGTTCCTCCTACATGCTTTGTTTGTAAAACACTTTACTATGTAGTAAGTTTTATTGGATGTTGGTTTTAATTCTGTGAGGAATTTATTTTATTCTGTGCATTGTTTTGAATGAAGTTAATCCAAATACAGCTTTAGAGGTTTTAGCAAAAATAAATTGTAAAACCTTAATAGAATCTATGTCTCTAGAATACATTTTGTCGCCAGGAAAATGACCATAGAAGCTGACATGGCGTTAAACACAAACAAACAAACACACATATTTGTATGCATGGTTTATAGCAAACTCAAACTCGATTCCTGGAGGGCCGCAGCTCTGCATAGTTTGGGTCCAACCACGTGTCAGTGAGGTTCATCGTCATCAAAGCAGAAGACCTGATTGATGGTTTGCGCCTTCATTGTTCATCATTGTGCACAAGAAGGAGCATTAACTGCTTCATTCCAGACGTCATTCAGGTATAATGATATTGTGTAGTCCTATAATGTGCGCGTATGACGAAGCCGCTGACAATATGCAAGATTATGAAATCGCTTTGAATGCGTGTGCGGCTGTGCACTTTTTCCGCTCTCACATTTGCATGTCACGACCATGTGCGCTCTATGTACATTATAAATAAAGCCAGGACGCACTTTTGTTATTATTCTCTGCAAGTCATCTGTCTTGATGTCTTCATTTATTCAGTGCTACAGCTTAGCACCTGAAATGTAATACCTGAAATTGTCATGAAATTGTTTAGATGATAATACCAATTTATAAAAATATATTTTATAATTAATTAAACCTATTAAAAAGCCTTCCTTCTTTTTTGTCCTCGGCTGATCACATGCCTGAGTCTACAGTAGTCTTGAACACCTTGATTAGTTGGATCAGCTGTGTTTGATTAGGGTTGGAGCAAAACTATGCAGAGCTGCGGCCCTCCAGGAATCGAGCTTTAGACCTATGGTTTATAGGGACACTCCATAGGCATAATGTATTTCACACTGTAAAAAATGCTTATTATATGGCCCTACCCCTAAACCCAACCCTCACTGGAATCCGATGGCAATTTTGACATTTCAAAAGACCTCGTTTAGCATGATTTTTAAGTGTTTAGAATTACAGGGACACGAGGTGGGATACGCCTTAGTGAATGTTCACCCAAAAATGAAAATTCTGTCATCGTTTACTGATCCCTTCACTTGTTCCAAACCTTTACAAGTTTCTTTCGTCTGTTGAACACAAAAGAAGATATTTTGAAGAAAGCTGGAAACCTGTAACCATTGACTTCCATAGTATTTGTGTTTCCCACTGTGTAAGTCATTGGTTACAGGTTTTCAGCTTGCTTCAAAATATCCTCTTTTGTGTTCAACAGAAGAAAGAAACTCATAAAAGCTTGGAACCACATGACGGTGAGAAAACAATGAGTAAATGTTCATTTTTCGGGTGGAATAAGGCATACCTATATCATTATACAACTTTGTGTCCCTGTAAACCACATAAACCTGTACACACACTCACACACACAAAAACACTGTACTGCAGCCCCCACCTGATGATGCTTTTAACCCACATAATGAGAGAGACTGTGTTTGATATAGAAAGCTTTTATCTTCCCCTCTGTGCGTGTGTGTGTGTGCATTAGACATGGACAAGGAAGATGCGCTGATCTGTTTTGAGGAACACATCCGTGCTCTTGAGAAAGAGGAAGAAGATGAGAAACAGAAAACTCTGCTGCGCGAGAGACGTCGACAGCGCAAGAACAGAGAGTCTTTCCAGGTGACGCACACACACACACACACACATGCACTGAACTCCGTCTCATTTGTCATTTGCATCACGAGTTCAGGCCTAGTGAAATGAGAACCTTTCAACTTAATTAATTGGAACTTGATGCCAGTGTTGACAGATCGCCTGTTTGACCTAGTATCGATAATCATCGCGCTGTGATGCTAACAAAGAGAATGCGAAAGCAACTCTTGGCTTTATTGACACTCTGAACTTCATTAACCCCAAATAAGTATTCAAATTTGTATAACAATTGTATAACAATTTTTTGGGTTAAATATTGGGTTAAACTGTATGCAACAGTTTAGTCTCTGACATTGTATTTGGAGGGAAAATACAAGTACAAAAAACAACACTCCATTTTTTAGTTTTTTTGGAAATAGTCTCATTTTACAGCTCTCCTAAAGTTAAGCTGTTGAGTTTTACCTTTTTTTTTTTTTTTTTGTCCACTCAGCTCTTTTAGTTAGCTTAGCTTAGCATAAATCATTGAATCGGATTAGACCATTAGCATCCTGCTTTAAAATGACCTAAGAGTTTAGATATTTTTCCTGTTTTAATGTTGACTCTTCTGTAGTTACATCGTCTACTAATGCTGCATTCACACCAGACGCGGCACGCATGGATAAATCGGGCTATTCGCACGCAAATAGACATGTGAACATTTTGAGATTACTCTCTTCATTCGCACGTCAAATTCACTTCACAATACACGCGGATTCGCATCATGGGCAGGGCTTCTGTCTGCCCGGTGACTCTAGCTTCGTTGTTAAATGGCTAACATGGATTGTTTTGAGAGAGTAGCTGTGCTTTACGTGCTTTATGAAGGCTGAAAAACAGCATAGATTCGTTCGGCGCCGTGTCTGAGTCCACTAGATCCATTCAGAGGTTCATCAACTCCTCCAGAAACTGTACCTGGATGATGGAGGCTTTCAGCGGTGCTTCAGACTGAACCCAGCCCAGTTTGATGAGCTGTTGTCTGGTGTCGGCAAGAGGATTTCCCCTTGGGACACCAACAACAGGCACTATGTCATAATCACTCCCCTACAAGAGAAAGCTCCTGATTGGTTAATGCAGCGTGAATATCCGCTGAAGGTCAAATGCACAAAACGCTCAACTCGTGCCGCGTCATTCGTGCCGCCTCATTCACGTGAAATGCACCGCTGGATGTCTATTTGCATCTTTACATTAGCCCCATTCACACATACAGAAAGGGGATCATGTGTGAACAGGCCCTTTTTGAAAATACCGGTAAATTCCTTCTGGCAATTTTCCGGAAAGAGAAGTTGTAACATTACCGGTAATTTGCTGGAATGCTGCGCTGTGTGAACACAGAAGGAAGATTGGCGGAAAGAGCTGACGTGAGATGTCTACTCCAGTCAATCAGAACACTCAGATCTTCACATCTGCGCTGTTTAGCCTCTGAATATTTTTCCAGACACATTTGGCTGCTAGATGTTGGTCAGATAATGTTTCTATGTTCCTTAGTGCCAACTGTGTAAAAAAAATATCGATAAAATGCTTATGATAAACCACTGTTTGTTTACCTTCAAGCTCTGCTTCAGTTGCTTGACGCGTGTGCACGTGAAGGAGCCGGTGAGCGCCAGCACAGACACATATTGTACATCTCGACATGTGAAAGTGTTCCTCCATATGTTTTCATCGAAGTTGTTCACAATACTTATCCATCCACAGAATTTGTAATGTAGTCAAATGTGTAAACGTTAAGCTGCGGTTCACGCTTCTGCCTTTGGGATGTCTCTGGGACAAAGCAGCTGCATGAATGCTAAAGCTTTAAATAAAAGTGAAACCATCAAGAAAAGCCTGACCCCTTCTGTGTTTACAAATACAAGCGCAGCTGTTTAGAGGCCATTTCTGGTTGATGATGCCAGAATTTACCGGTATTTTGGAATGGATGTGTAAATGGTCTTTTCCGGAAAAATTCCGGAACATCCTTGCCTGTGTGAACAGCACTTTTTTGAAATTACCGGTAAAGTCGTTCCGGAAATTTTCCGGATATTTACCGGTATCACTGTGTGAAAGGGGCTATAGACTTAACATGTGAATCACTCGCGCTTGACGCTTCATCCGCGTCTGGTGTGAACGCAGCATAAGGCCTACAGAAAATGAAAAGTTGCTATTTTCATGGCCGATATGTCTAGGTACTATAATCTCATTCTGGCGTAATAATCAAGGATTTTTGCTGCCGTACCAATGGCGGCAGCAGGTGCAATGATATTAAGCAGTACCTGTAAATCCGCTAGCTTCTGTCAGTATAACCTTGCAACCATGGAGACATAAGAGATGCACACCATCATAAACACAACAGAAATATTATGCTTTAGATCGGCCTCATATGGTCAATATGATCCCTCAAAAAAATTGCATCAGTAGCTATGTTTCTATCCACCTATTTTTAAGCACATTTTGCATATGCGCATAAAAAAAAACGGTTGATGTAAACACCAAGATGCGCATCAATTTTGAAAATGTGCATAAAAATGTATGCACTTAACTAAGTAGGATAAACTTTTTATTCGATAAGAAAAGATGTGCATAATATGATGGAAACACTTTTACTGACCAAATTCCAGTATGCGCATTAAAAAAGGTCATGTGATTTTGTATTAAGAGATCATGTGATGATAAAAATGTGTGTGAATGGACAAACCAGCAGGCTGAACACATTGGAAAACATCTGAAATGTTGTTTTGGTCATTGTAAAACGCCGTAACCATTTCAGTATTAGTGTTATTTTATTAATGACCTCTAGAATTGTTAAGAGCCTCTGTGCTCCGCGTCTCACGCGTTCATTGCGTGTCGGCATTGTTTTCTGAGGCACAAGTCATTTATTAAATAATGAAAAGACTGACACAGCTTCTCCTACCGCAGCAAATTCCGTTTTTACTTTTGATATTTGGCGCCAGTTAATCAGGAAGTGACGATTTTTTTCTCTTTGACTCGTTGGATGGAAACGCTGCTTTATTCGCACCTCTTTTATGCGATATTCCAGCTTTGCGCATGAAGTTAATTCTCATGTTTAGATGGAGACGTAGCTATTGAAGCCAATATCTGCTTAGAGTATTGGATCAGTGCATCCATAAAACTTATACTAGACGGCATATCTTGCCATTATTTTGAAAACATTTTCTAAATAAGATTGCAGCGACCGTATTATTTTAAAATTTTAAATATTGATTTTAAATATTGAAATAATATTAAAAACGTATTAAACCTACTGCTGTATTTTACCATTGCAGTTTAAATAAAATGCTGCTCTTTAAACTTGTACTACAAAACCTATTTCTGACAATATCACTTTACTTGACAGTATTATTGACTGGTTTCGATCAAATTTAAATTGTGTCTTTTTCTGTGTTGATTTGATTTGAGCGCATAAATCTCCACTTTTAGTGGAAAAATTCTTCATCAGTATTGACACTGCGCTTTGGAGGTCCACATGAAAACTGTTTAGCCTCTGATAAGTCACTGATAAGCAAAATGCAACAGCACTGGCATGGTTGTGATGTGTTATTTGTGTTTCAGAAATTCCTGGATGAGCTTCATGATCATGGGCAGCTGCACTCCATGTCTGCCTGGATGGAGATGTACCCAACCATCAGTGCCGATATTCGCTTCAGCAACATGCTGGGCCAGCCAGGTCTCTACCTCTTTCTCTCTCTCTCTCCCTCTCTTGTTTGTGCACAAAAACTCAGAGCGTGGCAGTCTTTGATGCTGATGAATAATACATATAAAAGGGTCCTGTCCTCATTTCTGACGGTGTCTCCATTTCATCTGTTCAGTCTGTGAACTCCACATGACTCCACTAGCATGTTTTTTTGGGGGACCTTTTAAAAGACCACAAAATTCTATGACAACTACATTATTTGGCGGAATGTTTGTATTTTGTATATGATAGTTTTCATTTATTTAGAACATTTCATTGATTTGTTATTGTATATTGATATGTCTCCACTTTTTTGGGTCCCTAAAGCCTGGTTTATACTTCTGCGTCAAGTGATCGGCGTGACCCACGGCGCAAACCTTGCGCGTTGTCGTACATTTATACTTCTGCGCGCTGTTTGTGTTGCTCTACAATAACACTTCCGAAACGCTAGCTGGCAGTGAGGTTTTTATGTTCCTCTTTGTCGAGTTTCTTCGCTGGTGTTTTGTTTTTTTCTGAACTCTACCTTATTGTAGAAGTAGCTCAAACTCGCTCATTTTGAGGCGGGAACCGGCGGACGTGCAACAACTTTAATCATGAGGTAAACACAAAACAAAACTTTCCATCTGGAGCTCCTTCACGGGACTCCACACTTGTAAACACTCGCTCCAACGGGTTCGCGCGGCTCTCGGTCCCGCCCACGCCTGTCAGCACTACCAAGCCGACCAATCACAGAGCTTGCGCTACGCGTCGTTGCAACGTGTAGATACATTTTTTGAGAGGTGCGCGTCAGCATCAGCGACAGTCACGGCGAGGGCTATGCGGGCTGCGCCGGAGCATGCGCTTGATGCAGAAGTATAAATCAGCCTTTAGAGGTAAACAGTTGAGTTTTACCATATTTTATTTATTTATTTTTGCCATTTTTGAACCAGCCGATCTCTGGGTCTGGCAGGAGTTCTTTGAGCTTAGCATAAATCATTGAATCAGATTAGACCATTAGCATCTCACTTAAAAAAAGCTAAAAAAAAAATCATGATCATATCCCACTTTAAAATTGGAATTTATTAAATGGGATAGCCCCTTGAGATGAACCATCTCATTTTTGAGGGGGTCCCTGAGAGATACATAAATCAAACAGAGTACAACACATCATAACAAACATGCAGTACAGCTAAACAAAACAAACAAGCAGCACACTTCACCTGAACCCCACAATCTAAACCTATAAGCAAACAAAAACATATAATCAAAAAGTACAAACAATTTGATATACAAATAAATAATAAGCATTTAAATTTGAACCAAAATTAATAACATTCCCAAGTTGTTTCCAAAAAAGAAAATTAATTAGTCCTGAAAAGACTTAATTGATCTAAGAGAAGAAGGGAGATTATTCCAGTCAAAAGGAGCTTTGTATTGAAAGGATCTACGGCACAGGTGTCAAAGCCAGTTCCTGGAGGGCCGCAGCTCTGAATAGTTTAGTTCCAACCTTAATTAAACATATCTGATCAAAAAAATTGAGTCCTTTAGGCTTGTTTGAAACCTGCAGGTAAGTGTGTTGAAGCAGGGTTGGAACTAAACTGTGCAGAGCTGCGGCCCTCCAGGAACTGGCTTTGACACCTGTGATCTACGGTCACTTTCTGTTGTAATCATTGGAACAAAAAAGTAATTCTGTTGCATATGCCGAAGAGAATATGAGGAGGTAAATAGAACAAAATCTGTTTTAAATAAGAAGGGCAACTAAAATAAACACATTTTTAAAAAAAACAATACCAATGATATTGTCTACGGAACTTAGGTTGAAGCAAATCTAGAGATTCATATAAGTCAAGTCGAGCTTTATTGTCATTCCCCTACATGTGTGGACATACAGAGGAACGTGTAACCTGGAAATGTTGTGTCTCGCAGCACAACGGTGCTACATAGATTAATCATAAATACTAACTCAACACTGGACATAAGAGGTATTATAAAAAAAACTACGCATACCTAACATATACTATAAAATAAAATAAAATACTTAAACTATACATTTAAGACAGGCTATACAAGTACTTTTTCATGAGACTGAACAATATAAGGTATTAAGGTATTAAAGGTGAATATTGTGCAAAAGAGGTATTTAAGGTTTAATATTGTGCAAGAGTTATTCAGGGTTGAAGCAAGCAGTGCAACATGATTGTGGTACATTTATAGTAAACATCGCTTTCCTTATTGAGTCCTTGTAAGATGGAATTTAGATAAAGTGTCAGGTGCATAAGAGAGAAGAGTGTTTCTACAGGTGATGGGTTCTATAAGGACATCTTAAAACAAACCTACATAAAGAGTTAAAGACAATATTTAAAGGTTTTAAATTAATATCAGAGGTATTGTTATAATATCGGTGTAATCAATAATAGGGAAAATTTATTGCGAAATCAATTTGTTTCTTACTTGAAATGAAAAACAATTAATAGAACGATAAAGAGAACCTAAGCACCGATATGACTTTTATTATAAAAAAGTTAAGTTAAGTTGCGGTCGGCCTCAAAATGGGAGGGATTTGGATCCTATTTTAATGTCAGGAAATGTAAAAAAAGAGACTTATTATCTTTATATCACCCCAGTATGACTGTGGACACACTATACCTACACACAGTTCTGTCCAAACAGCTTAAAAAAGATGATTTTCATCATAGGTGCCCTTTAAGGGATAATTCAGTATCGAGCCAAAGACCTAGATATTTAAGTTTGTCAACATTAGACAACTATGACCCATCATCAAATCTAATATCTATGTCTACCGAGTGTAACCGCTGAGATTTTTTAAAGAACACCATACTGCGAGATGACTTTTTATTTAGTATATATATATATATATAATTTTTTTTAAACCATTCTTGAATTAAAGTAAAATCTAACTGCAAAGAAGCCTGTGAATATATGAAATATCAGAATGGGAGAAATAAATAACAGTATCATCTGCATGAAGTTGAATCTGGCAGATTGAACAGATTTTTGGCAAATCGTTAATAAATAAACAAAAGAGCAAAGGACCCAGTGATGATCCTTGTGGAACACCCTTCTCAACAACTGAATACTCAGAATGTAAGCCTCTAAATGAAACATATTGACGTCTGTTGAGAAAGTAAGACCAAACCAAAAAAGAGACTTTTGATCAAAACCTATAGAGTGTAACTTATCTAACAAAAGATAATGATCGACCATATCAAAAGCTTTAGTGAGATCAATAAAAATTGCACCAGTGGGTTGACTTTTGTCAAAGGATATGAACAAATCATTAGTGAACTTCATTAAGGCTGTAGTAGTCTAAAAATTTGGTCTAAAACCCGACTGGTAGGGAGAAAGAATATCGAACTTTCTAATATAATCAGTAATTTGGTTATAAATTAACCTCTCAAAAACTTTCACTACAGTACAAAGCAATGAAATAGGCCTGTAGTTATTTGAAAACTTGACCCTTCTGTAATTACACCGTGTGCTAAGACTGATGAAAAATGAAAAGTTGCTTTTTTCTAGGCCGATATGACTAGGAACTATACTCTCATTCGGCGTAATAATCAATACATTTTGCTGCTCTAGCACAGTACCTTGATTATTACATCAGAATGAGAATATATGTACCGGTATATATTTCAATTTTTCGACTGAGATGCTAATGGTCTAATCCAATTCAAGGATCTATGCTAAGCTAAGCTAAAAGTTCTCCTGACAGACCCGCAGATTGGCTGAATGGATTATAGTAAGGTCTTTGGGACTTTCAAAAGGAGCCTATTTCCTCCTCAAAAATGGAGGGTTCCTTTAAAATAATCAAGTGCTGTGCATTTTTTTAGGCTCCACCCCTCTGGACTTATTTAAGTTTTATGTGGAGGATCTGAAAGCTCGTTACCATGATGAGAAGAGAATTATTAAAGACATCCTGAAGGTGAGTGAGAAACGGCAGTGATCAGTGTTTCTCAAATTCTGCGCTGAAGCCTTGCTGAAATGTATGTCTTTCCAGGATAAAGGTTTCCTGGTGGAGATCAACACAGGCTTTGAGGACTTTGGCTCTGTGATCAGCTCTGATAAACGCGCCACCACACTTGATGCAGGAAACATCAAACTGGCCTTCAACAGTGTAAGACCTATGGAACTGCCAAACTGTGTTATACTTTATCCTCGTTTAAATACAAGAACTTCTAATTTTAGTTATAAAATTTAGTATTATTATTTGTTTTTAGCTGAACATACAACAAAAGGGACATATTTATTATTTCTTCATTGATAATATAAATAATAATAATTGAGCTTCAATAAGAAAGGCATTGATGTACATTTGTGGTTGTTCTCACATAATAAATTCTTCAAAAACAACCGCCTAGATGTACGTTATCCCACTTATTACATATCTGTTCGGCGCAAAACTAAAGGATTAGACACAAAACATTTGATCCGGGGCCTGTACCATGAAGGCTGATAAGCTGGTTAGCCAGTTAACGCACAGTTAACTTCTTGACACATTGCTATATTATGATTTTGCATTATAATACTGCAATAATATATGTTTGCTGATGTAAACTGTGGTTTAGAGAAGATACAATCAGTTTAATCCAATGGTCATCTTACGGTATTTGTAAGGTATAATTTAACATTTGTAATTCAGAAATGTAAATCATGTCTATATGTACGTGTCCTCATAGATTCAAACTAGGGCTGCACGATATTGGACAAAAACTGACATTGCGATGTTTAGTTTGTCTGCGATATATATTGTGATATGAATATCATTTCACCATGACTTTACATTGATTGGGGTTATTTTGTAAAGGTGCATCTGCATAAAATACAATACAATTGAAAAGATGCAAATGAATTTGATGGTTTTTTGTGGAATCTAACAGTATTGAGGTACAGAAATTCAATAATAATATAAATAACACTGTATAGTCTTCATTGTTTTAATAATTTAAATACAATTCGTTTTGGTTTATATACCTTTATAACCTCTTGGTTTAAGTTTGCTGAAATCTTACACAGTCACAGGTCTTAAAAACACTTACAAAGGAAAATCTTTTACTCAGTTTTAAGTTTAAAGTTTTGAAATGACCCCACAAATCGCATATTCTGAACTGCGATGCTGATCAACTATAATCCCAGCTTGACATTACTGATCCTGAGATGTGACTATTGCAGATTCACACATTGCGATATCAGTGCTGAAATGATATATTGTGCAGCCCTAATTCAAACCTAAGATTTTCATTCTTCCAAACACATCTTTTCTTCCTGAAAGAACCAAAACAATTAAAGTTCTTGTGATTTGTATTGAATTGTGACTTCTTAACTACTCGACAGCATTTAAAAGAAGTTCTAAACCTGTTTTTGAAGGTTTCTGTAGAAATCCACAGTTGTGAACAGCGTTTGGATAATGAGATTTTGGGCGAGTTCATTTGAATGCCGGGAATTGTATTCTGACTTTTAGCTTTTTAGCTAGATATTTTCACAGTACTTGTGAGTTTTCTCATTTATTAGTATGACTTTAAGCTTAGCAACAGGTTTTATTGTCTAATACACGTTGCTTCTTCTGCACCTTCACACACTGCAAATAAAATATTTTTGTATGGTTTTGAAATATCCAAAAAATCATTTTCTAGACAAGCCAAATATTGTCTTGTTTTCATAAGTAATAAGTCAAGTTTTTCCTTAAAACAAGCACAATAATCTGCCAATGGGGAAAGCAAATTAAATTTGTGTTCTCTTTGAAGTAAGATTATTTTACTTATCCCATGACATCAGCCACTTATGATGTTTTACTTCAGTTTTCGCCAATGTTTGGTGTCTTTCTGTGTTTTCAGTTGCTTGAGAAGGCTGAAGCACGAGAGCGGGAAAGAGAAAAAGAGGAGGCCAGAAAGATGAAGAGGAAGGAAGCGGCGTTTAAGAGCATGTTAAAACAGGCCACACCCCCTCTAGAGCCCGAGGCCATGTGGGAGGGAGTATGTCACACTATTATTATACATTACTATACAACAGTTATATACAGGGGTGCACATAAGATAAGATACGGAGCTAGAGAAATGCTTTTGCGTACCAGATTTCATTAATTTTACTGTTTTTGTTGTTGTTGTTGTTGTCTTTTATTTTCGGCTGCTGAAAATTATAATCCGAAAGGGCATTTTCGGTTTCGGGACGAAAATAGGTTGTGCTTCATCACATTGCCCAACTGTGTTTAGAGCACTCGTTTCACTCTCCCGCCAGCAGTAGTCATTGTGCAGTGCAAATTGGTTTTCAGAGCAAAATACGAGATGCAGAAAGCGGAGAGTGTGTGACAAAGGTCAAAGTTCAAAATAGCTCAGTATTAGGCTTTGTGGATCACACACACAGCCGCATGATAACATGTCACGTTGTGGAAGTTTTTTAGTGTGTAAAAGCAGCACTAGGTTTGTGATTTGGTGCTATGATTGCCTGAGTTGTTTAATCTTGCGGCATCTTACACACTGCCATTCAAACCAAACCCACATGATGAAATCCTGATGGTGAATGAGCTCCTCTTCAGGTAAAGTAACTTGCAGAGAAGAGCTGCTTCTCCTGTCCTCTACTGTTCAGCAGCAGAAGTGGAAAAACATGCTGGAGCATCAGAGATCGTTTTCCCTTCACTCGAGTCCACTGCTATGCTCCAGGTTAACCCACAGCAAGAATTTTGACAGATATCAGTTTCATTTTTTTTTTTGCTGTGCGAGTAAAAAAACTCTACTAGACAGTGATAAGTGATGTTTTATAAACAATTTTCGAGAGGATCACGTGCTTATGATTGTTACGCATTAACAATCACATGACCAACCAATCAGATGAATTCAAATGCACATAGATAGTCTTCTCTCCTTACCTTAGTCATCTTTGATTTTGAAGAATCCCCCATCCTTCCCGACTCCTTCCACTGTTTTCCTAGCTAAATAAGAGAGGAGTTCTCAAGACCTTCCTGAGCCCAGACTCTCCTCTCTCCCGACTAAACAGGAGGAAGCCCTCGGCTTGAGGATCCTCCGAGCTCAGGGCTCTCTCCTGGGACTGCATGCCAAACATGCATTTACCTTATCAAGCTAAGTGTGAACTCTTGAATTGCTTTCAAAGAGAAAAAACATTAGTCATGTTTAAATTGGGGGCGAACCGGTGGCGCAGTGGGTAGCGCTGTCACCTCACAGCAAGAAGGTCGCTGGTTCGAGCCTCAGCTGGGTCAGTTGCCTTTTCTGTGTGGAGTTTGCATGTTCTCCCTGTGTTCGCGTGGGTTTCCTCCGGGTGCTCCGGTTTCCCCCACAACTCCAAAGACGTGGTATAGGTGAATTGGGTAAGCTAAAATTGTCCGTAGTGTATGTGTGTGAATGAGTGTGTATGGATGTTTTCCAGTGATGGGTTGCAGCTGGAAGGGCATCCCCTGTGTAAAACATATGCTGGATAAATTGGCGGTTCATTCCGCTGTGGCGACCCCAGATTAATAAAGGGACTAAGTTGAAAAGAAAATGAATGAATGTTTAAATTGTCAGCAAATGCTTAGCCAGATTGCAATATCAAAAAATAAGTTTCTCTAATTAACAGTACAAATCTTAAAACAGTAACAGTAATTTTAAAATTACAATCTATAAAATTATAATCTAAAAAGTTAAAGTCAGTGGAAAATTACACCTTTTGCTAGTGATGTTGCAGTTTGGGGAAAACTATTGTTTATTTTAATAATGTATATATTTTTTTACGATTTAAAATAATTAAAACATTTCAGTTTATGTTTTAAATAATTTTTTTATTTGTTAAATAATTGTTCTTGTTATATTTTATATTATAGAATAATAATTCTATTATACAAAATCGGAAACTGCAAAAATCGGTATCGGGAGGTGGCACTTAACCAAATATCAGAAATTGGAATCGGCCAAGAATATTGCAATTATGTAATAAAGTAATAATTAATATGAAGCATTTTTGATTTCTGCTTTTGGCCAAGTGCATCCAGAATTTTTAGTTTCAGCTCAGAATTTTTTTTTCGGTGCATTCCTAATTCAGTTTGATGTGATTCAAATGGTGCAGGACAAAGTACTGTATATAGGCTCTTCTTTGGAAGAAGAATGTCAAATGAAGTTGATCTCTGTGTGCATTGATGGAGTTATTGCACTTGCAAACTGTACATGTGTGCACATGATATGTGTTTATATCACACCAAATCACAGAAGTGAGCCACTATTAATCATGTATGAACCGTCTGGCCTCCCACTGCCCCCAAATTGCCTTTTCACCCCACAAGCGACACCCCGAGGAACATCTGCTGGTACTTCTTTGAGAACCGGACCAAATAAAGTTATGTGCACCCCTGGTTATAGAGTGTATCTATGAGCTAAGCTGGATCCTTTGACATATTAGTGTTGCTCTGCTAATGATGTGTGTGTTATGCTGGATCAGGTACGAGAGCGCTTCCTTAAAGAGCCTGCTTTTGAAGACATCACGCTGGAGTCTGAGAGGAAGAGAATATTCAAAGACTTCATGCATGTTCTAGAGGTATGAACGTTTGTACAATACTTATGTTTAAAATACTTTGTATGTGTTAAAATTATCAATTTTTATTTTATGCATAAACTCATTATAATGTTAAGTAAAGATCATGTTCCATATTTTTGTTGTGAATTTCCTACTGTAAATATATCAACTTTAAGGCGATTTTCTCAGTATTTCGGGGTTTTTTTTAACCCTCAAAAGTCTAGATTTTCAAATAGTGGTGTCTTAGCTAAATCTTATCATATCCTAGCAAATTATGCATAAATGGAAAGCTTTTGTTTTATTTCATTCACTCATTCATCTGTCATACAGATTTTCAAATTTGACACTTATGGTTTTGTTGTCCAGGATCATGCCCAGGTCTCTGTGGTCATTAATTTTTAGTAATCCAGCAACCTGGATGCTTCCTTTAATGTCAGATTGGCCATGTGTAATTTATTTTGTGAGATTAACATGTTCATTCATTCATTCATTTTTTTTTCGGCTTAGTCCCTTTATTAATCTGGGGTCGCCACAGCGGAATGAACCGCCAACTTATCCAGCATATGTTTTACGCAGCGGATGCCCTTCCAGCTGCAACCCAACACTGGCAAACACCCATACACTCCCATTCACACACATACACTACGGACAATTTAGCTTTAACCAATTCACCTGTACCGCATGTCTTTGGACTTGTGGGGGAACCGGAGCACGCAGAGGAAACCCACGCGAACACGGGGAGAACATGCAAACTCCACACAGAAATGCCAACTGACCCAGCCGAGGCTCGAACCAGCGACCTTCTTGCTGTGAGGCGACAGCGCTACCCACTGTGCCACCGCGTCGCCCCCAGATTAACATGTTCATTTACTGAAAAAAAAAGCAATTAATTTTGAAACTCTGTCGACTAATTATAATCAAGATTTTAGTAATGCAGTTGTCTCTCTCTCTCTTCAGCACGAGTGTCAGCATCATCACTCCAAGACGAAAAAACACTCCAAGAAATCCAAGAAACACCACAGGAAGCGTTCCCGGTCTCGATCAGTGAGCACACAATCCATCTCATTTCAACTCCAATTCAACATTCTGACAATGGAATAAATAAACCACTGAGGAGAACTGTCTTCAGAATAGTTTTGATAAATGATAATACACATGTATTAATGATAAAACACCCGTAACCATGGTTACTACTTAATTTCTGCTTTTCAGAATTTAACAATTTCCTTTTTAATAGTTATAAAATGGATAAACTGGTTCAGTTCTACTAGCAGAGTTTCATAGAAGAATTGAAGTAGTATGCCGTTTAATCTTTAATATTTGTAATATGGTCTGATCCGAAATTTGCCGAAAACACAATCTCACACATTCTTTGAACCTATCATGTGTGTTTGTTTGGAAGGGCTCGGAGTCAGAGGACGATGAGTATCACACGAAGAAGAAGAAACGTTCAACATCTAAATCTCCATCTGAGCACTCGTCCTCTGGGGAATCAGGTCAGTGTCCTTTCTGAGGCCCCGTTTACACTAATACATTTTAGTTTTAAAACGCATAACTTTTGCTTCGGTTACGCCATTCGTCCACACTACCCCAGAGTTTTCGAGCCCTGAAAACGGAGTGTTTTGGAAACGCTGAAGAGGCCGTTTTGGTTTTAAAATGCTGCTGCTGCGTGTCAGTGTGGATGGGGGAAAACGGAGGCATGGCTGCAGACATTCGCGCTACCTGATTGGGGCTTTTCCTCAAAATCAAGTACACAAAGTTCAGACTTGCATCTTTTCCCTGTATGTTCAGACTTTGCAAGTTTATAACAAACTTTCGAGAATGTGAGGACACGTCGGGTAAATCTTCAAATGTAATGGCAGTGTACTTTTATAATGTCATTCACCCTGGCTACGTTTCACTATCTTAGCAATAAAATGAAAACATGACAAAGCACTGTCTCTTACTTTTTTTATTAACAACTTAAACATAACAGACACCAAAAATGTTAAGGCATCTTGTACATATATATATATATATATATATATATATATATATATATATATATATATATGCCCGTCATCTTCACTGTATGCAAATTTATAACAAACTGAAGCCTAATAACTGCCTCCTTTTATTTTCATTGAAAAATACGAAACATTAGGCTCACTGTGTGGTTTTGGCAATATAATGTCAGGCTATATGCACACAATTAAGATTATCAGAGGAAATGCATGGTGAAATACGAAGTAGCCATCTCTTTTGCTGAATATAATAATCAGTAAGCTATGATTTTAATAATCAATAATAATTATAAATGTATAAAGTACAATAAGTTTATAGAATATAGGAAATAAAGGTAAACAATCGGTCAAACGTGCGGAATCAGTGTACGTGGTTACATTAATATATTAACTTATCTTTGCGCTCAGCCAAAACACGTTACCTGAGAACAAGTAGGCTAATAGATTCAAAAGACCGACTCGTTAGGTATAGGTCTACTACACAAGATGAATTATACATCGCGTTTAACAACAACAGAGGGAGCTTAGACGCGAGAATACGCTGAAGCAGCTTTCAGCGCATGCCAGAGTGCGTGTATGGTCACGTGATGTGTGTTTACAGTGGTGTAGTGTGGACGGAGAGCTTTTTAGAAACGCTAAATGAAACGCCAGTGTGGATGTTTTTAAAACGCCGTAAAACGAAAATGTATTAGTGTAAACGGGACCTAAATGACATCACATGCATACTCCATACAGCATGAACGTTTAACAGCGTGGGCTAATGATCTTTACAGAGAGAAGTTACAAGAAATCTAAGAAACACAAGAAGAAGGGAAAGAAAAGACGACATAAATCTGTGAGTAGAACCAAACTTTGTCTTTATTTAAAAAGCTTTTTCTTTCACACATCCACTGACACTAGAACTACAGAGGCGGCCATTTTACCTGTTTTTAATTTTTGCAATTTGATGACGTTGTTGAAATAAAACACACATATCTATAATTCCCTGACTTGTACTAATTATGTATATTTCCTTCTAACAGTGTTATTTTATTAAAATTACAAAACACAAAAGAGTTCTGATTATTTCTACCTAGATCTACCATAGCGGTCAAAATGGCCTCATGCGTTTCAGTTGTCTGCTACTGTTCCCCCTGACTTTAAATATGCGTGCCTCTGATGCCTAGCAACTTCCTGCTACCAAAAACATAACTTTCTGTTGGCAAAATCATAACTTTACTTCAGATATGTCTTTCAAAACAGCATATTCAGTGAAAAAGCCTTCTCCGCTGTTTGAGAAAGTAAAAATATTTATAAAGTGAGGTGCGGATGTTCACAGGTGGTCTAGTAGCCTAACTATACATTTATAAGCTGTATTACCAAAAGATCCTAATTTTAGTGTGATGACTTAATTAAATATGACAACACGCATTCAAAGCTTAATTTTAATATCTCAATAGAAGCTTTGAATGTAAATGTGACGTGACAATCTGACATCTTATAAGAGAACGGTCAGAATGACCGCTATGGTAACTCTAGTAGTTATAGAATTCTGCTAGTTCCAGTGTTAAGGCAGTTGGCTATGAACCTGATTATATTGCTAAAAAATCCAGATTAACAAAGAACAGCTTATATTTAACATGTATGATTTAATATCCATGTAAACAATGTATGAGTCATACGAAAATGTTTTCGCCATTAAAAATAACAAAAATTATTATACGTTTTTGAGTAGCAATAATAATAGTGACAAAGAACAGCATATTAGAATGATTTCTGAGGGAATGTGTGACACTACCTGGGTTTCCATCCTAACGTGAAGCAAATCTTTTCAAAGTTCACAAAAAAGTTAAAAATCCCAAACACCCATTAGGTGCGTTTTCCCTCAAGTTGTTAAGAGTGTCTGACTGTAGTATTGGTAACCTGGTAACCATCAGTAGACAAGGCTAGCATAATGGAGACTGCTGATTGGTCGTGTGGGTGTAGTTCGCTGTGTCAGAGTTTATTCGGCAAATGCATTTTTATCTTCCATTATTCACATTAACCAGTTTTCGCAGAAGAAAAATGTTTCGAGCATACATTTTTTTGTGTAGCCTAATAATACTAATATGCTAATATTCAAATCTTTTTGTTCAGCATACAATATTGAGATAATATTGTATCATGAGTTCAGTGTCGAGATATGTATTGAATCGTGACTTACCATCTTAATATACACTCACCGGTCACTTTATAAGGTACACCTGTCCAACTGCTCGTTAACGCAAATTTCTAATCAGCCAATCACATGGCAGCAACTCAATGCATTTAGGCATGTAGACATGGTCAAGACGATCTGCTGCAGTTCAAACTGAGCATCTGAATGGGGAAGAAAGGTGATTTAAGTGACTTTGAACGTGGCATGGTTGTTGGTGCCAGACGGGCTGGTCTGAGTATTTCAGAAACTGCTGATCTACTGGGATTTTCACGCACAACCATCTCTAGGGTTTACAGAAAATCAGAAAAAGGTCAGAAAAAGAGAAAATATCCAGTGAGCGGCAGTCCTGTAGGCGCAAATGCCTTGTTGATGCCAGAGGTCAGAGGAGAATGGCCAGACTGCAGTCATGGGCAAAAGTTTTGAGAATGACACAAATATTAGTTTGCTGCTAAACTGCTTTTAGATCTTTGTTTCAGTTGTTTCTGTGATGTACTGAAATATAATTACAAGCACTTCATACGTTTCAAAGGCTTTTATCGACAATTACATGACATTTATGCAAAGAGTCAGTATTTGCAGTGTTGGCCCTTCTTTTTCAGGACCTCTGCAATTTGACTGGGCATGCTCTCAATCAACTTCTGGGCCAAATCCTGACTGATAGCAACTCATTCTTTCATAATCACTTCTTGGAGTTTGTCAGAATTAATGGGTTTTTGTTTGTCCACCCGCCTCTTGAGGATTGACCACAAGTTCTCAATGGGATTAAGATCTGGGGAGTTTCCAGGCCATGAACCCAAAATTTCAACGTTTTGGTCCCTGAGCCACTTAGATATCACTTTTGCCTCATGGCACGGTGCTCCATCGTGCTGGAAAATGCATTGTTCTTCACCAAACTGTTGTTGGATTGTTGGAAGAAGTTGCTGTTAGAGGGTGTTTTGGTACCATTCTTTATTCATGGCTGTGTTTTTGGGCAAAATTGTGAGTGAGCCCACTCCCTTGGATGAGAAGCAACCCCACACATGAATGGTCTCAGGATGCTTTACTGTTGGCATGACACAGGACTGATGGTAGCGCTCACCTTTTCTTCTCCGGACAAGCCTTTTTCCAGATGCCCCAAACAATCGGAAAGGGGCTTCATCGGAG
>CAIGQV010000744.1:256034-266218 GCA_903798115.1 Danio jaintianensis | reverse complement strand
TCTCTCTCTCTTGCATTCCTGTCATGTTGTTTGTGTCCTCCTGGAGTGTGCTGGCAGAATGTCCATCAGCATCTGAGCGTTCTGAGGATATTCAGCTTGTGAGTTGATGAAATCTCTCCGAGACACACGGTTTGTCTGAGAATCAGCACTCTTCTTCATCTGGGCCACATGCTTGATTTTTTTTGTAAGATTATTTTCAGAGGTTGCAAGCGTTATGTTGCCTTTAACTGCAGAACCTTTTTTTAGGTAGTTGTAAATTTGTTATTGCCAATAGTTTTAAACATTACTGATTACTGAACCAGAGGAAATTACCAAGCCTGAATAAAATGAAAACCACCTGATATTCAACTTCAGATTAATCTGTAAAATTGTATGTGGAAGCCATTTTTGGAAAACAATGACCATTATCCGTATGAAAATAAACAAATATCTGCAGCATTGTTTTCAACTTGAATTTTGACAAATAAACTATGAAAAAAAAGTTTTCTTTGTTGCTTTCTACTTAGTTACATCATTTCTTTTGTGTCAGTATATCTTTTTATCGAAGTTTAGGATCAGGTTTATTCATGTTTTTCATGTCGGTTTATATTTAGACACACAATATATAATTACTAATTATAATTATCTACGTTATAATATAAACCATTCATTATTATTATAATTTGTTAATCATTCCTAGTTATAATAATTTTAAACCATTAATCATTATAATTATTAAATCATTAATCATAATAATTAAATATGAATCATTTATATATTTATTTATATATGAATAATATATTCATTAAAATTGATTATATTAATTCTATATATACTCTATATATATATTATATAATAATATATTAATTAATTTAAAATGTATTAATAATTAATTGCTAATCCATTCATTTTAATAATAATATGTATTGTTTTTTCCCAGCATATTAATTTGGATATACATTTTTTTTTTGGACTGTGACCTTATTATTTTTTGTTAGATTAGTTCTAGTTTTGGGTTTGGTACCAACTAATCTAATGTATATAGAACAAATATTCATTTAAATATATATATATATATATGATTTTTTTTTACACTGACAACAAAGACTTATTATATCAATGCAAGCAGTTAACAATTTATTTTAAATTCTATGTTTTTTTATAATTAAATATACATTCAATAGCAAATATGCAATGCATTAGATTGGACATTTGAGCACTGTTGAGCACGTTCTTGAACGCTGATTTGCCGTTGTGTTCACGTGCTCAACAGAAATGACTGTGATTGGCTGTGAAGGTCATCAGTTCACCGAACTCACCGCTGTTTACTGAGTGTAACCATAGATACAGGGACTCTGGAGCGTTTCAAAGTCACGTCGATCAGCTGGTTTGCCTATAAGCTGACATATGAGCGATCCGCTGATGAATCACGGTTTTAAAACGATCCAGTGTCCATGTATGTGTGTTTACACTCAGTAAACAGCGGTGAGTTCGGAGAACCTTCACGGCTAATCACAGTCATTTCTGTTGAGCACATCAACACAATGGCAAATCAGTGCAGTTTAAGAACGGACTCAACAGCGGGACAATCGAATGTTAGCGGGAAATGGGCGTTTTTAAAATTTCAGTATTGATTTGTACTGAATTCCAGTGTCGTGCAACCCTACTTTGCTCACAGCTGATTGGTTCATTTTAACTTTGTAATCTACATAGCAGGATAAAAATGAAGCGAAAACTAGTCCACTTTTTGAGGAGAAAAACAGTGCTCAAGAAGATGTAATGGTTCTATCTGCAGGCTGGATGTTTGGACATTTGCACCAGATGTATTTTAAGGCTTCCATTTATCCTCTCAAAAAAACACACACACACAAGAGCAGCATTGTGTAATTATTTTAATCAGACATGGATAAATCAGCTAATTTTAAATCTGAGAACAGATCATTTTTGTAGTAAGCATACGATGCCTAAAATACACTGATTCAGAAGAGAGAAAACAAACAAACTTGCCAGTTTAATCCAGTTTTTAAGCGTGGAGCGCAGAGACAGAGGTCCTGTAATGGCTATAATACTAGTTCTGCATCTGTCTGACGTGTTTTTTACTGTAGTAAACAGTGACATTCTACTGTGCTGTTTCTGCATGTCTAAAAGGCCTGATTCAGGTTTTCAATTTAATTAAATATACAAAATGCAGGAATAAAAAAGAGAAATCTATAAGTTAAAATACTCAAGCGTTTGTAGTAAAGGATGATTTTTTTTTCTTCTCGTTTTGAAACAATATGTACAATGTTAGAAGATTAAGAAGTTAAAAAGCTTGAACAATTTTGTATCAAAATATCTGTACATTTAACAATTGTGAATTTATGTTCGCTTATAAATAGTATTACACATCACAAGAAACGTGTATTTTTCCGTTTCGTGTAGATCCACACAGAGAGATTAGTTCAGGCTTTCTTTCCCATCTGACCAAGAGCAAGAAACAACAACCCAGGGCCTCATTTATAAAATCTTACGTAAAATCATTTGACATAAGACCATTTCTCAAAAGGTTGGATTTTGGATGGTTTTAAAAAAACTGCTTTTATTTCAGATATGAAATCTATCATGATTGATCTTGAAATTATGAGTAGGTAACAGTTTCATATCTCTACCTCCTAATTATTCTCTGAAGCCGCGGTCACACTAGAGTTTGAGCATGTGAAATTTTGTTGTACAGCACTGCGAAAAGGGGCAGGATAAAACTAGATGATTCGACATCGATAAAGCAAGCGATTGCTCCGTAATTAAAATTTCTGTATAGAGAGGTCATGTTTTGATCTTCTATTGGTCTCACGTAATGTGATTTCACAGGTCAGAGTTCACCAAGCTTGAACTTTGGAATGCAGCGACATGCGAAACTCCATGTCTCCAAGCTGCTGCATTCGCATGCACATGAATGAAAGTCAATGGAGCGAAAAGTGCAGTGTGACCGAGGCTTAAGAGCACCAGTCAACATCCAAATTGTTTACTTGAGAATGGCGAACGACTTTGGTTTACTAGATACTGAGATTCTGCCTAAGAAGAGTGATATACAGGGTTCCCACAGGTCATGGAATTACTGAAATATTACAAAATTCTAGAAAAATCTATTCCAGACATTGAAAAGTTTGGGAATTTTAGATTTGTGTTGTCCAAGTCATGGAATATCAGCAATTATTGTTTGTCATTTTAAACGTTTACTTCCCAGTGATCAAGGTGTATTTTTGTCCTCAATATATATTGATTTTGCGTTAAATTTAGCGATTAGAGCAGAAGGACTGCTCAACACAACAGCTGCCTGCTTTTCTAGTCATACACGTCCAGTCGCATTAATGTGACCCAATTACTTTTGACTAGAGGCGGCAGCGCTATGATCTGGGGAATTACCTTTCTGTGGCATTCCCTGGGTGCACTCATCATTCTGGAAGACATGGTGGATCAACGGAAGTGTGGCATCTGTTCTTACGGACCATGTCATGCAGATTGTTTACCTCAGCACAATGGCATCTTCCAGCAAGACAATGCAGCATCGTACATCTTGCAAGTGTACGTGCGTGGTTTGATGAGCACCAGGATGAGTTTACCGTACTCCCCTGGCTGCCAAAGTCCTCGGACTTGTGACACTTGAGTCACATTAATGTAACCACCTGTCAAAAGCCAGAATAACCATTTTTTAGCAGCACAGACTGCTCTGAGACGGGCAGGAAGAGACTCAATGAGGTCCTAGGTCAGGCATGGGCAAACTCTGTCCTGGAGGGCCAGTGTCCTGTAGGGTTTAGCTCCAACACTAATCAAACACACCTGAACATGCTAATCAGTGTCTTCAAGATCACTAGAAAGCTATAGGCAGGTGTGTTTGATTAGGGTTGGAGCTAGACTCTGCAGGACACCGGCACTCCAGGACCGAGTTTGCCCATCCCTGAGGATCCAAGGTGCGAACAATTCGATCCAGGTAGTCCCACAGATTCTCAATAGGGTTTAAGTGTGGGGAGTTTGGGGGCCAGGGGAGTACAGTAAACAAATCCTGTTGCTCTTCGAACCACACACATACATCAAAAGATGTGTGGTACGTCGCATTGTCCTGCTGGAAGATGCCATCATGCTGAGGAAAAACAATCTGCATGTAGGGGTGGACATGGTCCACAAGGACCTATGCACACTTCCAGTGATCCACCATGCCTTCCAGAACGATGAGTGCACCCAGGGAATGCCACAAAAACATTCCCCAAACCATAACCATAACCTCCTCCAGTTGAAAGTGATCAGTGGTCACATTAACGTGACTAGACTGTGTAGGTTAAGTCATTAAAAATCGGGGAATATTACATTTGCCTTAGAGTGATAGCACTTTTCCTCATCAACATCATTTGAATATTTGTTTATTACAGACATTCTAAGATTATATCTATAAACGAGGCCCCTGATCTAGTGTAGAGATGAACAAGGACCACAGGAAATGAAGCTGGCTGTTGTGGTCAGTGGTCATGCATCACACATACACACACACTATTAATGCAGTAAGTAGTGGCAAATGGAAATTCATTAAAGAAATGCATGTGTCCAAATAGCTATCTTTAAGATATGCATTACCATAGATCATTTATCCAGCCCTTTATGAATAATAATTCCATTTACAGTAATGCACTTCCAATAGAGGCAGATATACCATTAAGCTGATGTTTCTGTTAAAGCATTGTTTATGCATTTACTTCATTGTAATTGTAGCTCTGAATGCTGTGGTATGGTAGATGACTTATTGTGTTAATGTACTTGGATTCTGATAAGCTCGTGTTACATTGCTGGTAATATTGGCTTTAATGCAAACAACTGTAAATGATTTAGAAAAAAAGCGTCGAGTCTATCAAAATCATCCAATCGCAAAAGTCATAAAGTTTGAGTTCACGCTTTCAAAACTGCACTTTTACGTTGCCATGTAATGAATTCAAAGTGCATCAATGTCAGTTTTTTCTGTTGTTGTTGGTTTTTACAAACTTTTTCTCTCACCTATAATCCCTCGACACAACATTGTTAAAGGCCCAGATATACATCCAGCAAAATCAAAGAATGAGCTGAATTACTTGACTGGAGTGCCAAATAGTAGAGCTCATGTAAAACCCACCACTATACTGTTTGATCACCGCTCGAATTTCAGTTGTGTGTTTATATTCTTGCCGAAATAAAATCGCGCAGCAAATTTACATATTTGTTTAAATCTACGTTAAATTCAGTGGACGCTGTCTAGACGTTTGCTTACAGTATACGGCTGCTCAGGACTTTAAACTTCACATTGAAATGGAAAAACAACAAAACAAGTTGTTTATACACTGTTTAAAGCGAGTAAAAACCCATAGTGACTTGGAACTGTCAAGTGGACTTAATATTTATAATTATTCACATCGTTCATTTACTTAATTTATAGGCAACAGGTTAACTCACTTTGTCAACTGATTGCTTTCAAATCAATAAGTGTAACACATCCTAAAAAATGCTGGGTTGTTGTAACCCAACGTTGTGTCATTCATTCATTTATTCATTTTCCTTCAGCAAACTCCACACAGAAACGCCAACTGACCCAGCCGGGACTCGAACCAGCGAACTTCTTGCTGTGAGGCGACAGTGCTAAACACTTTGGCCCACATTGTGTCATATATGAACAAACTCAACCATTGGGTTAAAAAGTGTAATTTATATTTAACTAAAGAAATTAACCAAACATTAGGTTAGTCCTTATTTGACCCCAAGTTGACTTCTTAAGTTCACTTTTTAAAACAACAGTTACTCTTAGAATGTGTCATTTAAATTTAATTGAAAAAATGAACCCAGTGTTGGGTAAAATAGGGACAAACTCAACGTTGTTGTTTTAGTCCATATCTATTGCGTTATCATACCCAACATTGGGTTACGACAACCCAGCATTTTTAATTTAGAGCAGTGGTCCTCAACCACCGGGCCGCAGACCGGTACCTGTCCGTGGATCAATTGGTACCGGGCCGCACAAGAAATCATTAATTATTTCCGTTTTAGTTATTATCCGAGTCTGAACGATCTTTTATTTTGAAAAATTAGCATATTCTCTCGGTTACATCTCAGTCACTTGAGCGCCCAAATTTAATCCACAAGCAGCAAAATGAGTAAGAAACAGACGTCTTTGGAAAGTTTAATTCATGTTTATTTATATAGCGCTTTTCACAATGTAGATTGTGTCAAAGCAGCTTAATATAGTTCTAGTATTTAGTCCAGATTTCAGAGTTGAAGTTCAAAGTTGAAAGTTTCTTTGCTAAGGGGAAAAGGCCCAGTGAAGGACCCGCGAACTGCCAAGGAATAGATCCGCAACTCATTTGTCAACAAGTCAGGTGAATCCACCAGGTCTGTGCAAGAAGATCAACTGCTGGAGATCGCAAATGACGGCGGCCTTTTAGGGGCCGTTCACATATTGCGTCTTTTCTAGAGTTTGCGGAAGTTTGTTATTTCCAATGGAGGTGTGCGGCTTCCAGATGCGCTCAGTTGAATGAATGCTGCGAGCGTACCGCGAGTCACGTGACAAGAACTGACCGATCAGCTTCAGTTGGTATGGAATATACACATTTCGGTAGACTAATTATCTCAGACAAACACAGAACACCCAAACCCAGACTTCAGTTAATCAAAACTATTGCTATTTTGAAAATGCTATTTTGAAAAGTCTGATTCCCAAACTTTCAGAAAGGCTGCTTGAAAGTTCTTGATGTTTTACTTCTGCATTTTGTTTCCGGCAATTTTAACAAACCCACAGTTTGAACACCAAAACCTAAATATTGCTTGCAGCCTTTTTTTAAATTTAGACTTGTTTAGAGTCTTCCAGAAATGCGAGATACTAAAGTTCTGCTGCCTTCAGTTCACAATGTCACATTTTCATTTGCAACATCAATCCTTTCCTTACACTTTCTCCTACTTGACCAAACTCTTTCACCATACAACACAGATAAACACTCCTAGACCTCAAACCATCTTCTTTTAACTATGTTCATGCTGTTTTTATCTTTGGCCATTGGTGCCGCATCTTGCAGCATCTCCAGCCATCGACATTATGCAACACGGTTGTAACTTTACTAAACCTTTTTCATGCTGTATTTGTATTTTCTTCTCAAGTATATAGTGGTACTGTTATTAACAATAGATCTGTGCACTTCATTGCTTTGTAAAATGAATTTGCCCTCATGAACTTTAATTAAATACTGTAACCTTCCCATCTCTTTGAAACTACTTTTCTTCACTTCCTGGTCACATGGAATTTCTTTAGGGTAGGGCTATCAACATTTCTGCTCTCAATTCATTGATTCGTCAATCTTGCGTCTTTCAACAATCCAATCGGTTCCCAAAGAACAAAATCATGCACCGCCCTACAATTTTTTTTGTTACTTCAGGACTATTTCAAGTTGATGTATGTCACGATGTAAGTCTTAACTTCCATTTCATGGCGACTTTAAGATGGACCGCTCATCCAGATTGATCAGATGTGGAGAAAGCACTGGAATGTAAGAGGCTTTTTGTAGAGGCTCATGATGCATAAAGTGTTGGAATGGAATAGTTTTACATTCTGACACCTTCTCTAGAAAAACACTGACCTCGCCATCTATGATTTAAGATATGAGCCTGATCAAGACACTTTTCATATAAAACAAACAAAAATTACATACAGAAGACAAATACACGTTTGATTCAACATCTGATTGGACAGATGTTAAGTGTAGGCACTTGACTTTTAGACCTCCTGTCATCTTCATCATCAGTCCTTCATTACGTTGTTCTGGAGCTGTCTTCAATTCCATCCACTACATTCACTCTGCCCTCGTCACATGACCATCTCTGCATTGTTGACTGGCCGCAAATTGGGATCATCAAAGCGTCTCCGGACACTCCTCCTGACGGCATCAGCGCGCCTGTAAGGTTGGTTTCTCAGATCTGATGCAGGAGGAACACAATACAGTCACGTCAGACACTGAGTTCAGAGCTTCTGGACATGCTGGTGGCCCACTGGGCAAAGCAGCTTGAGCTTTTACTGCACTAAAAGCACTTGGAATTCTATTTCAGTTAATTGTAAACTACTGTTCTACGTGTTGCGCTTTTTTCACAGAAACTTATTTTTGGACAAGGCTGTTGGGAAAACACTGACAAAACGTATCTGAACTCTCAAGTAAGATTTTGAATGTCTGAATGTCACTGCATTATATTACGAAATATCAGCAAAACTGTCCTCTGCGCTGCACAACAGGAGCACATTTTTCATCATTTTCAGGCACGACAACAAATGATTGTTACTATATTTTGATAATATAATCAGATTGACAAAGTTGAGCTTAATATTTTTAGTCCGCTTAATAGATGTAAATTGAGATTACTAGAATTTCATTTGATTCTTAAACAAAAGAAGTTTAGGCAGCAAGATTATTATCATTTGTTACCGTGTAACTGGTGTTGTGGCATGCGAACATTTGTGAACCAATGCAGAAAAATATGTATATTTTTGTTATCAAAATATGACAGATCACACAAAATGGATGTGCTTTTTTATTTTGTATTCTGTCCTGAGTGAGATATATTTTATGTAAAAGATTTTACACAAAGTCCACTAGACAAACAAAACAAATATTATTAAAATAACCACATGCAAAAAAGTTTGTTAACCCTGTTTTCAATGCTCTGTGCGGTTACCTGGATCATCTACGACCATAATCTATGATCCTTTTTTCTTATTTTTTGCTTGTGACAGTTGTTCATGTGCCCCAACAAAAAACGAAATAACTTAATAATTCTCTCAAATGGTCTTTGCACACTAAAGTCTGTAATTTTCATATGCGCTTTTTTTTGTCCGTCTCCTAAAAATTCGTCACGCACAGAAACTTTGCATACTGAATCTGATTCGTATTAATCTGTAGCGGAAAACAAAAAAAAGTTGACTTTTGCATTTACAGTGGTTCTGAATTGTCAAAATACTTTTCGAAAAGCTTTCTATGGATGCAAAAACCTGAGGTTGCATTTTGTACAAAATTATCTAACTCTGTGTGCAATGAGAAAAAAAAAACGAACTAAATGATCTCTTATTTTGTTCAAATTACTCAAATTTTCACAGATTCTGCAAAGGGTTCCCAAACTGTCATGTAAAAATATCTTTAAATATTTCTCTCAAATACGCACGGTGACCAATGGTCTTAACTACATATTTTTTTAGTTGAGTCATGAAGTTCTAAAAAGTATATTCCACATACTTGTATAAATGTCTACGTATCTATATCGCAAGAAAACTGAGAGTGTCCTCGCTGCATCCTGTAGTTTGATGAAGTACTGGATCAGGTCCTACAAGTAGTGGACATGCATGCACAAGCGGTTGTTGCTAGAAATGAGAATTATTTATATTGAATATTGATTTACCTATTACTTTGTGTGTTATTAACATCTACACCTACCCCAACCCTAAACCCAACCCTCTTAGTTATTACCATCTATACTTACTCCAACCTTACACCCAACCCTCACAGTTATCACCATCTATACTTACTCCAACCTTAAACTCAACCCTCACAGTTATTAACATCTACACCTGCCCAATCCTTAAACCCATCCCTCACAGTTAATAACATCTACACCTGCCCCATCCTTAAACCCAACCCTCACAATTATTATTGTCTACACCTACCCCAAGCCTACACCTAACCCTCACAGTTATTAACATCTACACCTACCTCAACCCTAAACCCAACCCTCACAGTTAACATCGACACCTACCCCAACCCTAAACCCAATCCTCACAGTTATTAACATCTACACCTACCAAAACCCTAAACGCAACCCTCAGTTATTAACATCTATACCTACCTCAACCCTAAACCCAACTGTCAGTTATTAGCGTCTACACCTACCCCAACCCTCAGTTATTAACATCTTCACCTACCCCAACCCTAAACCAAACCCTCACAGTTAACATCTACACCTACCTCAACCCTAAACCCAATCCACAGTTATTAACATCTATACCTACCTCAACCCTAAACCAACCCTCAGTTATTAACATCTACCCCAACCTTAAACCCAACCCTCACAGTTAACGTCTACACCTACCCCAACCCTAAACCCAACCCTCAGTTATTAAATCTACACCTACCCCAACCCTAAACCCAACCCTCACAGTTAACATCTACACCTACCCCAACCCT
>CAIGQV010000744.1:245906-256024 GCA_903798115.1 Danio jaintianensis | reverse complement strand
CCCAACCCTCACAGTTAACATCTACACCTACCCCAACCCTAAACCCAACCCTCAGTTATTAATGTCTACACCTACCTCAACCCTAAACACAACTGTCACAGTAGCATGGGTGTTACCATAGTAGACCTGATCCGGTGCGTCATCATGCTACAGACTGCAGCAAGGACATCTTGAGAAAACATCATAACCATAACATTCACAAACAATGAATTCAACTATTCAATCAACATTTGAATTCTGCTGACTTTTTACAAAATATCTTTTAGCAAATGTACTTCATTCAAAAGCAGTGACATTCTGACATTTTAAGTGTTTGTTTGTTTTGGGCTTAGTGTTCCTTCTAGAGAAGAGAACTCAACGGAAGGTTGAAATGACACTAATGCAGACTAAACTATATCTCTACATGTAGGTCAGTTCAGCGTGAAACTATGCAAGGCAGAGTATATGGGTCTGAGGTCACAGCATCACCTAATTAAACTAATATAATGGGGTACACGAGTACCTGAAGACTCGGCCCTTGAGGGTCAGACTTCAAGACGCCTGGTGTGTGTTAAATAGAATGACAGACAGAAAGTGAACATGGCTTCTGTGTTCAGTTACAAAAGAAAGCAAACTCTACGTTGGAGGGAGCAGAATGAATAATAATAATAATAATAAAGAGAGAGATGCTTGCCAGGTCTGAGTAGCATCCACTGGGGTACTACTGGAAGAGTTCCTTACCCTCCAGTGCACATTGGGAAATTTAGTAATATTATTCTTCTTTAAGGCTGAATGGAGAGGAAACAAAAATGGAGGTTAGAATCGGAGCATAGCGGACCGGATTGCAGGACGCAGCACAGCGAGCCAAGCTGCCCAGGGCTCAAAAAGAGGAAAGGTCAACAGGTCATAGGCAGATGCGGGGAAGGTGTTACTGAAGCGCCACTGAAAGAACTACGCTAATCATCTCTATTACTCAAGCTGCTCTGCACAACGGCTCCAGCGTCCAGATACAACAAAGCCAATATTGACCTCTTGCACGGTCACTTCATGTTTAAACAGTGAAACCAATGAAAATGTGTCAAGCTTCCCAGAAGTGCATTGTTATAAGCCAGGATGTGTGGGTAAGTTGAAAGCATGAAGCATTGTGGAAACTTGAGTGTACAATATTATGTAGGAGAGTCTCAAGAAAACATGTCCACCCAGTCATGTTTAAAGGGATAGTTCAGCCAAAATTGAACATGTACTCTCCATTTGCTCACCCTAGAGTGGTTTCAGAGCTTTATAAGTTTCTTTCCTCTGTTAAACACGAAGATATTTTGAAGAGTGTTGGAAACCTGTAAACATTGACTTCCGTTGTAGGAAAACAAATACTATGGGAGTCATTGGTTACATCTATCCAACGTTCTTCAATGTATCTTCTTTTTGTGTTCAGGAAAACAAACAAACAAAATAAAACTGGTTTGAAACAAATCAAAGGTGAGTAAATGATGATAGAATTTTCATTTTTGGGTCAACTATCCTTTTAACAGTAGTTCTAATGTTCATATTTATTCAAGCTCACATTATTAGAGCAGTTACATGTTTTACTTCGAAAAATATTTTATATGACAGACATTTCTAGACTGTTTTGTTGAGATCCCATTCACCCTGCTGAAATGCATGAAGTCAATAAAGCAAATGAACTGAAGATGAGGAGAAAACCATCACAACATGCTTCATGCAGAAAGTTGAACACATTGGGACGACTATGCATTTGCATGGGGTAAACGAGAGAATTATGCTGTATCCAAATTTACCGCTCAACCTCACCAAAACATATACCATGATGAACCATTATATTATAACCAACTACAGTAACTATAGGACCTCCTTTAACCTGCAAAACAGAGGACATGTGGTGAGGCATTGATTTGTTGAGGTGGTGTTCGGTCTAATGGGATAACAGGTACTTTAATACCAATTCATATATGTTCACATACAGTGCATCCGGAAAGTATTCATAGCGCTTCACTTTTTTTTAATGTTACAGCCTTATAACAAAATGGTTTAAATTCATTTATTTCCTCTAAATTCTACACACAATACCCCATAATGACAATGTGAAAAAATATTTTTTTGAAGTTGTTGCAAATTTATTAAAAATAAAACACCTGAAATATCACATGTACAGAAGTATTCACAGCCTTTGCCGTGAGGCTCTAAATTGAGCTCAGGTACATTCTGTTTCCACTGATCACTCTTGAGATGTTTCACCAGCTTAATTGGAGTTCACCTGTGGTAAATTCAGTTGATTGTACATGATTTGAAAAGGCATACACCTGTCTATATAAGGTCCCAGGGTTGACAGTGCATGTCAAAGCACAAACCAAGCATGAAGACAAAGGAATTGTCTGTAGACCTCCGAGACAGGATTGTCTCGAGGCACAAGGCTGGGGAAGGTTACAGAAAGATTTCTGCTGCTCTGAAAGTTCCAATGAGCCCAGTGGCCTTCCGTAAGTGGAAGATGTTTGGAACCACCAGGACTCTTCCTAGAGCTGGGCGGCCGGCCATCTAAGCTGAGTGATCGGGGGAGAAGGGCCTTAGTCAGGGAGGTGATCAATAACCCGATGGTCACTCTGTCTGAGCTCCAGCATTCTTCTGTGGAGAGAGAACCTTACAGAAGGACAACCATCTGTGCAGCAATCCACCAATCAGGCCTGTGTGGTAGAGTGGCCAGACGGAAGCCACTCCTTAGTAAAGGGCACATAGCGGCCCACCTGGAATTTGCCAAAAGGCATCCGAAACAAAATTCTCTGGTGAGACTAAAGATTAACTCTTTGGAGTGAATGCCAGGCGTTACGTTTGGAGAAAACCAGGCACCGCTCATCACCAGGCTAATACCATCCCTACAGTGAAGCATGGTGGTGGCAGCATCATGCAGCAGGAACTAGAAGACTAGTCAGGATAGAGGGAAAGATGAATGTACAGCAATGTACAGACACATCCTGAATGAAAACCTGCTTCAGAGTGCTCTTGACCTCAGACTGGGGCGACGGTTCATCTTCCAGCAGGACAATGACCCAAAGCACACCGCCAAAATATCAATGGAGTGGCTTCACAACCACTCGGTGAATGTCCTTGAGTGGCCCAGCCAGAGCCCACACCTAAATCCTATTGAACATCTCTGGAGAGATCTGAAAATGGCTGTACACCGTTGCTTCCCATCCAACCTGATAGAGCTTGAGAGATACTGCAAAGAGAAATGGGCAAAAATTCCCAAAGACAGGTGTGCCAAGCTCATATTCAAAAAGACTTGAGGCTGTAATTGCTGCCAAAGGTGCATCAACAAAGTATTGAGCAAAGGCTGTGAATACTTCTGTACATGTGATTTTTCAAGTTTTTTATTTTTAATAAATTTGCAACAACTTCAAAAAAATCTTTTTTCACATTGTCATTATGGGGTATTGTGTGTAGAATTTTGAGGAAATAAATTAATTTAATCCATTTTGGAATAAGGCTGTAACATAAAAAAAATGTAGAAAAAGTGAAGCGCTATGAATACTTTCCGGATGAACTGTATGTTGTCAGGTGATGTAGCATAAAGGTAACACAGGTTTTCTTTTCAAGTGTGATCCACAAATGTTTAATTGGGTTTATGTCAGGTCAATTTGGAGGTAAAAGCATTGACGTAAATTCACAAGTATGTTCCTTGATTAACCCTTTGATGAATATAAGCAAAAAATGATACCACCCGTGAACCAGCATATGGGTGCCATGAATGGGTTCAGTTGGTACGCAGTAAAGTTCGAACATCTCACAGCTGTGAGTGATTGTGTTGTTGGGATAATGGAGCCAAAAATTATTGCCCACATCATGCGCCATAGCCTCTGTTTGCAATCAGCGTATTCACACTTAGCCATTAATGTGAATCATCAGACAAGGCCACTTTCTATGAATCATCCGAGACTCAAGAATCTTGGGCCTATTTAAAGAGATGATAATGTACTCACCCTCAGGGGGTTCCATACCTTTGTGAGTTTCCTTATTCTGTTAAACACAAAAGCAGATTTTTTGGGGAAAATAGTGTTAGAAACCTGTAAACATTGACTTCCATAGTAGGACAAATAAATACTATGCAAGTCAATGGATTACAGGTGTTCAAAATATCTGCTTTTGTGTTTGACAGAAAAAAAGAAACTCAAACAGGTGAATGATAAGTAAATGATGACAGAATTTTCAGTTTTGGGTGAACTATCTCTTTAATGAAATCTGAGATGCCTTGGTCACAACTGTTGTAGCTGCTTGTGATTTGTCGCTCTGTTGCCCTGCGGTCCACACTTTCTTGGACCATTGAGTTGTTGATGACATGATTGGACGATGGTTTGACATTTGTGTATCACTTTTGATGTACTTATATTCACAAGTTTCTGAGACTGAAGTTCCAAGGCACCATGCCATCACAATTTTTTCTTTTATCAACTGTCAACTTCTGACACTATACTTACTGAAAACCGGTCCACAGGTGGTATATAAACAATTTTTCCATATAATTTGACATTTTTAGACTCTTGGTGAGATTCTGTTAAATTCAGCTACATATACATTTGTTGACAGCATAATTCTCCCATTTACTTTAAATGCATAAAGTCAGTGCAGCAAATGAAGTGAACATGAGGAGAAAATTCTCAAAACGATTCATGCAGACAGTTAAACACGTTGAAGACAGAAAGTCATGTGATACCAGAACTTCCCATCAGGATAAGATGGAGTGAGAAAATGCAGAAAACCAGTGAGCATGCAAATACTTCCCAAAAAATCTCAATGACTCACAATGACATGGACAAATGATCACATGAGCAAACCATAATGTCACAAACCAACAGGCCAGTCTTCCCAACTCAATTAAATTGACATAAAATGAGAATAAACGCCTCTACAGGATTACAAAGCCACCGGGCAGGCATTTGCATATAATATTGTTCTAAAAATAAAACTCATCAATCATACGTTCAACCCAGTAAGTTAGAATGACATAAAATCAACAGGAAAACGGTAAAAAAAAAAAAAAAAAAGGACAGCATGGATTTCCATATTGGATATTTACTTCCAAGCCTATTTATTTAAAATATACGATGCTAATTTTAAATGTATATATTTTGTAAATTTCTATGTAAGGGATAAAGTACATCTAGACGGTTCTCGAAAAATAAAGCCTGACAGGTTTATCAGAAGCTGTTGTCTGAACAAGACAGAAGGGCTTTTATTCTGCAGTAACAACTGGTTGGATGTACATTGACAATTATTACTATTTGCAAAAAAAACTAACTAATAAGTCACAAAACTGTAGTTTTACATACACCTGTAATAATTTATTAACTTTTACTTCAATTAAACCTAAATCTGACAGAAACAAAATACAGCCTACTCAATATTAAATCCCAAAATGGTTTCAAACAGTCAAAAAAAAAAAAACAGCGCAGTGAAAGATTAGCCTATACACAGTGTTGGGGAAAGTTACTTTTGAAAGTAATGCATTACAATATTGAGTTACTCCCAGAAAAGTAACTAGTTGAGTTACTTTTTATGGTAAGTAATGCGTTACGTTACTTTTGCATTACTTTTCCTTACCTTTGTTGAGCCTTGATCTTATTCAGAACTTGCAGAACTTAATCTTTGTTTTAAATAGAGGAGCTCTGCATTTAACAACACACTGTATAACCTTCATTTACATTTAAAAAACAAATCAAAAACTAATAATTTAGGATAATGGTATCTTCTGAGAACTTCCTGATAGCTCTACATGCCGTATATACAGATTAATATAAGTTTAAAGCAATGTGTTTGCTACTTTTTGTCTTATTCATTCATTCATTCATTTTCTTTTCGGCTTAGTCCCTTTATTAATCAGGGGTCGCCACAGCGGAATGAACCGCCAACTTATCCAGCATATGTTTTACTCAGCGGATGTCTTTCCAGCTGCAACCCATCACTGGGAAACCCACGTGAACACAGCCGAGACTCGAACCAGCGACCTTCTTGCTGTGAGGTGACAGTGCTACCCACTGCGCCACCGTGCTGCCCTTACTTTTTGTCTTATTAGCGAAGTAAAATCACTGGCTATTGAGACAATCCCCTTTTCTCCATGTGTTCAAAACAATGAGAATACTTCCATCGCCGAAATCTAAGGCTCTGCCATCTTCCTTTCTGTCTGTTCCTGCATTCTCTCATCGAGTGCAGGATTCAACATGACGACAATAATTTTAATTCAGCAATTTATTTTTTAAAAGCGAATTAATTCGACGAAAAAGTCACTCAAATATTATTACCTAATTTGTTTAAGTAATGTGTTACTTTACTCGTTACTTAGAAAAGTTATATTATTACGTAACATTACCCCCAACACTGCCTATACATATAGATATGAATGTATTGAACAGTTAAGGTGATTTGAAGTACCCGGATGAGTTATTACTTTCAGCATAGTTATCTGGGAGTAACATATCTTGGAATGCCGTGATCGACCAATCAGAATCAAGTATTCCTGAGGGCCGCGTAATAAGTAAATCGCTTCTGTGTAATGGAAAACTCCCTTTATCCCATTTTGAGCTATATATTTATTTGGCACACTGTAAAAGATGCCGGGTTTCACAATTCCTTCATGTTGTCCCAACACAAGTCAATTAAGTTAGCTTAATTCTTTTTACAAATTTAAGTGGCTTGAACAATTAAGTTTTCCCTAAACCAAAAGTTGATTCAGCTCATTTTGAATACGTCGTTTGAACAAACAGCAAAAGTCATATTTTTCCAGATTTCTTTCTGTAATGTCAACTCCAGAGGGCGCCAAAGGCACTCTAATTCAAGAGCGTCTGCTTTTCTCAGAGAAGAACCAACAGTTGGCTGAGGTGTAGGGCTGAGATGTACATTCTAAACTCTGACGTGTTTGGCGTTTTGTGACGTTACATTTGCTCATTACGTTCGCGTTACAATGATAAATATGAAAATATGATATGACACTCCATGCAACAACAACAATAGGTGAGATCCTCCCTTCCCAGCAAACCCTCATGCGTGAGTTTTAGTCGGAAAAGAAATAAAAAATGAACGTGACATCACATCCATAAGCCAGCACACATTCAGATGGGCCGTCTCTCAGGGAAATAAAACCAGGAATGTGAAGGGGTGCACACACACACACACACACACACACACAGACAGAAAGAAAGAGCAGCTTTATCCAGCGACCTTTAAAAGAGAGAGAGTCTAAGCTTTAGAAGTGGAGCTCCTCGTTGAAGTAACGCGAGCTGCGTTTGGCCGTGCGCGCAGTAAATGGGACAGTCTTCAGCACTGCATCCAGACAAAACACACACACACACACACACATACAAACAACAGAGGGTTTAACTGCCACAGCAACAAGCACAATGTTAGCACTTTCTAGCTTAATCACATGGTATAGCAGCTATTATATTTACTATTTGAACATGGGTTACACCTAATACAGTTCTAGAGCTGTCAAGAGGATTACATACAGGGTACAAAACTTTTACGCTACAATATAATTCTCCTCTTAAATATGCTGTTTTTAAATGGTTAGAAGTGAATGGAGTTATTTATAAAGGGGTCATATCATTGAATTTGAATGTCGTTTTCCCTATGGAATAAAATCGTTTTGAAATACAATTTTAAAAGTCCTCAAAATGAGAGTGAGAGGTTTTTAAGGCTGTTTTCACACCTGCTTATTTAGTTCGCTTGAATCGCACTCGAGTTCGTTTTCCCTCTTGGTGCGGTTGGTTTGGGCAGGTGTAAATGTAGCAATCACACTCGAGTGCGGACCAAAAAAGCGTACTGAGACCTCCTTGAAGAGGTGGTCTCGGTACGCTTTAAAACGAACCCTGGAGCGGTTCGTTTGTGGTGAGAACATAATCTGAACTAGAACAGACCCAACCGCAAAAAGTACTGCGCCTTTTTGGACTAATCCAGCTGCCGTAGTCCGATGCGCTGTGCATTATGGGATGTGGAGGAAAAATATTTGTTGACAGAGAGAGGGAAAAACATTACCTGATGGATCGTTGGTAATATTTACGGAAGATGACCATGTCGCAGTTTAGCTAAATTAATTCACGCCTCCTCCTGAAGCGACTTGCGATGCGTCGTCGCCGTTTGCAATGCATTAAAACACTGTTTTCCAGCCGCAGCCACGCTTCATTCTCGAAATGTATAGTTTGTCTAAAGTGATGCATACAAACTATATAGGCCTGTTATACAATGACCAGGGATACAATCAGCCAGCGCAGTCGTCCCTCCATAGTAAAAAGCAACATTTTGTGTCTGCCGGTTTGTTGGCATTGGCATTTTCCTGCACGTTAATTCTGACCTATCAAAAAACAGTTTAGGAAATACGTTCAATAACATCTGGCCAATGAGTGATGTGGATTTTGTCACATGACTGCATTTTGATTCTTTTCAACTGGTTCAGACCAAAGCAATCGGTGTGGTGTGAAAAGGACCCAAAAATGGCATAAAAATGCTACTGTATCATTTGTTGGCCTTGGTCCGGACCAAATGAACTGAACCACAGATGTGAAAGCACCCTAAGGCTGCAGCATTTTTTTTTTTACAGTTTACTGTGTAGTAAAGCTGCTTTGAAACAATCTCTGTTGTAAATCACTATGAAAATAGAAGTTACTTATTTTATTTATGTAAAAAACTAAATTCCGATTGTTTTGCCGATTAAAATTAATAACAAAATCACTGCAAAATGAGATCTATTACCCTGCTAATTGGTGAAGGGTTTTTTTTCCTCGCCACTGTCGCCACTGGCTTGCTCAGATCGGGACTTGTGGAGCTGCACTTCGGTGGATTTGCTCTACAGTGTTTGAACTTTCAGCAGTGAAATTTAAACCACACTGAACTAAACTAAACTGAACTTCAACTCTGAAATCTGGACTATATTAGAACTATGTTAAGCTGCTTTGACACAATCTACATTGTGAAAAGCGCTATATAAATAAACTTGACTTGACTTATCATTATTGATATTATTAGATTTTTTTATGCTGTAACAAGGTGTACAATGTATACAAATGAATTTCCCTCAAACTTTAGCAAAATGTAACATAATATGACCCCTTTAAGCCTACAGTAAACATATTTAGTAGAAGTACTCACAGTAGAAGCATTAACAGCACACACACACACACACACAATCAGCCTGTAATGACAACGCTCAGTAAATTGTTATGGATCAGTAAAGCTTCCCACCAGTCACTGAGAGCTGGTTAGTGGCTCAAACTAACACATTATTATAAATGTTCTGCAAGTAGCCCCAACAACAGAACACTGAGTAGTGTGTACCTGTGATGATGTCTTCAATGGCTCCGTCTTTACCCTCATACACATGTCTGCTGTCCTTCACCTGCTTTTTCCTCAGCTCTGCAATCAACTCCTGCTGCTGACGCTTATTCTTATGAGAGGGAGACTAAACACACACATAAACATACACAATGACATCTCACACAACCACAATTAATGCTATGTTAATCTACAAAACTTCTCCACACACTCCTTCATCCAGATAAACAATGCGTTCAAATGCTGTAGAGAATTCAGCACACACACATTACTATTGATAAAGATACTACCATGTAACCCACACATTAACACTGTAAAAAATGCAGGATTTCACACAATTCATGTGTGTTAAATGTTGTAAAATTCATGTTAAATGTTGTCCCAACAATGTGTTTCTGAGTGTAGACTAGGTAAGAAAGTTGTGGAAGTTAGCAATATAAATATATACAGGGCTGCCAACTGTCACGCATTCAATTTGCAGTGTTCTCACGCTAAAAATCCACTTTGTCACGCATACTGCGCTCTTCACTTATTACTCGCTTATGATCGCCACAACCCCCCCTTTACCCACCCACGCTCTTCACTTCTTACGCGTTTATGATCGGCACACCCCTCACCCCGCCCCTTTTCACTTACGTCCCGCTTAGGATCGCCTTCCGTCCCCCTCATTCTTCACTTCTTACTCATTTAAGATTGCCCACATACACCCACATACCCAACCCCTCTACCCCTGCTCTTCACTTCTTACGCGTTTATGATCGCCACACCCCTCACCCCCTCCCCCCACTCTTCACTTCATACTCGCTTAA
>CAIGQV010000744.1:197061-217448 GCA_903798115.1 Danio jaintianensis | reverse complement strand
GTCGCATTGTTGACTCCAATGGCAATACATCATGCTTCCCATAGTAAACGCACATCCAACACACTGACACGGGAGTAAAGATAAAGGTCATATTTAACACAACATTGTTTATGGAGCTTCGTATGATTCCAGTTGAACCACATGGAAATTTTCCAGAATGTTTTTGCTTGCTTTTCTTTTAACATCTCTGGGCCTTCGCTGTATACGGAGGACGAGAGAGCTCCTGGATTACATCTCAAATATTTTAATATGGGTTCAGAAGTTGAACGAATGACGTTGGAGCAACATGAGGATGAAAATGTCAAATGTTTTGTGTAAAATAACCCTTTAAAGTAATTGTACACATTGAAAGAACGGTGTGATAGTGTTGTGTAATATATTTTTTCGGCCGAAGTATTCAAAAACTACTCTGCTTTACATTGTCAACAGAAGTCAGTGTGTTGAAACAGAAAGACGTTTCAAGGGATCTGATCGTGGAGCCAAGATTATGACTTCAGCAGAATAGAGGTTAATCACTTGAGCTTGTTCAGACATTAAACCCATTCCGGAAAGCACACAAACAGCTTGAGCTGTGATGATTGTTATCATTCGCCTCAGTGAACCTACAGTGTACCTGTGGCTCCAGAGACCCGCAGCCATTCTGAAGCAATGCGTGAACTTTAAACACAATCTGCTGCTTAGAATACTTCAGCCTTTTTTTCAGTGAGAGGTTTGTGGCATATCTCAATCAATCTAAATCAGGGGGTTTTCTTTTTTCTTGTGGTGGGCTGTTCTCGTATTTCATATCATATTTTGAGCATGTGATTGTTAAGTTTTTGTCTGTAGTGTGGAGCGGTTTCTGTTACCTGCCAATCCTGAGTTCATGATGACGGTGGGAGATCCACAGCCAGGAAGTGGAGGAGCCATGGGGGGTGGTGGAGGGGGCATAGGGGCAGATATATCCACAGGAAGAGGGGGTGGAGGTGGAGGTGGTGGAGGAGGAGGAGCTGGTGCTGGAACTAAAGACGGACCATTTAGTACTGTAAAAATAAAACAACAGCAGAATGTGAGTTTCGTTTTATAACACATTTATTTATTTATTTGTGACCCTGGGGCCTGTTGCACCAGTTAAAACGTAGCCTACACTGAAATAAACGATTCATTGGATTTCTGAATGTTTTTAGGGTAAGTGGTTGCAAACAATTTATATGGCTGGGCTGATTTTAAGCAAACAAATTATGTTGAACATTACAAAATTTTATTTGTTTGTTTAAATTCAGCCCCTCTAAATTGTTTGCAATAATTTAGCAAAAATCACTTTTTTACAGACGTAAAGAGACTGAACTTAATTTAAACGCAATGCTTTATTCCAACTCATTGTTTACGGCAGTCTCTACCCATGTATAATGGTAGAAAAGAGATGACAGTGAGATTAGTTTACACAGAGGAGCTTCCCCAACATCTCCCACTACTCACAGCTTCAATGTCTCACTTTTCCGGTTTGTGAGTTGAATTTTCTTTAAAGGAGTGTTTTGCGTTAATTGTATCCATAAATTAAAATGATAATTTCTTCATGACTGAGTTTTTCCTCCCTAATCTTTTCTCTTTTGTTGTTGAGTTTAAAATATGGACATTTTTGTCAAAATCTCTGTGAGATTTGTCCATATAAACAAGACTTTCTTAAATGGACATATTACATTTTGCTAGCAAAGTAATAACCAATTTCAAGCTTACTGGCTCTAATCACCACAAACTATGGTTCAAATCTTTATATAGTAGTAAGCAAAAACATTAAAACACTTGTAGTCATTTAGTAGACGCTTTTATCCAACGACATGTACAAATGAGGATAAAAGAAGCACTTCAGTTTACCAGAGAACAGCGATATATTTTAGGTTCGATATTTTGGGTTTGATGTTTTTTTTAATCAGACAAACAGGAAACACGGCAAAGGGATAACTAGTAAGTGCTATTATAAGTTTAAGGTTAAGTGTTGACAAAACAAATGTCTTTAGACGTTTCTTAAAGATGGCCAGAGAATCAGCTGTTCGCATAGAGTTCATTCCACCATTCCAGTTCCAGTTCATTCCTGGCAAGTCATTCCACCCCATGATGGAATGTTAAAGGTGAAAGTCCTTGCAATTGATTTTATTCCCTAATAGGATGGGACCACAAAGAGCGCAGAGCTCTGCTCTGGACAACTAGAAAATCCAGGTAAAGGGATGCAAGGTCAGTGATGGTTTTGTAGGCAAATTACCAACCCAGGCTCATTCTGAAAATCTACCGATATATACATTTCCGGAGATTGCGTAATATGTCCCAGGAGCTACGTTTTTTTGCAGTTTTTGTTTTCGCGAATCCGCCAGAGGCCACTGTGTACGCTTTTTTTAGATCTCAAATTTCTCTCGCGAGTGCCATTCACGCCTGCTGTTCTTGCGTAAATCCACCAGAGGCCGCTGTCGAATGACTGACTTACTGACTGACCAACCAACTGATCCCCCCACTCTCCCCCTTCCCTAAACCCAAGCAATAGTGATGTCCATACGGGGAGGTAAGCGGTCAGCTGGTAAGCGTGAAAAAGAACGGCATCATACTGCCCCGTAGTGTTCATTTTAAAGATGAAATGCAGACATACGTACCTCTGGCTACATAATTCGCGATCTCCAGAAATGTATATAGGGCTACGTTTTCAGAATGAGCCTATTACAGTCCTTTGAATTTGATGTACAACCATTTTGCTGTTTTTGTTCAATTGATTCATAAAACCAATTAAATTACTCTTTGTAAACCATAGATCAAAGCGAGCAAACAGAGATTTAGGTCATTTTTCTTACAAAAAAAATAACAAGCTAGGCTTATTTCACTGTCATGTTTCTTCGCAGAATTCATAGGAAAGTCATTGGCTTCAGTTGCAGAACCCATGTAGAACATTAGTGTTGAAGTTCTCAGGAAATATACTGACACTGTCAGAGAGATGCGGACATACATATACAGACATAATATAACAGTTAAAAATGGATAAATTTGAGTGCAATCATCAGCATGTTTCATGAACATCCTGAAATGAAGACATGTTTCATAGGCAAAAAACGGTCAGTATTTTCAGATCTGCCAGGAGTTGTAATAACTTTGGCCACCATTCACTATTTCTTTCCCAATGAGAGCGGGATGGGGGGTTGACTAGAAGAAGCTGTGCCCAAACGCAGTCCTGGAGGGCTGGTGTCCTGCAGAGTTTAGCTCCAACCAAATCAAACACACCTGAACCAGCTAATCAACTCTAACTAGCGGTAAAGTCTTGAAGGGATAGAGCTGCGGATACATCAATATAGCATAATTTTTGTGGCACTGTACAACAATATCTGAAATATGCGGTTTTCCACCAAGGCAAAATAAAATATATTTTTACATTACTGTGAGGGTTGGGTTTAAGGTTGGGGTAGACATTAAACAATACAATTAATGGATAATTTGATAAATAATAAGAATAATTCTCCTTAACTTCAGACCACAGCTGTATCCCTTCTAGCAACAACCCTAACTAGCATACTAGAAGCTTCCTGGTAGGTGTGTTGAAGCAAGTTGGAGCTAAACTCTGCAGGGCACTGGCCCTCCAGAACCGAGTTTGACCCCTGATCTAAAGTCTGACTGGCTGCCACGGTCAGAAATGTACTTTTGCATTAAACAAGCATTAGAATCACTCACCTGTTGCTGGAACAGAAGAAGAAGGAGGAGGAGGAGGAGGAAGGGGTAGTGAAGGATCAGGAATGTGCACGCCATGTTCTACGCCATTAGCCACACCTCCGTGACAGGCCACACCCCCACTGGACACCCCAGCGATGCTTTCTGACCCAGTAAGATGCCCGTTCCCCTGTGGAGGAGATGTCAGGATGGCTATGTCACCATCTCCTTTCTTCTGGATCTTAATGGTCCCCTGTTTCTCCAGCTCATGGATCTTCTTCTCCAGGTTGCACTGCCTCTGAATGGCCTCATCCTTCTCCTTCACCATCCGCCGCAGAGTGTGCACCTGAGAGTTGGCATCTTTATACACGTCCTGCAAAAGGAAGCACAAGCTGAAGCAGGAATCAAAGCTATCACAAAATCCTGAAACCAAAGATTTCCCAAACTGGCTATATGGACTACACATGTGACATTTCCATTGCATTAGCACTAGCTCATCAGCTGGACTGCTCAGAGCTTCTAAGGCTGCATTTACACTGCATGGTTCAAGTGACTCAATTATAATTTTCTCCTCCTATGTGGCACTGATCGTATATGACTCATGTACGTGTAAGCAGGAAAAAAAATCACATGGATTCCGATTTACTCAAATCAGATTCAAGCCTTGTTCATATGTGGAAACTTATCCGATATGAATCGAATCTGTGCCCTCATGTCTGCAGTGTAAAAAGGTAAATCGGATTTTCACCTGTCAATGCGAGTCACGCATGATTAAAAACCTTAGCGAATGACGTCTAAAGTCTAAAGCCTCCTTTTTTCCACTGCAGACGACAAGCGACAGACCGGAAGTCATTCATTTCCAATGGAGAATAGTCCAGGAGCTGCGTGGAGTTCCGATCATCTCCGTATGCGGAAAATTCGGATCCAAATTGAGCTGCGGATACGTTGAAATATTTGAACTCCTGCGACTAGAACATCATAGATATACTAGATGTCGCCTGGCCTATTGTTGTCTATTGGAAGGAATGCGTCAATAGAGCCGCTATTTTAGTACAGGGTAGCGCTCCTTTGAAATGAATGCAGGACCAAGGTGCAGTGGAGGACTGTGGCCATCCAGAGCCAGAGATAAACACATATATACATATATCTATGATCGGGAATTTCCCCCCGTGGTCAGTACGCAAAAAATTTGTAAAAAAATTTCATTACGAAAATTATAATTTTACATCACTTTTCTACATCGATGGATAAGTGATCGCACGGGCATTGCCGATAAAGAGTGTGTGTTTTTGTGCATTAAAATGTATTATCCTCCCTCCCTGTTAAATTTGATATAATCCATGTCCTGAAACACACCCCCTCTCCCGCTTTCACTTCTCATTCTAACGGAGGGAACGATTCGTTTGTGAATGAATCCCCGTTATGAACGACTCGTTCACGTAGCCGACAATAATACAAGTTTCTAGCAGCGCAGCGTCTTGTTGTCATATTTCATTTACATTGTTTGCTTATTTTACTCAATAAAACTAGCATAAGCCTAGAATTCAGTGCAAGTTGATGCTACTTTGCCTTATGGTCAGTGCAGTAAGAGACTGTATTATCATCAATAACGTTACTTGTTGAGCACAAAAGTTTGTAACATGTAAAAAAGGAAATCTTACCTATGAAATGTTCTGCCTTTATGCTTTGTTTTCTTTGTTTGCTCGTTACTACACCTGTAAGCAGTGCTAAAGTCCAGCATCTTCACATTGGCACACTGTCTTGACTAGTGCTGTTGAATGTTTGTCCTGGGAGCCCTGTACAAATATGGCGGCGCTATTGACGCATGCTGAGGGTCCGTAGGCGATATCTAGTGTATATATCTATGCTAGAACGTATGCAACCGGCCGACCGGATGTGATGTATTTCAGTGTTGTCCAAGCAGGTCCGTGCACGCGAGATGAGAAATACTATTTTTTTTTCGTTATTTTTTTAATCAGAAAAAAAATCTATATTAAAAAAAACATTAATATTCATAAATAAGTAATACATTTTTTTTTAATGTTGTCTCCACATTCCCTCCAAAATTTTTTGCGGTCTATGAGTTTCTAGTATTCATTCATTCAGCCATGATGAACTCACAGAGAATAAAGGCTCTTGCTTTTGGACTCCTTTATTTCGGACACTGCAAGAACAGCTTCTCTCCCATGGTGCACGACAAAACTGAAAATTCTGTGCGGCTGCCACAAGGGGGCGCATTCCGACAGTCATGTCCAAAAGTCGTGTGCAGTGGAAAGGCGGCTTAACGCTTTCATTTCAGAACAGACTTCAGCAGAGTCGCAAACCTTAAATCTCATACACGAAGACTAAAAAAGCTTTTATTTTGTCATGTAACACAAGTATTTAAGCATGTTGACGAGAGAGAGCGAGAGAGCGCAATATCCGCCACGTAACCAATATAAACTAATATAAAACTATTGCATACATCACGTGCATAAATCACGCCATGGACTTTACATTAAAATGCCTACTGGTTTAAAAAGGCCTAGATTAAAAGAAGATGGCCAAATGAGAACTCATAAACTATAGTAAAACAACATCGGATACGAGTCACTTTTAAAAGATAATGTAAGCCGGTGTTCTGTCGAATTGTCCTACCTTGTCAGATTGTCCTACCTCCCATTCAAAAAGTAGGTAGCACATTTTGATGACGCAATATGCTACCCATCAGATTATGCTATCAGTGTGAATTTTAATGTGGAGTAGTGTAATATGAAGCTGTAATATCACCCTAACCTACCTAATCCCTAACCCCAACCTCAGAACCATTCAAATACAGTGTTGGTAGCATAATCTGATGGGTAGGATAAAATGTCAGGACACCGGTCATCAAAAAAATCGGATACAGTCACAAAATCGGAATTGACCATCAAGATCTGCAGTGTAAATGCAGCCTAATGCTAATGCTAAGAGTATTGGTTGGTTTGATTGCTTCTGTTGTCCTTGTTCTTGTCCTCGATAATTGACTAAATGTAATATAATGTAATTCAAATATGAAAGTTTTTCTTGTTTCAAATTGCAATGGTCAAGTTGAGTACAGAAAGAAAGATGTTTTACTTTATTTTACAGTATATGTACCTACAATATACCTACAGAAGAAAGTAACAAGTCATATAGCATCTGCATTAGCTTATTACCCAGTTATCGTAATTATAGGTGCCGAGTATATAAACAGGAACTTGAATATAAAAGTTAAATGATACCAATACTTATATTTTATTGCTGTTTGCTAGTACCGTGGTAATGTTTGTTACTTAAATCATTGTATTACCTATAGAAAAGCTCCAATATAGTCAACTCAAGAACAGTAATGGATGTAAGGATGCATCTTTTACCCGAAGAGAGTCCAGCTCTTTATTTCTTTGCATGAGTTGTTTCTCCAGCTCAACAATTTTTGCCATTGCCTCATTCTCGGTGTCCTGTAACTTCTCCGTCAGCTAGAAAACCACAAACAAGAATCACTCAGGCAGTAAATCAGCTGAAGACATTACAAAAAAAAAAGTCATGACAGAAAAAAGGGTTTGAGTTACAGTGAATGCATGGACTGATTCTTTCTGTTTTATTTTTGCAATAATTGCATTATGGGACCTTGATTTTTTCTTCCAATAACTTTCAACCTTGAAAAGTTGGAAAGGGTGAGTTTTATTAATATTTTTAATAGTTTAAACATATATATTGTCTGGGTTGGTGTTGTATATTACGCTACAAAAACCTTGTAATAAACTGGATAAAAACAATATGACTCACTCCATCTGAAATTTGTTGTGCAATCTGCAAAATTTGAGTGCAATCATCAGCATATTTCATGACCATCATGAAATGAAATCATGTTTCGTAGGCAAAAAAGGTCAGTATTTTCAGATCTGCAAGGAGTGATAACTTTGGCCACCGTTCACCATTTCTTTCTCAATGAGGGGGTGGAGGGGTGGAATAAGCTGTGCCCAAACTCAGTCCTGGAGGGCTGGTGTCCTGCAGAGTTTAGCTCCAACCCCAATCAAACACACCTGAACCAGCTAGTCAAGCTCTTTTAATCAATTTACCAGCGGTACAGTCTAGATGGGATACAGCTGCAGATAATCTCATCAATATAGGATAATTTTTGTGGCACTGTACAACAATAATTCATATTACTGTGAGGGTTGGGTTAGTGGTAGATGTTAATAAAATACAGTTTAATGGTTAATTTAATCAATAATATGAATAACACTCAGTATAGTTACTGTTTTTACATTACTGTGATGGTTGGGTTTAGGGTTGAGACATTAATAAATACAATTAATTGATAATTTTATAAATAATACGAATAATTCGTATTTAAAAACGTACGTAAAAAATTCGTATAAATTTGCCGGCAGCTAGCTCTCTGCAACTCTCACATGGTTACCCACTGAAGCTAAGCAGGGCTGCGCCCGGTCAGTACCTGGATGGGAGACCACATGGGAAAGCTAGGTTGCTGCCGGAAGTGGTGTTAGTGAGACCAGCAGGGGGCGCTCAACCTGTGGTCTGTGTGGGTCCTAATGCCCCAGTACATTGATGGGGACTCTATACTGCTCAGTGAGCGCCGTCTTTCAGATGAGACGTTAAACCGAGGTCCTGACTCTCTGTGGTCATTAAAAATCCCAGGATGTCCTTCGAAAAAGAGTAGGGGTTTAACCCCGGCATCCTGGCCAAATGTGCCCACTGGCCTCTGTCCATCATGGCCTCCTAACCATCCCCATATCATAATTGGCTTCATCACTCTGTCTCCTCTCCACCAATCAGCTTGTGAGTGGTGTGCGGTCTGGCGCAATATGGCTGCCGTCGCGTCATCCAGGTGGATGCTGCACACTGGTGGTGGATAAGGAGATTCCCCCAATGTGTAAAGCGCTTTGAGTGTATAGAAAAGCGCTATATAAATGTAAGGAATTATTATTATTAATTCTCCTTAACTTCTGACCGCAGCTGTATCCCTTCTAGCAACAACCCTAACTAGAATACTAGAAATTTCCTGGTAGGTGTGTTGAAGAAAGTTGGAGCTAAACTCTGCCGGACATTGGCCTTCAGAACCTCCAGCATATATTGTCTGGGTTGGTGTTGTATATTACGCTACAAAAACCTTGTATTAAACTGTCAGTACATTTTCTGTTAATTTTACAGACTTATTTCTCTCTATATTATTTCTTATACATTTTACTCTTTTAAACTACTAAAATGTCAATAAAAGTCACTTTTGTTAAACTGTACAGTTGAATTTTCAACATCAAGGGCTCTATTTTAACAATCTAGGCGCAAAGTCTAAAGTGCATGGCGCAAAATCATTAAGGGTATGTCCGAATCCACTTTTGCTATTTTAAGGACGGAAAAATACGCTCTGCACCGTGGCGCATGGTCTAACAGGGTTGTGCTTATTCTCTTAATGAGTTATGGGTGTGTTTTGAGAATAAACCAATCAGAGTCTCATCTCCTGTTCCCTTTAAGAGTCAGTTGCGTCGAGCCATGGCGCATTTGCTATTTACATGGCGGACTTTGTAAGTGGAAAAACTGAACGCTTCACTGGCAGAAAACAGTTAAACAGACCATCTGCAGCACGAGGATAAAGAATGAGCCTCCTCCAATCGGCCTTTACTTTCACTTTCTCTCTTTCATGGATAAGGAAATGTGTTGTACGCACAGACATCCATTATTCATTCATTTTCTTTTCGGCTTAGTCCCTTTATTAATCTGGGGTCGCCACAGCGGAATGACCATGTTGAGCCAAAACTGTCATTATTTATTCACCCTTAACCTAATCCAAACCTTTATCAGTTTCATTCTCTGCTAAAACCAAAAGAAGATATTTTTGAAGAAAGCTGGTAACCACTGACTTACATAGGATTTGTTTTTCCTACACACTGATTGTGCAAAAATTGTTGCAAACAATTTATATGGGTTGAATTTAAACAAACAAATTACATTTAGTAATGTTCAACTTAATTTGTTTAAATTCCGCCCATATAAATTGTTTACAACCACTTAAAAAAAATGAGTAAATCCAAGGAATCGTCTTTGATTCATTTTTTCAGTGCACTGTAAAAAAAATATAGCTGCCTAAAACTTTTTAGTTCAATCAACTTCACTTTTCTAGTCATTTCAACTTACATCAAACTGACTAAAGTATTAATTTTAATTTTGTATAACAAGAAAAACCTGATTAACTGTTTAAAATTAGTTAAAGTAACATAAAAAAACGACTTTTTTTAATGACAATATGACTTTTTGCCATATTATGTTTTATCAATGCTTACCAGTTTTCAGCTTTCTTCAAAATAACATCTTTTGTGTTCAACGGAAAATCTCAAGAAACTCATAAATGTTTAGAATCACTTGAGAGTGAGAAAACACTGAGTACGTTTTCATTTTTAAGGTGAACTATCCCTTTAAGACTCTTGAACCCTTATTATAGCAGTGCATTCATTCACTTTCTTTTCGGCTTAGTCCCTTTATTAATCTGGGGTTGCCACAGTGGAATGAACCACCAACTTATCCAGCATATGTTTTACACAGCGGATGCCCTTCCAGCTGCAACCCATCACTGGGAAACACCCATACACTCCCATTCACACACATACACTACGGACAATTTAGCTTACCCAATTCACCTATAGCGCATGTCTTTGGACTTGTGGGGGAAACCGGAGCACTCAGAGGAAACCCACGCAAACACGGGGAGAACATGCAAACTCCACACAGAAATGCCAACTGGCCCAGGCGGGGCTCGAACCAGCGACCTTCTTGCTGTGAGGCGACAGCGCTACCCACTGCGCCACCATTATAGCAGTTATTAAATAAAATAAATACAGAGTTCAAATATGCCAACATGTTTTTTGTTACACTATTTGTACATCATTCAGTCAAGTTGCACTGAACATAAACTGCTAATTCTTCGTGTCAGAAATCTGGCTAATCACCCAAAACAGTATTAACACTGAGAATAGGTTTACATAGACATCAATACTCAGATTTGATGAATTTCAACTGAATTCATAATCTAAAATAAACAGGAATGGAATTAAGACATGTGGCGTATTCCTATTTCAGTCAGACTATTGAAGTGAAGTACAGACATGTAAGCACCATAATCCTATTATTGTCTTATTTAGATTAAGGTAAAACATTTGAATTATTTATGTCCATGTAAACGTAGTCACTGACAAAGTTCTATTTCCTTTATATAAATGAGGTCATCTTGTTTTTTAATATGCTTTGTTAAATTTACAACATTTTTTGCCCGTTATATGATTAAGGTACAATACTAACATGAGACATGTTCTCTTCTAGTTCCTCCACCCTCTCCAGCGCTGCATTTTTGGTTTCTGCGTCCTCTAAAAGAGCCCCGACATCAAACACGTTATCCAGGTACGCTTGAATCTGCACGTGCAGTTTATCGCTCTCGGTGTGCTTCAGCTTCTATAGTGAGTGAGAGACAGAGAGTGATGGGACATCCTGCAAGTGATACTGGACATCAGAAGAAGCATGTTTATACTCACGTCCAGATATTCGTCCAGACCCAGCTTTGTGAAGTCATACTGTAAGTGCACTCGAAAATTCATGTCTTCCACAGAATGAACCACAATGTTTATAAACTGCATGCAGGCAACCTGTAAGAGAAAATATACATTTTAAACCATATAAATAAAAAGTTGGTCGCACTTTATTTTAATGTACAATTTACACTATTAACAAACCATTAACTAAGACTTTTAGCTCAATAAACTACTAATTAGCTGCGTATTAATAGTTAGTAATGTAGCAGTTGGGTTTAGGTGTTGGTTAGGATTAGTGGTGTAAAATAATAAGTGCTAATAAACAGTGAATATCTTATTAATAGGCAGGTAATAAGCCTGTAGTAAATGGCGTCCATATGTCCATATACCATATACACTCCATATGTCCATATACACTCACCGGCCACTTTATTAGGTACACCTTACTAGTACCGGGTTGGACCCCCTTTTGCCTTCAGAACTGCCTTAATCCTTCGTGGCATAGATTCAACAAGGTACTGGAAATATTCCTTAAAGATTTTGGTCCATATTGACATGATAGCATCACACAGTTGCTGCAGATTTGTCGGCTGCACGTCCATGATGCCAATCTCCCATTCCACCACATCCCAAAGGTGCTCTATTGGATTGAGATCTGGTGACTGTGGAGACCATTTGAGTACAGTGAACTCATTGTCATGTTCAAGAAACCAGTTTGAGATGATTCGCACTTTATGCAATATCCTGCTGGAAGAAGCCTTCAGAAGATGGGTACACTGTGGTCATAAAGGGATAGACATGGTCAGCAACAATACTCAGGTAGGCTGTGGCGTTGACACGACGCTCAATTGGTACTAATGGGTCCAAAGTGTGCCAAGAAATTATCCCCCACACCATTACACCACCACCCCCACCAGCCTGAACCATTGATACAAGGCAGGATGGATCCATGCTTTCATGGTGTTGACGCCAAATTCTGACCCTACCATCCGAATGTCGCAGCAGAAATTGAGACTCATCAGACCAGGCAACGTTTTTCCAATCTGCTATTGTCCAATTTTGGTGAGCCTGTGCGAATTGTAGCCTCAGTTTCCTGTTCTTAGCTGACAGGAGTATGGTCCTCTGCTGCTGTAGCCCATCCGCCTCAAGGTTGGATGTGTTTTGCGTTCAGAGATGCTCTTCTGCATACCTCGGTTGTAACGAGTGGTTATTTGAGTTACTGTTGCCTTTCTATCAGCTCGAACCAGTCTGGCCATTCTCCTCTGACCTCTGGCATCAACAAGGCATTTGCGCCCACAGAACTGCCACTCACTGGATATTTTCTCTTTTTCAGACCATTCTCTGTAAAGGCTAGAGATGGTTGTGTGTGAAAATCCCAGTAGATTAGCAGTTTCTGAAATACTCAGACCAGCCCGTCTGGCACCAACAACCATGACACGATCAAAGTCACTTAAACCACCTTTCTTCCCCATTCTGATGCTCGGTTTGAACTGCAGCAGATCGTCTTGACCATCTTTACATGACTAAATGCATTGAGTTGCTGCCATGTGATTGGCAGTTGGACAGGTGTACCTAATAAGGTGGCCGGTGAGTGTATTACACCCCTAAGTGTCATGTATTTAAAAAAAAAAAAGAGGAAATATTTGCATATTGGTGTCACACAAACCATGAAGTCAATGTTATTGTCTTCATTCTTGAAGTACTCCATGAGCTTCTCGAACCGCTGGTCTTCTGAACACACCTGCGAAGCAATAAAGAAAGAGCTCATGCATCGAGGGAGAACATAAAAAGTATGTAGAAGTAAGAGAAAATGAATTGAGACTTTGATGCTACCCTAATCCTTTTCTGCCTTTATTGAGTTCTATGACATTTAAAAAAAACAAAACTCAGTGCTGTAGTTCAATTTATTTCACCAATCATCCCCTTAGGAAAAAACAACAACACTACATTGATCTAATCCCCAGAATAGCTATGAATAAAATATAATTGTGATTCTTCCACTAAACAAATTAATATATTATGCTTTCCCAATGCTATCTAAGGACAATTCATAACTTTTTGATTTAGTGGCTAATTCGTATGAACTTGTACGATCTCATTTTCTATAATTCAGTATGATTTGCTCATCCCCCAATGGCGGTTGGGTTTAGGGGTGGGGCTTCGTGACACACCTCCTTTTAAAGGTGCAGTATGTAAGTTTGACACCCAGTGGTTGAACTAGGTATTGCACACATGGTTCAAAACAAACGCAAGTGCAGGTTGCCAGATTAATGACAGCAACAACAGTGTGGCTGACTGTCGAGCCTGAAGGCTGATTTAAGACTGATTTAAATCGTGTCTAATCTATATAAAAGCAACGGCACGCGATAGAAGGAATATTGTTCATATTAAAAGGAGTTTTTGTTCTAACCAACACCTCGAATTTATATTTTAGAAACGGACAAACAACAGAAAACTGACAATGATCACCTCAGGTACACCTCATGTGCTTTATTCAGTGTTAAATGCTAACAATGTGAGCTTGAATGCCATTTTACATGACATTTATTGCCATACTACTGAAAGCAGCAGCAGATAGTTCAGCTCAGATCTTGAAAATAAAATAAACTGTTTGAAATTGAACTTTAGATCTGTGACTCAAAACCAACACATATCAGTGATTCAGCATGGACATTTAATAATGTTAAAGAGGTTTAATATGTATTAATTAGATTATAAACCTTACCACTTCATTGAAGTGCAGTAAGTGCACATATATTCTGTGCTTCTGAATGGCTGTATTTAAATTTCTGTTGTGTTGCGTCTGGTGCAAACAGCCTAATTGCATATCACTACAAATCTCATCATGTAGCGTGTTGTTAGGACACGGGGTTACAATGTAACCTGCTCACCTAATATTTACGTTCATAATATTTATATTATTTGCTAATTAATATGTGGAACTCTGAATCTGCGTCTCATTTCAGAGTCTGCTACTGTCCACCGGAGGTTGCATTTCGGTCACGGACGCATGCTTTAAGTGCCTTCCTGACTGAATGAATGAAATACATGGTTTTCCACCAAGGCTGAAATATAATTGGCTAAACTGGCATTGGACAGGTTAAATTACCAAAACAAAGACAGCCGTTCCGGAACGTAATGCACATTTTCAAAGCACAATATCTGACTTTAGCATTGTTTTCCAGATAAACAAGAATGTTCACGTGGCATGTTTCTTAAATATCTGCAAACATATGTTATTTTTATGGTTTAGAAGAGTCAAAAACTTACAGCACCTTTAAAAAATCATACATTTTTCTACCACTGAACTCATGAATTTGTACGAATTAGCCACTAAACTGACAAAACCTAAAATAGTTGCATTTCCTCGTGAGATCAGGTTGGCTTTGCAGGTGTGTGTCTATATCCACTGAACTCAAATATGTGTACACATCTCACATCAATTAAACTATCAATGAGCACTTAAACTATGATTGTGGTTCTATAATTATACTATCTATAGCAGTGTTGAGTTAATGGCCTTGATTTTGCATCAGGAACATGAAGTACAGAATTCACCCCGGCTCAAGCTGTGCGATGTTTAATAATCCTAAACGATTGTAGCATGTCAGACTGCAGGAACATGATTCCCACGTCACGCTGTAAGATCTCAGTTGTCATAATGTCAGACTGAACAACAATGAAGACGTGCCAAACACAGACACGCAAGACAACTCACCCGGAGTTTGACATCATCCATTCGTGACCCATTCACTATCTGTAATAATACCTCACGGCAAACATAAACAATCTGTAGCTGTAATAATGCTCACAGGGTGCCTCAATAATAAAACCAGAAAACTGTTTGGACATTTCCACATGATGGTTTGAAGTTGGTTTTTGTTTTGACGCTCGTTGCTGCTTAATCACACTACAGGAAAGTATCTGAAATCTTCTGACGCTGCCAGAAATTCATTAAAGGGAAAATCTGATCACAGCCACCCGCTTCGAGTGGTTTCACTCGATTGAATGGACGTTATCAGTGGTTATCAGCTGATAGATATGGGCCAGTAGGGGCCTTCTGCACCCACTAGTAGGCTCAGAAGGCTGTTATCATCCATCCACATGGCTAATCAGCTATACTAATAGAGAAGACTCCAGATCCAGACCTGTTTTTACATTACTGTGACGGTTGGGTTTAGGGTTGAGGTAGGGGTAGACGTTAATAAAATACAATTAATGAGAAATTTAATAAATAGTATAAATAATTCTCGTTAACTTCCAGCTGCAGCCATATGTGATCTATAGCTGATTAACCATGTGGATGGATGGTAACAGTCTTCTGAGTCTACTAGTAGGCGCAGAAGGCCTCTACTGGCCCATATCTATCAGCTGATAACCACTGATAACGCCCATTCAATCGAGTGATAACATTTGAACCGGCTGTCACAGCGGCCATTAAGCGACTGACGGTGAACATGTCAAACCAACAATCAATGACCACAGATTTTAGCCTATGATTACAGGAATTTGCCCAAATTTGTCTCAGACGACCAAGTTATGGCTAAAATCGCAGAGTGTGAGCAGGTCTTTTAGTGTGTGTGTGCGTGTACCTCTTTAAAATGATCAAAGGCAGAGAGAATGATCTCATGACCTCCTCGAACCAGACACACGGCAGCCAGCAGCTCCAACACCAGAGCTTTAGTCCTGATCACAAAACAGCAAGATCACAAAAAACAAACGGTCTTGATTATGTTGGCTATAATGAGTTCTTTACAAATACAATTTCCCCATTTTTGTTATTTACACTGACTAGAGAACATCTCTCTCTACACACACACACACACACACACACATAGATAGATTGGTTAGATTTATGCTATAATAGCTTTAAACATATAGTAAGCTCTATTGTAGGGTTGTCAAAAGTATTGGCTTTGGTACCAATCAATACAAAAAAATTTTAAACACATATTTCCCATTACCATTTGAGTGCTGTTGCCATTGTGTTTACATTCTCAACAGATATGACTGTGATTGGTCATTGGTATTGGTGATTAACGAGGACTCTCCATAGGTTTAATGTATTTTATGCTGTAAAAACGGCTTATTATATCACATTCCCCCAACCTACCCCTAAACCCAACCCTCACACTCACAGGAAACCAGTAGCAAATTTTGAATTCCCTGAACAAGACCCTGTTAAGAATGATTTTTAAGCATGTTGAATTACAAGGACATAAGTAATGTACTCATAAACACCCTCAACATTGTAATACCTTGGTCATACCTATGTCATTATACAAATTTGTCCTTGTAAAGCACCAAAACCAGCACACACACACAGACACATTTGTACAGGTACAGTGGTGTGGAAAAAAAGTGTTTGCTGTGATTGTGTTTACTCATTTCTTATCTGGATTATCAGACAAATTTCAGTATTAGTCAAAGATAACACAAGTAAACACATCATGCAGTTTTGAAATGAAGGTTCTTATTATTAAGGGAAAACTAAATACAAAACTACATGTGTGAAAAAGTGTTTGCCCCTAAACCTAATAACTGGTTGGGCCACTTGTAGCAGCAACAACTGCAATCAAGCATTTTCGATAACTTGCAATGAGTCTGTTCCAGCGCTGTGGAGGAATTTTAGCCCACTCATCTTTGCAGAATTGCTATAATTCAGCTACATTGGAGTGTTTTTGAGCATGAACCGCCTTTGTAAGGTCATGCCACAGCATCTCAATCGGATTCGGGTCAGGACTTTGACTAGGCCACTCCAAAGTCTTCATTTTGTTTTTCTTCAGCCATTCAGAAGTCCACTTGCTGGTGTGCTTTGGATCATTGTCCTGTTGCAGATCCCAAGTTTGCTTCAGCTTGAGGTCACTAACAGATGGCTGGGCATTTTCTTTCAGGATATTTTGGTACACAGCAGAATTCATGGTTCCATTTATCACAGCAAGTCTTCCAGGTCCTGAAGCAGCAAAACAGCCCCAAACCTTTTCCACACAAGTCTTCCACCAATCAAAACCTTCATTTCAAAACTGCATGATGTGCTTACTTGTGTTATCTTTGTCTAATATTTAAATTTGTTTGATGATCTGAAACATTAAAGTGTTACAAACATACAAAAAATAAGAAATCAGTAAGGGGGAAAACATCACACCACTGTATCTTTATGGGGAGTTATCATAGATGTAATGATGTTTATACTGTACAGACTGCATATACTATCCCCCTACGCCAACCCAACCCTCACATCAATCATTCAGCATTTTTTTTATTTTCAAAAATACTTCATTCCATGTGATTCATGAGCCGTTTTCCTCATGAGGACCAAAAAACATGTCCCCACAATGTCAAAATGTACTGTTATTGCTACACTTGTGTCCCCACAACATAAAGGCATAGTTCACCCAAAAATTTATTTACTCATCCACAGGTCGTCAAAGATGTAGGTGACTTTTTTGTTTAATTTTCAGCTGAATCTGTGGTCCTTGGTGATTCATATAGTGGCAGTGAATGGTGGTGTTTTTTAAGACTAAAAATAAACATATACAAATGAGTCCAAATCAATAGCCATGGCTCCTTATAACACACTGAGGTCTTGTGAAGCAAAACAATCACTCCGTCTAAGAAACTGAACATTATTTACAATATTATTAGTACTATTATTACTTTAATCCACACCCTACTTAAACAGTTCTCGGCGCATGTTTGAATGTAGTTTCTACGTAGTCTCGTTGCTTTTGATGATGAATGCGTGAGGAATCGCCAGTATCTATCAACAAAATGCGTCACCTGACCTCCCGTGGAGGTGTGCGCTCTCACGCTTTTGTCATCAAAGGCAATAGGGCTGCACAATATATCGTTTCAGCATCGATATCGCAATGTGATCATTCGCAATAGTCACATCGCAGGATATGCAATGTTGAGTTTGTGTTTAAATGTATCGTTTGCATGTGTTTTTGAGGCCTGTGATGATTTTAAAAGCATTCAGGCATAAGAAACTGTACCGTTGAATTATTTTTATTATTCATATACGGTGCATGAATGCTGTTAGACTCGTAAAACGATAAAACATGTTGTACTTCTCTATGCTTGTGGATTGTTTATTAGATTTTATGCAGATCCTACAGAATCAACCTGATTTAAATTATAAATGATTTCCAAAAAGAGATATTCAAGCCATCTGGTGAAATTGTATTCATATCGCAATATATATTGCGTAACAACAAAATATCGCAATGTTAGATTTTTAGAAGGCAACAAGACTACATACAGTGCATCCGGAAAGTATTCATAGCGCTTCACTTTTTCCACATTTTTTTTATGTTACAGCCTTATTCCAAAATGGATTAAATTAATTTTTTTCCTCAAAGTCCTACACACATTACCACATAATGACAATGTGAAAAAAGATTTTTTGAAGTTTATTCAAATTTATTACAAATAAAAAAACCTGAAAAATCACATGTACATAATTATTCACCGCCTTTGCTCAATACTTTGTTGATGCACCTTTGGCAGCAATTACAGCCTCAAGTCTTTTTGAATATGATGCCACAAGCTTGGCACACCTGTCTTTGGGAATTTTGCCCATTCCTCTTTGCAGTACCTCTCAAGCTCTATCAGGTTGGATGGGAAGCGACGGTGTACAGCCATTTTCAGATCTCTCCAGAGATGTTCAATAGGATTTAGTTCTGGGCTCTGGCTGGGCCACTCAAGGACATTCACCGAGTTGTTGTGAAGCCACTCCATTGATATTTTGGTGGTGTGCTTTGGGTCATTGTCCTGCTGGAAGATGAACCGTCGCCCCAGTCTGAGGTCAAGAGCACTCTGAAGCAGGTTTTCATTCAGGATGTCTCTGTACATTGCTGCATTCATCTTTCCCTCTATCCTGACTAGTCTTCCAGTTCCTGCTGCTGAAAAACATCCCCACAGCATGATGCTGCCACCACCATGCTTCACTGTAGGATGGGATTAGCCTGGTGATGAGTGGTGCCTGGTTTTCTCCAAACGTAACGCCTGGCATTCACTCCAAAGAGTTCAAATTTTTGTCTCATCAGAGCAGAGAATTTTGTTTCGGATGCCTTTTGGCAAATTCCAGGTGGGCCGCTATGTGCCCTTTACTAAGGAGTGGCTTCTGTTCTGTCTCTACCGCACAGGCCTGATTGGTGGATTGCTGCACAGATGGTTGTCCTTCTGTAAGGTTCTCCTCTCTCCACAGAAGAACGCTGGAGCTCAGACAGAGTGACCATCGGGTTATTGATCACCTCCCTGACTAAAGCCCTTCTCCCCCGATCACTCAGCTTAGATGGCTGGCCAGCTCTAGGAAGAGTCCTGGTGGTTCCAAACATCTTCCACTTACGGATGATGGAGGCCACTGTGCTCATTGGAACTTTCAAAGCAGCAGAAATCTTTCTGTAACCTTCCCCAGCCTTGTGCCTCGAGATAATCCTGTCTCGGAGTTCTACAGACAATTCCTTTGTCTTCATGCTTGGTTTGTGCTTTGACATGCACTGTCAACCCTGGGACCTTATATAGACAGGTGTATGCCTTTTCAAATCATGTCCAATCAACTGAATTTACCACAGGTGAACTCAAAATAAGCTGGTGAAACATCTCAAGAGTGATCAGTGGAAACAGAATGTACCTGAGCTCAATTTAGAGCCTCACGGCAAAGGCTGTGAATACTTCTGTACATGTGATATTTCAGGTGTTTTATTTTTTTTTTATAAATTTGCAACAATTTCAAAATATCTTTTTTTCACATTGTCATCATGGGGTATTGTGTGTAGAATTTTGAGGAAATAAATGAATTTAATCCATTTTGGAATAAGGCTGTAACATAAAAGAATGTGGAAAAAGTGAAGCGCTATGAATACTTTCCGGATGAACTGTAGCACTACATTGGCACATTATCAGGAGCCATGGCTATTGATTTGGACTTTTATTCATGTTTGTATTCATCTAAAAAATACATCACCATTCACTGCCATTAAATGAATCACCAAGCACCACGGATTCAGCTCAAAATCTTCTTTAATGGTCTACTGAAAAAAAAAAGTCACTCACATCTTATCTTGGATGACCAGTGGGTGAGTAAATGAACAGGAAAGTTTCATTTTTGGGTGAACTATCCCTTTAAGGAGTACAAGGTACACACACACACACACACACACACACACACACACACACACACACACA
>CAIGQV010000744.1:185752-197051 GCA_903798115.1 Danio jaintianensis | reverse complement strand
ACACACACACACACACACACACACACACACACACACACACACACACACACAGACAGATTAAGGGGTTTGTTGTTATAGCTGCCAGTATTTATGACTCTGAAAGGGGAGTCACAACCTAGATGAATAAAAGCGGTGAATTCTGGGAAAGTGCTCACAGATCCACACACACACACACATTTGCTCCGTCTCTATGGGTTACCTGGGATTCTTATTGTTCAGACTTAGTGCAATTTCATTCACAGCATGAGGGTGAGACATGACCATGTTGAAGCCATACTGAGTGAGAGACAGAGAGAGGGCTAATTAGCAAACATAGCAGGATCTTCAAGATTTATTATCTGAACATAAAACGTGATGAAGGCCAAACAGCTTTTCACAAATCACCGTGATTCTGTTTGTGTGTGTACAAGCGTTCTGTATATGTGAGGCCCAAATTGAAACCTGTTGTAGAGCTAAACCATACTAGCTGTGCTCTATGTGTGTGTCAATAGGTTTTTGTTAATGCTAGGCGCTTGATAAACTGTAAAAAGTGATAACCTTAATTTTTAAACTTGAGAAGCTGTTTCTATTCCAGATTTGGGCCATGGATTTAGCTTTGCTGCTATTAACTAATGTATTTTTATATTAATTCTGTGATTTTCACATATAAAGAAAATAATCCAACTTACATAATTGTATTATATTATCAAATTATTTATTAAACAAGAAAAAAATTGTGAATATTATTTATTATCAGGTTTAGTATTCAGGTACAAAAATTGTACACTAATACTACAAAAATGTAATAATCAAATGTAGCGATCCTGCTAATGATTCTCATTAAATGGAGAGTTCACCCAAAAAAGAAAATTCTCTCATCATTTACTCACCCCACACTTGTTTCAAACCTTTATGATTTTCTTTCTTCCGTTAAACACATAAGATATTTTGAAGAAAGCTGGAAAACAGTAACCACAATAGTATTTGTTTTTTTTGTTTACTATAGAAGTCAATGGTTACAGCTTTTCAGCTTTCTTCAAAAAATCCTCTTTTGTGTTCAACAGAAGAAACTCATAAAGGTTTGTAACCACTTAAGGGAGAGTAAGGCCCAATCCCAATTCTATTTTTGTACCCCTACCCCTTCCCCCTTGGCCCTTGAAACAGAGTGTGAAGGGGAAGGGCTTCAAATTTTACCCCTAAGGAATGGGACAGCACTACAACACCTGCACACCTCATCATATGTCATCGCGATCTCTTACTTCATATGAGATCGACGATGGCGACTGCTGTAGTTATTCCAGTTGCGTTATTTTTTTGGTATATATCTTCAGGAAATCACTGAAGACAACGATATTATGTTATCATAACGATATAATGTGGCAATAGAATCGTAACTGTAGTGTGCATTTACACCATGGATATTCATCTATGTAAACACACGAAAACAACATTAACATTTTAGCAAACACTGTAAAAAGGTCATTCCCAGCCACTAGACTTTTCTGACAGGGTATTCGAGTGTCAGATGTGAAAGTATCTTGTGGGACTGCTATACAGGAGTTATTATTAGGGATTATAGATAGCAAAATTTAGCGGTTTTTATTTTAGTGTTTTTAAAAAAAAGCATGATCGTAAAACACGAACGCCGTTATGAATGTATTAATATGCTTGTTTGTTGTAAAAATTCGTATTAATGACAAAAAAATACTAATTTGTGCATCTCCTGACTTCCGTGTGCAGCCATGCTGCCGTTGTAGATGGTGTATTCTGGGAAATTTTTGTACCCCTTGGTTTCGAGTGTGGTCCTGAAAAATATCAGTTTCAAGGGCTATCTAGCCCTTCCCCTTAGCCCTACACCTTCAAGCTAAAGAGAACTGGGACACCCCTACCCCTCGTTTTGCTCGTTCACGTGAAGGGGTAGGGGTAGGGGTGTCCCAATTCTCTTTAGCTTGAAGGGGAAGGGCTAAGGGATAGAATTGGGATTGGGCCTAAATAGTGAGTGAATGTTCATTTTTGGGTGAACTGTTTCTTTAACAAAGTAGGTCAATAGCACTAAATGATATTCTCTGTTTTTTTTGTTGTTGTTGGATTAACATTAAAGACACACATTTTGATGATTTTGTACAGAAACTGGAAAACCAATAAAAGGTTTTGAAAAGTAGAAAGGTCCTTACCAACACAGATTCAAAGTTTTGTGACTTACCTGGTAGTTCATGATGGCCCGTAGACACATGATGCAGACATGAACATCGTCTTTCTTACATACTAATCTGGAATTCTTCAACGTCCTGCGGCTGGGTAACGTATTAGACCTGAAAAGCAGCAACGGAATTTTATTTACAAATTTCATCAACGGCCTTTCAAAACATGGACATTTCTAACCCCTTTTGTTCCTCATTGTTAGGTATTATTTTCTGATCAAATATTTCAGGATGTCCACATTCACCTAAAACATCTTTGTTTTCTATAGAAAAAAATATGTTTTACAGGTCTGAAGCAACCACCAGTTGAAAACTAAATTAAAGACCTATATTTTTAGCAAAGTATACACACAATGCATCACATAACGGTATGATGCATGAGTGTGCTCCATGCAGGTGAGTGGGCTTGACAGCCACCTGTAGGACACACTCCTCCTGTCTTAATGCACCAGACATTATGTTAGAAACACTCCTATGCTTTACATGTTTGTTTATATAACTGCTATTTTCATTTATAGCACTTCTTTTTTGCATTGATATTTAATATCTCTTGTTTTTATGAACAGCAGCTACGCTAATTGTTTTCGTTGTTCTCTATTTCCACCTGGGTGGATACTCATCCAGAGGCCTCTAGAGATTGTGCAGTGCCATTGATGTGATCCAAGTCATGTAAAGAGAAGACGCCAACCATAGAGGACTTCTAGAGGTCTCCATAACCCTGGACCAGGCCGTATCCTGTGCAGATGCTTTGGTGGTCATGGAGGAGTGGAGAGCGTGAGACTGATTCCGGAAAGACCCCAGTGACAGACAGTAAAAGTCTCCGCATTGATCTCGTGGGCCAGCCTGAACACCCTACGGTGACCTACTCACACCTGCAACTTCTCCACGATGGACATCCAGCGTTCTCCAGCCCCTGGCGCCTAGACTGCAGCTCTGCACAAGAAGTTTGGCCAGAGGAGAATTGGTCGTGTCCAACTGAGCCTGGTTTCTCTCTAGGTTTTTTCCTTCAGTTTCGTCAATTGGTAAAGTTTGTTCCTCGCCACTGTCGCCACTTGCTTGCTTGATTTGGGACTTGTGGAGCTGCGCATCAATGTATTTGCTCTTCAGTTTTTGGACTTTCAGCAGTGAAAATTAAACCACACTGAACTGAACTAAACTGAACTTCAACTCTGAAAACTGGACTGACGCAGCTTCAATTTCAATTTACTAGAACTTTTATGTTAAGCTGCTTTGACACAATCTACATTGTAAAAGTGCTATATCAATATAGATGAAATGAATTGAATTGAATTGAATTGAATTGAAGCAACATGAGGACAATATAATAGCTTTACACATATAATAAACTCTATCATAGGGTCATCAAAAGTTCTGGCTTTGGTACCTATCAATACAAAAATGTATAAAGCATATGTATTTCCCACTAACATTGGAGCACTGTTTTTAAACACAGCTGATTGGCCATTGTGTTTACATGCTCAACAGAAATGACTGTGATTGGCTCTGATGGTCATCGCTTCACCACTTGTCACCGCTGTTCACCGACCGTGAACACAGATACACGGATACTGGAGCATTTGAATATAGAAAGCCTTAAATCTCAAATTTCGACCATGTAAACAACATATGGGCGACACGGTGGCGCAGTGGGTAGCGCTGTCGCCTCACAGCAAGAAGGTCGCTGGTTCGAGCCTCGGCTGGGTCAGTTGGCATTTCTGTGTGGAGTTTGCATGTTCTCCCCGTGTTTGCGTGGGTTTCCTCCGGGTGCTTCGGTTTCCCCCACAAGTCCAAAGACATGCGCTATAGGTGAATTGAATAAGCTAAATTGGCCATAGTGTATGTGTGAGAGGTGTTTCCCAGTGATGGGTTGCAGCTGGAAGGGCATCCGCTGCGCAAAACATATGCTGGATAAGTTGGCGGTTCATTCCGCTGTGGCGACCCCAGATTAATAAAGGGACTAAGACGAAAAGAAAATGAATGAATGAATAAACAACATATTGAGAAAGTGTTGTTTGTGCGTACTGCGTAGTTTACGTGTAGAATATGCAGAATACAACACCTTTTCTACGAGTAAACTATGTGCAAACAATATGTTGTTGATGTGTTGTTTACGTGCTGAAATTTGCGAGTTCTTGAGGTGTCTGGCTTTCCATATTCAAAAGCAATGTGTATCAGCTGATCAATCAAAGTATCAATTGTCGGTGCATTCCAAACTTAATATATCGCCCTCCAAAGTTCATTTCGGAGCGAAAAACAATCATGTCCGTTTCAAACTGAAGCGCTCAAACTTGGTCACTTCGAAGGGCCCTTTGGAATGAAGGATTTAGAAGGATACAATTGATGGACACTTCGGACTATGATCCTTTAAGCAGGGAAGTTGTTTGGTGTCACACGCTGCTTTAAATTCGGACCCTCAGAATGGATATGGGCATAGGGATGAGCCCTTTTGAATGGATCCCAGTGCATATTAGGACTGGGCTGAAACATTCATCTGGCAACCCTACGCCGATACTTGTGTGCAAATTCGCCATGGTTTTGCTTTCTTGTGCCAGTTTAATATGAATACAGTGTAATCTAACAGCATATGTTTTACACAGCGGATGCCCTTTCAGCTGCAACCCAGCACTGGGAAACATCCATACACACTCATTCACACACATACACTACGGCAAATGTAGTTTATTCAATTCACCTCTACCGCATGTCTTGGGACTGTGGGGCAAACCGGAGCACCCAGAGGAAACCCACACAAACACGGGGAGAACCGAATTCATTCATTCATTCATTCATTTTCTTTTCGGCTTAGTCCCTTTATTAATCTAGGGTCGCCACAGCGGAATGAACCGCCAACTTATCCAGCATATGTTTTTTATGTAGCGGATGCCCTTCCAGCTGCAACCCATCACTGGGAAACATCCATACACACTCATTCACACACATACACTACGGACAATTTATAAACCAATCAATATATAAATAAAATCTTGAAATAAAGTCTTGAAATCTTCATCATCACCATGTAAACACAAATCTAGAATAACATGCTAATCTAGATTCCCAGCGAATCAGGTCAGAGATCTGAGGACCGCAGGAAGTTCTCTCACACTCAAACACTTATGTTTCTGTGAGGATCTTTAAATGATAATAGTGCTGTGTTTAGGTCTGGCAGCTGTGTGTGTGTGTGTGTGTGTGTGTGTGTGTGTGTGTGTGTGTGTGTGTGTGTGTGTGCGTGCGTGCGTGCGTGCGTGCGTGCGTGCGTGCGTGCGTGTGCGTGTGTGTGTGTGACTGGAGATTGCCATATGTGATGAGTGAGAGGTATTATTGTCTTCCAGCAGTTAAAACGCACACACACACACACACACACACACACACACACACACACACACACACACACACACATCAACTCCACAACACAACAGCAGCGTCATTAACATGCATGCCAGCCTTCAGGCCCGGGCCAAAGGCTTTTATGTGTGAGAACAGCGACGCACAGCAACAGATGCACACAAAGAGAATACACACACACAAACACACACACACAACAGGTACTAAAATACAGTGCTCAGCATAAATGAGATCTCTCTTTTAAATTCATAGTTTCTATAGGATGCTTAACAATAATATATTTGTGCAGATACATTACATTAGTCAGTACCAAAGCCAAAATTGGAACTAATCTAACAAAAAAAAGTTAAGATCACAATCCAAAAATTAGTACACTCAAATTATTATGTTGGGGACATTATAAAAAAAAAAAATCATAAACAGGAAAAAAGGGGCATCACGGTGGCGCAGTGGGTAGCACGATTGCCTCACAGCAAGAAGGTCGCTGGTTCGAGCCTTGGCTGGGTCAGTTGGCGTTTCTGTGTGGACTTTGCATGTTCTCACCGTGTTGGCGTGGGTTTCCTCCGGGTGCTCCGGTTTCCCCCACAAGTCCAAAGACATGCGCTATAGGTGAATTGGGTAAGCTAAATTGTCCGTAGTGTATGTGTGAAATGAGTGTGAATGGATGTTTCCCAGTGATGGGTTGCAGCTGGAAGGGCATCCGCTGTGTAAAACATATGCTGGATAAGTTGGCGGTTCATTCTGCTGTGGCGACCCAAGATTAATAGAGGAACTAAGCCGAAGAGAAAATGAATGAAATGTTGCACGTGTTTGGATTTAAATGTATAATATTTCTATTCCCAAAGACGTTCAGAGACCAAACTCTTATTTTAATGGATATAACGGTTTAATAAAACTGTTTTGTTTAGGTGCACCAAAATACACTCACCGGCCACTTTATTAGGTACACCTGTCCAACTGCTCGTTAACAAACATTTATAATCAGCCAATCACATGGCAGCAACTCAATGCATTTAGGCATGTAGACATGGTCAAGACGATCTGCTGCAGTTCAAAGCGAGCATCAGAATGGGGAAGAAAGGTGATTTAAGTGACTTTGAACGTGGCATGGTTGTTGGTGCCAGACGGGCTGGTCTGAGTATTTCAGAAACTGCTAATCTACTGGGATTTTCACACACAACCATCTCTAGCCTTTACAGAGAATGGTCTGAAAAAGAGAAAATATCCAGTGAGCGGCAGTTCTGTGGGCGCAAATGCCTTGTTGATGCCAGAGGTCAGAGGAGAATGGCCAGACTGGTTCGAGCTGATAGAAAGGCAACAGTAACTCAAATAACCACTCGTTACAACCGAGGTATGCAGAAGAGCATCTCTGAATGCAAAACACATCCAACCTTGAGGCGGATGGGCTACAGCAGCAGAAGACCAAACTTCTGTAAGCTAAGAACAGGAAACTGAGGCTACAATTCGCACAGGCTCACCAAAATTGGACAATAGAAGATTGGAAAAACGTTGCCTGGTCTGATGAGTCTCGATTTCTGCTGCCACATTCGGATGGTAGGGTCAGAATTTGGCGTCAACAACATAAAAGCATGGATCCATCCTGCCTTGTATCAACGGTTCAGGCTGGTGGTGGTGGTGTAATGGTGTGGGGAATATTTTCTTGGCACACTTTGGACCCATTAGTACCAATTGAGCGTCGTGTCAACGCCACAGCCTACCTGAGTATTGTTGCTGACCATGTCTATCCCTTTATGACCACAGTGTAATTGTCTAATTAAATGAAGATTGATAATGATTGATGAACAACTGTTAACAACAAAGAAAAACAAGACCAAATAATACAAATTACAGCCAAAACCAAAGACGAAATCAACTGAAAATAAAACCCTAAATAAAAATAAATTACACAATAAAAAAAAATTTTCTCAAGATCTCAGCAGAGGATCATTAAACAACTCCACAAACATCAGGAGCTTCACTTATTACTGACCTTTGACTTTATTTCTGTCACGTAAACAAAAGCTCTTAATGAAATTTTTGTTGTTCATTTGAAATCACCATGATGGAGGTCAGAGTCTGCTTTAGTTTAGTTCAACTTCTTATTTTAACACTAGTTTTAATTTGATTGCTGTAATTAATTGTGTTAATCACACTATTTATACAGCGGTTAAAGCCAAAAGAATGGGCCCTATCTGCAAAAGAAGTCTGATGAGGTTAACTATGACATCAGAACCACCCTCACCTACTTGTGTACTCATTAAACATATGGTTAGTTACGTGTGAGGAATTAATAATATACATAAACAAAACCACTGGAGCTTCAACAATTAAAGACTGTTTAACAGGCCTAAATACACCATTCACAATGAAAATGTTTGATCTATGGCAGAACTTAAAAACACACAGACATCAACAATTAGTCTTTGAATCTCAACATTGGTGACAATCAAAAAATAAAAATCAACCCAGAACAATACAAAGCAATCTACTGAAATATTACCCCCCACCCCAGAACAACATAAAATAAAGGCCAAGAAAAAAATAGTAATAACTTTAAGCTGCATAATTTATTCACACTGCAATGCATGCTGGGAGTTTTGTACTATGCTGGCACCCAGCATGCATTGCGGCATCAATGAATGATGCAGCTTTTTTTTCTTTTTAGCAACCATGGTTGAGGTTCATATCCTGATTCTTGATGTCTGTGTGTATTGCTGGAGCTCTCACAGTTTTGTGCATGAAATTCTAATTATTAACTAGAAGTTTTTGTTAATTCCTCCATAATATTTTGTTTACCATTCATGGGAAGCTGCGGTATTGTCCCAAATAACATCACATGAGAAAGACAAAACAATTACATATAACTTATAAAATATTAGAAATTATATCTGTAGAAGCTAAGTACACAAAGCTTCTCATTGCCATTCTTGTCATAACTGATGAGTTTCAGAAACAGCAATGACAACCAGAGAAACGTTAAAATAAAACAGTAACGGATCAAGAGCCCAACTAAAGCAGCCTCTGATCTCCACGATGGTGAGGTCAAATGAAAGATTTTCAATAAAACATATAAACCTCTCTTAATTATCAAATATTTTTACAGAAATGAACTCAGACTGTAATCAGTGAAGCCGGTAATGCTGTTTGTGGAGTTGTTTAATCCTCTGTTTTAATTCAGTTGGTTTGGTGTGAGGCTGTTGCTGTATAGTTTTATTTCTTGTTCTTTCCTTCAGTGATTGTGCTTTTTAACAGCAGGTGTTCATCAGTGTCTGAATTCACTCATTTGTGGTCATTTACTCTATCTAGTGGACTAAACTAATCAACTGATTTAGGGACTAGTGAATGAGAGTCTATGGTGAGATTTCAGACACTATGATTACTTTCCCGAAAACAAAGGTTAGATCTGTTACAGTTATTTTCCGTATTTTGTACAGAAATGAACTGTTAATCATTTAACAGGTTTTTCACTGTAAATTGTACAGACTTTTACTGTTAAAATTACGGACATTTTTTACAGTGTATCAACGGTTCAGGCTGGTGGTGGTGGTGGTGTAATGGTGTGGGGAATATTTTCTTGGCACACTTTGGGCCCATTAGTACCAATTGAGCATCGTGTCAACGCCACAGCCTACCTGAGTATTGTTGCTGACCATGTCTATCCCTTTATGACCACAGTGTACCCATCTTCTGATGGCTACTTCCAGCAGGATAATGCGCCATGTCATAAAGCGCGAATCATCTCAGATTGGTTTCTTGAACATGACAATGAGTTCACTGTACTCAAATGGCCTCCAACTGTGTGATGCTATCATGTCAATATGGAGCAAAATCTCTGAGGAATATTTCCAGTACCTTGTTGAATCTATGCCACAAAGGATTAAGGCAGTTCTGAAGGCGAAAGGGGTCCAACCCGGTACTAGTAAGGCGTACCTAATAAAGTGGCCGGTGAGTGTATATTGGCTATATTCACTGAGAAATTAATGAAAATATTAATTTACACTTATGCTGAGCACTGTATGTACACATTTCACTGATCGACGAGGACATGCAAACATACTGTACACAAACAAGACAAAAACATCCACACAACAAATAGATAAATGTAAACAGGCACACAAACAGACTAGAGAAGGTTACACACACACACATAAACACAAAGAGGACACAGTTCTTTTTCAGGACTGTCACAAGACGAGCTGGGCGTGATTTTCGGAAAACACACACAACACACATAATGCAATATGTCAGGAGTGGTGCCTGAGGGAACTCATTCAGAAACACACACACAGGAAGAGGAACACATGTCTGCACTATAGCGGTGTGCAATGTGTAGCATCTATGACAAATAATATGTGGAATCATCCAGTATGTTAGCTAATCTATAAAGGGTGGGTGCAGTGCAAGGAGCAATCTAGTTTTACAGTTAAAATGTCAATATTGGGCAAAAAGATGTCTAATGAACAGACTGACAATTTACACACACTATTGTCTTTCTTTTTTTTCCCTCTAAAAAGTTATTTTTAAAATGTACCCTAAAAAAAAAAAAAAAAAATTATACTATATTATATATACTGATATAAATATATATACCAATAATGATAACATTAAAAATATCATTTATCATCCCTAATATATATATTAGGGATTATTTATCCGTATGTAATGAATTAATTAATTTTAAATAAATAAATTTGTAAATTAGTAAATAATTTAATAAATTAGCAAATAAATAAATAATTTTAAATACATAAATACGTTTGTTAATTAATTAATTAATACTTTTAAATAAATAAATTAGTGAATAAAATAGATCATTCATTCATTTAAAAAAATGTAAAGTAATTAATTAATAATTTTAAATAAATAAATAATAAATTAAATAACAAAATAATAAATGTAAATTTGTTAATTAATTAATACTTTAAAAAAAATAAATTCATTCATTCATTTTAAAGAAAAATTGTAAAGTAATTAATTAATCAATAATTTTAAATACATAAATTAGTAAATAAGTTAATTAATTAATTAGAAAATAATTAAATAAATTAGTAAATTACATATTATTAATTTTAAATACATAAATAAATTTGTTAATTAATACTTTTAAATAAATAAATAAATAAATTAGTAAACAAATAAATTCGTTGATTCATTCATTCATTTAAAAAAACGTTAAGTAATTAATTAATCAATCATTTTAAATACATAAATTAGTAAATAAGTTAATTAATTTTAAATAAATAAATAAATTAGTAAATAATGAAATTAGTAAAAATAAATTAATTATTAATTTTAAAGAAATAAATTAGTTAACTAATTACTTTTAATTAAATAAATTAGTAAATACATAAATTCATTCATTCATTTAAAATAAAAATTGTAAAGTAATTAATTAATCAATATTTTAAATACATAAATTAGTATATTAGTAAATAGGTTAATTAATTTTAAATAAATACATTGATTAGTAAATAAATAAATAAATTAGTAAGGAATTTATAAATTATAAATTTTACATACAGAAATAAATTTGTTAATTAATTAATACTTTTAAATAAATAAATAAATTAGTGAATAAATAAATTCATTCATTCATTTTAAATAAAAAATTGTAAAGTAATTAATGAATCAATAATTTTAAATAAATAAATTAGTAAATTAGCAAATGAATTAATTAACAACTAAATTTGTAAAGCAATTAATTTATTTTAAAGAAAGAAAGAAAGAAAGAAAGAAAGAAAGAAAGAAAGAAAGAAAGAAAGAAAGAAAGAAAG